>BRXU01000003.1:7615000-8072500 GCA_030267565.1 Pleodorina starrii
CAACTTGGCGAAAGCGCAAGTGTCTTTGTTAGCAACAACTTGCAGCCCTGTACCCAATCCGTCCATCATGCAATCCAGGGCAATGTCAAACATATTAGTTCCTAGTTCCCTCTGGGCTATGAGACGCAGGGGCTAGCTGTCATAAAGCACTGTCATCGTCCCTTGTTACAACGGCTATTTTACACCCGTCGTTCTGTCTGTTACCTGTTGTCTGTAATTGAACGATGTGGGCCAACGCTCCACAAGCGGCTCGGTGGGCAGCTGCGGGCGCGACCTCCGTTTCTACCGCTGCAACGGCATGGACACAGCCTGTCGCTCCGCCTCGCACCGACATCATGGGGCGGTCCGCAGCGCCCACCAGTCTCCGCCCAACCCTGACTGCCGCGGGGCCAGTCGAATCTTCCAACTCTCACAGCCTTTGGGCGCTTCACGCCGCCGTCGGCAGCTGCGGCCCTGCTCCCACGCCCAGACGCCGAAGGAGCCACGTGATCTCAGGCCCAGGAGCACCAGGAGGCCTTCGAGAAGCTGCGCTGCTCCCTGGTCGCGCAATGCGGCGCCCCTCGCCCGGCGGCGACGCCGCACCGGAGCAGGAAGCCCCGCCCCTCGGCAGCGCGGCCAACCTCATCCTGCCACGAACTCGCACGCGCCGCCGCCCCTCCATCGCTGATTCCCCGACCTCAAAACCCAGACTGGCCGAGCGTGACATGCCCGGCGGCCCTGATGGGGCAGAGCGCGGCGGCGACAGCGTCGAAGTCGCCAACCCCGCTGACGCGCAATCCGGCGGCCGCGGGGCTGCCCCTGCCGAACCGGTCCGCCGTCTTCCAGCATCGAGCTGGAAGTCCCCACAGCCCCGCACCAGCCCCGGAGCAGCTCCGGAACCCGCCGAGGGCTCGAGGGGCCAGCGGCGGCAGCGCCGCACCCGGGCGCCGGGCGACGCGGCACCGGAGGACGGCAAGGGCCACCCACACACGCGCAGTCCTGACGGCGGCGCTCCAACCCGCAGCCGAGCTCCCACCCCCACGCCCACTCCCACTCCCAGCAGCAGCAACAGCAGCAGCAGCACTGCTAGCGCTCGTGGCGGTGGTGGTCGTGCTGCTCACGAGCGGGCGGGCGGCCCTCAAGCCCACACCCACACCCGCACCCACAGCCACAGCCACAGCCACAGCCACAGCCACAGCCATACCCGACCGGCTCGGATCGCGGGGGCTGGTGGTGCGGCTGGGCGGCGAGGGCCGGACGTCGCCGGCGGCGGTCGCAACGCCTGGCGAATGGACTACTTGCCGCAGCCCCTGGCCGCCGACCTGCCGTCCTTCGCCGCCGCGGTCCGCGCGGAGGCCGCCTCGTGGCACCCGCTGCAGATCAGCGCGGCGCTCAACCACACGGTCAACAAGGTGGGTTTGTGGCGCTGTGTGTGTGCCTAGCTGTGATGACAGCCCTCGGCAGTGGCAGCCCTCGGCAGTGGCAGCCCTCGGCAGTGGCAGCCCTCGGCAGTGGCAGCCGCCCCGGTGGCAGCGCTTGGCTGCGCATACATATACGCACATATACACATATTCACATATACACACATATACACATAAGCACACGACAGCTCACACGCACACACGACAGCTCACACGCACACACACAACGTAATGTAACTTGCCGCCGCCGTCACATCCCTCGTTTGCTGCCGCTGCTGCTGCTGCCGCCGCCGCCCCGGCGTGCTCTGCGCTCCCCATAGCTTCGTGGCGCGCTCGGCGGGAGGAGCAAACGCTTCCTCCGCGTCAGCCGCGATGGCGGCGGGGCCGCCGCGGCGGCGGCGGCGGAGCCGCCGGCCACGGCGCCCCGCGGCCACAGCCCCCGCGACACGAACTCGAACTCGAACTCGAATCCGGGTTCGCACTCGCACTCGCACTCGCACTCAGATTCGGACTCGGACCCGGATGTTGCGGCGGATGCCGAGCTCCGGCAGGTGTTGGACCGCCTGCACTCGGCTCTGCTGCCGTACATTCCCACTATGCTGAAGGCCCGCTACGCCACCAACGCGCTGTGGGTGTGTGCCAAGACGGGCTACTGGGGCGCGCCCGGCAGCGGCTTCCTAGCGGCGCTGCTGCAGCGCCTGCGGGACCGCGACTACTCGCTGCTGCAGGACCCCAGCGGCCACACGCATGCGAGCCTGTGGTGGGCGCTCTCAGAGCACGAGCAGCAGCAGCAGCTGCCGCAGCAGGCGGGGGGCCAGGCGGTGGCGGAGACCGCGGTGGCGGAGACCGCGGCCGCGGCAGCGCGGCGGCTGCGGGAAGGCGGCAGTGAGGGAGGTGGCAGTGACGGCGGCGGAGAGGGCCGGGTGGCTGGCGGCATGGATCTGCTGAGGGCGTCTGCGGCGGTGATCAAGGCGCAGAAGGCGCTGGACGCCGCGTCGTTCACGCCCCAGGTGCGGTGAGGGGGGCCGCGGTCTTCGCTGCGGTCTTGGGGTTCGGTCCTTGTTTTTTTGGGGGGTTGGGGGACGAGGGGTTCTCTTGTTCCTTACGCGTTTTCGCTCGCGTGGTGGTGCCCCTCCCTGCCTCTCTGCCCCTCTCTTTTTGAAGGGCCTGTGCAACATCCTGCTGGGGGCGGCGCGGCTCAAGTACTCGGGAGACCCCGAGTTCGTTGAGCGGCTGGTGGAGGCGCTGGTGGAGCACCCCGGTCCGCTGGTGCCGCAGGTGGGGTGGGGAGTTGGGTAGCGTAGGGTGCCGTAGGGTATGGTATGGTAGGGTATGGTACAGCCCCCGGGCAGGGAGGAGCTGCGACCCTGCTGCATGTGTGCCTGGTATACCGAAAAGGCCGCGCAGGGCCGCTGCCGGGGTGTCTCCCCTTCCCTCGGCCCTTGTTGCAAGAAAAACGTCAAACAAGCGTCGCAGTCTTGGGCGTCACAGTCCGGGCTGACCCGTTTATCGAAGATGGCCATGTAACTCACTGACGTACTGCACGCGCACGCGCCGCGCTCCCCGCGCGCGCACCTCCGTTGCAGGACGTCTCTAACGCAGTTTACGCGCTGGGCGAGTTGTACGGGGCCGAAGATGAGGAAGCCGGTGCGGTAACCCTAACCCTGGACAGCCCCAGCCTGCCGACCGGTGCCGCCACCAGCGACGCGACGGAGGGCCTCGTGAGCCCGGCCGGCAGCGGCGCCGCCGCGGAGCCGACGGCGCCGACGGCGCCGACTGGGCGGCTGCCGCCGGCGCTGGCGCCGCACTTGCGCGAGCTGGCGCGCGTGTCTCTGGACCTGAGCCTCAGGCGCTTCAACACGCAGGTGAGTGCGAGTGCGAGTGCGCCCTCCGCAAACTGTCCCAGGGCCTCGGCGGGGCTGGGCTTCCCCCGCTTGCTCGCCGCGCGTCGGCCTACCCCTGCCCTCGTGCAGCGCAGCGCAGCGCAGCGCAGCGCAGCGCTCACGGACGCGCCTTACAGAGACCGCCGCAACAGAGACTGACCGCCGGCGCCCCCACCACCGACCACCTCCGCAGGCCCTGTCCAACACGCTCTACGGATTGGCCCGCCTGGAGGTCCGGCTGGGAGGAGACGACCGCGCCGGCAACGAGGACGCTCCTGCTGCTGCTGCTGCTGCTTCTGCTAATGCTGGCAATGGTGATGGGGATGGCGATGATGACGACGACGCAGCCCAGCAGGCTCCTGCGCAGGGCCCGGAGCAGCGGCTCCCGGAGACGCGGCAGGCGCAGCGGCGCGAGCCTCCAGCTCCTGCTCCGGCAGCTGCTGCTGAGGGGTTGTTGTCGGAGGAGCCGGCCGTCGCTCTGCGGCAGTTCGTGGTCCTTCTGGCGGAGCACATGCGGGACCGCATCCGGGTGAGGGGCCCCGCTGGAGAGGGGCCAGAAGGGGGGGGACAATGGTCCGGGGGGGGAGCAAAGGGGCAAAAGGGGCAAAAGGGGCGGGGCGGGGGAGACGCTGGCGGAGGGCGGGGGAAACTGGTTCGGGGCGGTTGGGGGGCAAGGGGGGCGGGGGCGCTAGGCAGACCTGCCGCAGGCCTTCTGTCCTTTCGTCTATTTGTCTGTCTGTCTGTCATTCCTCCCCTCCGCCTATTTGTCCGTCTGTGTCTGTGCCTGTCCCGTGCAGCGCGAGCCGCGGGAGTGCAAGGAGCAGGACCTGGGCAACACCACCTGGGCTCTCGCGTCAGCCGGCTACACCGACCAGTCGTACTACTTGACTGCCGTACATGCTGCGACCGTCGACGGCTGCATGGATCACGCCACGCCGCAGGTCCGTGAAGGGGGTGGCGGGGCGGGAGGGTTTGCGCGTGTCGGGACTAGACGCTTGTAAGCTCTTTTCGTCAGCCCACTGCCGCTCTGCACCGTCCTAACTCTTAACTCCACCCACCCCCCCTCGGAGCCCCTTCGCTGCGGAGCCCCTTCTTTTTACCCCCCCTCCCTGATCCCCCCTTAGAGCGGTCCACAAACCACCTCGCCACCCGCCCCTCTTGACGCCGAGCGCAGAGCTGGGCCATGTTCATGTGGGCTCTCGTGGAGGTCAAGTTCAAGCCCCCGCCGGCGCTGGGGCAGCTGCTGCACCGCAGCGTCTGCACCGGCCGCGAGCGCTGGGCCCGCGACATTCGCGCCTGGAGCAGTCTCCCCTGGGACCTGGTGGGGCTGAGCATGTTTGACGACGAGGTGCTGGCGGCGGTGGGCGGCTTTGCGGCGGCCAGTGGCTGCGTGGGCATGCGGCCCAACTGGCTGTCTCGCAGTCTTTGGGCGCTGGCGGTGATGCCGGAGGGGGGGCTGCGGCGCCATCGGGTCATGGCGGCGGTGCTGGCGGAGGCAATCAACAGGCACGGGGCGATGGACTACGGCCAGGCGTGAGTACTAAGGGGGGAGGGGTGGCTGCGGAGTGGTTGGGGGGGCTCTTGCGCGGGAGGAGGAGGAGGAGGAGCGGCGGGGGAGTCGGGGGGGGGATCTGAGTGGGGTACCGGCACGGTTACCGGTACCGTGGGTGGAGGAAATGGGGGGGTGTTCTAGGGACTGGGTAGACTCTTGGATGTGCGGTGCGGTACGGTAAGGTACGGTAGGTTACGGCACGTGCATGGGCGGGTACGACATGACAACTCCCAACCGCTTACCCTCTGCCGGCTGCTGCCCGCAGGGGTCTCACGCAGCTGTGGCAAGCCCACGTGGAGCTCGAGGCGGCCTTTAACGACCAACCGCCAACCGCAACTGCAACCGCCAGACACGGCCTCGCCCCCGCGACGGCGGCGGCCCCCGGGGCCGCACCTCGGGGCTCCAGACGCGGCAACAGGCGAGGCGCCGGTTCCACCAACAACCCGGGAACCGCTGACCCGGCGGCGGCAACACCAACAACACCAACAGCAGTAACAGAAGATGGGTTGGCTGCGCAGGAGGTCGCTGTGCCCAGGCTGCACCCGAGCCTGGTGGCCGCGGCCCGAAAGACGATGTTGGACAACAGCTCGCGGATCAGTGTGGAGACCGTCACCACCTTTCAACGGGCGGTGTACAAGGGGCTGTGCGGGCTGATGGGCCAGACGGCGGGGCAGCCGCAGGAGCAGGGGCAGGAGCAGCCTCAGGCGCAGGAGCAACCTCAGGGCCAGCAACAGCAGCAGCCCGCGGGACGGCGCCGCCGGATCGGAGCGCAGCGGACATCCGCTACCGGCACCACAGCAGGCGGCAGCAGCGGCAGCAGCAGCAGCAGTCCTCCCAGCCTCAGTGACGCCGAGGACGACGCCGACGCCGATGGCGGCGGCAAGGCCACGGCGGGAGAGGACGGTGACGGTGGCGCCGGCGCCGGCACGGTGGTGGTGCGAGTGGAGGCTGAGTGGTTGGTGGAGCCTTTGGCGCTGCGAGTGGATGCGTGTGTGTGGCTGAGCGACGGGCGGGTGGTGGTGGTGGAGGCGGACGGGCCGTCGCATTTCTTCGCCAACGAGCCGGAAACGCGGCGGCCCAACACGGCGCTGCGGGACCGGCAGCTGGCGCGCGTGTTTGGCGGCGGCGACAACGTCAAGAGCGTGCCGCATTGGGAGTGGGACGGGTTGCGCGGCGGTGCGGCGGGCAGGAGGGCGTACCTGGCGCGGCTGATGGGGCTGTGATGCAGGAAGCCGCTTCGTTTGGGGGCAAAGATAGGCATACGGGTACATGGCGGATTCGGGGAAGTAGAGGAATGGGTTTTAAAGTGGCTGCTGCCTAGGTAGGGATCGGGGTTTGGGTGCCAGGGCACACACACACACGCACATGGACACACACGCACATGGACTACGTGAGTGGTCGTGCCCGGTGCTGCCTCGACAAGTGCGCAATCACCTGGATGGGATGCGGCTGTTGTGGAGGGGGGGGTGTAGTAGATTCATGGTGTTCAAAGTCAAGACATTTCGCACGTCCAAATAAACAGAACCGAGTTTCCCTCCTCCCATTTGCAAAACCTCAGCGCGCGTCACCGCAAAGCATGCAGAATGAAGGACGAACATCCAATGCGGTCTCATCCAGCTGCGGCGCCCCCGGAAGCCTTCAAGTTCTACTGTCTAGACGTCCATTGACACACCTGTACGTGACTTCGGAGCCACAGGCCGATTCTGTTCACAAGACATGGTTTCAGACTTGGCCCGTAGAGAAATCGTCACTAGCACCTGATGAAATCCTCAAGGATGGAATCTCGTTTGGCTGGAGAAGATTTGTGCAGAATTTTCGCCTACCTGCGGCGCCATTTTTACAGAAGATTCAACCCTGTGGAATTCCTGCCACCGTCCCCTCGCTGCGGGCTCTTCTGTTTCCTTACCCACCGGCTACTGCGCGTGCCCCTGACCCCGCGGCTGCGGCTGCTGCTCCCCCGGCTGGTGGGCATGGCGCTGTTCCGGCCGTCCTTCATGCAGCCCATCCCGTTCTGGCCCTGCATCAGCGGCATGAGCGAGCGCCGCCGCGGCGCGCCCGCCGCATGGGCCGCCGCTGCCCTGGGCCTCGACCCGGCGCTGTCGGAGTGGCTGGGCCTGCTGCTGGCCTGCGTGTGCGCCAGCCTGGCCGGCCGGCGCGCGGGCGTGCCCCGCCGCATCGGCGTGAAGCGGCGAGTGGCGGTTATGGTGGCGCGGCTGGCGCGGCAGCTCGAGGAGCGGCTGGAGACGTGGGCGGGCGCGCCGCGCCGCGCCGTGCGCGACGCCGGCTTAGGGCGCGGGTCGGTGGTGCTGCTGCCGGCGGCGATGGGCGGCGCGGCGGCGGTGGCGGCGGCGGTGGCGTGGCGGGCGGCGGCGGTGGAGGCGCGAGCGCTGGCGGAGGATGCGGATGATCTGGACGGCCCCGGGCCGTATCTGGACCTGTCGGCGCTGTTTACGGTGGCGGCCAGCGAGGAGGCCGATGCGGCGCAGCGGCGGCGCGGGGCCGTGCAGCCGGACGGCCAGGGCGGCGACGCGAGCACCCGCAGCGCCGACGGCAATGGCAATGGCAACGGCGGCAGTGCCGGTAACGGTGATGGTTTTGGTAATGGTAACGGCAGCGGTAGCAGCAACGGCGCGGCGGATGCCGACGTGTGGACCATCACGACCAGCAGCGACGACGACGATGACGGCGATGGGTCCAGCGACGGCGACGGCGACCAGTGCTCGTCGTACAACCTTGCGCTGGCGAGGGCGACGCTGCGTCGCCGGGTGTATGCCCGGCGGACTGCGGCTCAGCCGGCGGTTGAGTAGGCCGTAAGCCGTAAGCCATAGGCCGTAAGCCATAAGCCGTAAGCCATAGGCCGTAAGCCGTGGGCGCAGATCGGACAGGGCTAGGCAGTGGCAGGTGCGTCGCTGGACGTGGCCGTGGCAGCTGTGCCACGCTCGTCGCCGCCCCACCACCCAATCCGCCGCAGATAGGAGCCCGCCCGGAGGGGCGGCGCACTTATCCTGCCGGCTAAGACGCGCGTGGAAAGTGGGATCAGGGTTCCTTCCACGCCACGCTTGGCACGAGGAACGCAGCCAAGCCAAAAGTACCGAGCCCCGACGCCGTTACCTGGGCTAATCTGCAGGGGGAATCATATTGCCGTGGTGGCGTGCGTTTTGTTTCTCGTTTAAGACAACCGCAACGTTGCGCGCAGCGTCGAAAGTTCAGCTGCAGGGTGGCATTTTCAGCATTTTTTACCGGAGATATTTTGCGCTCGAGTCGTGCACATGCACGTGTTGGCGCAGGTAATTGCTGCGATTTCAAAAGTGCAGCTGCAAGGGCGACTACCCGATGGGAGGGTGAGATGAATGAAACGCAGCGATGGCTGGGGAACGGGAGGGACAGGCATGCCTGGCAATGAACGGCTCAGGCCCCCACACCTATTATACGGTGGGGGATACCGGTAGCTTGTAGATGTGGGAAGGCTGGGTGGGGCTTTTTGGGCGGGGCCCCGGTGCGAAGCGCCCTGGGGGGCTCCGTCCCCTAGCCAAATTCGGGTGTCGTGGCATATAATATTCGGGGAAGGTATTGAAAGGTTAGGGGGCCCGACCGGCGAGGCGCGTGGCGGAGTTGGGGCTCGCGGGGTTGGTGGTTAACCACTGGTCAGGGCCGGGGTCTTGTACCGTAGTTTGGGGGTCGATGAGTGATTCTGCCGATGCCGCAATATACACTTATCGGTGTTGGATTTCACAACACTGGGTGATGCATACCCGGAACATCGAGTGCGGCTCCGTGCCCTTCAGCCGTCGAGCGTCTAGCGGCGGCGTCTGTTCGACCTAATCGCGGTGCGTTTTTCAGTGTCAACGGTCGATGACACGATGAGCCATTACCACCATGCCACCATGCACATAAGCCCAAACGGTGCTGTGCAAATGCACGTGCTAGGACCCGCTGGCGTCCCGCAGCGTCGCTTGCCCCGATAGTACCCTTCTATCCTACCGGCGCTGCACGCATCCGAATCGGCCGCCGCAGCGTCGATGTGCCATCATGCCGGCACTGCACGATACCGGCATGTGCCCTTCCAGCCAAACCGCGACGACCCGCACTGGCCCGCAGGTTGCCGCCCAGGGGCCTAGCACAGGCAGTCATAAGTTCAAAACCAGCGAATTTTGGGGGACGCACCGCACCGCTGTGTCATGATGATGAATGCATCAGCAGCCCTTGAGGTCAGCCAAACGACGGTGGCTCCAAGGAAGCAGGGTGAGGTGAGTGGAACATGGTAGAACGCATACGCTGCACCATACGCACGCGCGCGCCGAGCCACAGCCATTACGGTGTATCGTGTGTGTTGTCGTATATGAGCCCTGCGGCCTTTCCCGTGAAGCCCCTCCCTGCCCGTGAAGCCCCAGCAAAAGGGGCCAGCGGGACGCAACCCCGGCTCCTTGAACTCCAGCACGTCACTGCTGGTAACCAAAACTTCCGCGTATGGCGCCACATGCTGAGGCTGGGCTGAGGTGACATTCTCCACTGCTCAATTTACCGCCGAGCTATGCCCTCATGCCATCATTTCTGGTATTTCTGGGTTCAGGGTCCGCTCTGTGTCCCTTCGCTGCGGTATCTTTTGTCTTATCCCCTAAACGTCGTCCCAAATCACAGTAGTTTGCCACGTGGGCCAGGGTGGGCCGTTCTCTCCAACACTCAAGCAGCTGGTAGCCCGACACAGGGCAAAAATGTCACGCTCTGCGATTCAGGCTGGCAGGCGCGTCATCTACCCCCTCTCGCAAAAGTCCCGAATGAACGCGTCGCATGTCACAGGCAACGTCAATGACACGCAGACCGTTGCTTAACAGTTCCCCAAGATCCCCAAGGCCTAAGCTATACATAGAGCTCTCTGAAGCTCGATCGAACGTCAGGGTACAGGTTACAGGGTTACAGGCTTATTGTTGGCCTGGGGAAACATGGCCTCCCGAGAGAAGGCCCTGGAACCCGCTAGCATGGTTGCTAGGCCCGCTGCTAAGGTCGGCTATGGGTGTCGGTCAAAGACCACGCATCTACAGAACAATGCTACGCGGAGCCGATGTCGTACTTTCCCCACTTTCGGTGGCCAAAGTACGGCGCATGGTTTACAAGCGGGCTTAAGTTATTACCTCACGCCTCCCGCTTTTCAGCAGCTGATCAAGCAATGTGCCCCTGGCGCCCGTAATGTAGGTCGGTGTGATCGGCAGATGTTGTCGTTGGGGAGATGGTGCTGGGATAACATGTTTGATGCGCGAATGGAGTTGCATCAATGCATTACTGAATACGTTGCGTCATATGCATTATAGGTTTCAAGGCATTGGGCCCGACCGGGGGTACGTAGGGGGGCTGCTGCCCCCCTCCCCCAGACCCCCTCCCCCCCGCTGGTGGGGGGCGGGGGGCTGCCGCCCCCCATCCCCCCACACCCCCCGTCCCCCCGCGCGCTCTGTACTGCAGTGTCCGTTATAACCGTGTTACAATGGAACTGACAGAGGTCCGGAAAATGCAACGTGAGCCGATCACATTTCTCATAAGGTGCACGCCCTTAAGCCAGTTGCAGTGGTGCGTCAGATCGTTATACGGTATGTTTGGAAGGAAAAAGGATGGTGACCTCGGTTCCTAAACAGTCATGTTTCATTTGCAGGGACCGACGTATTCCCTCACCTCCTGGAGCTCCCAGATGAATAGTGGATGATGACCGCTGTGCGACACTATCAAGAGTAGTACTCGTGCTGTCGAGCTCCAGACGACGGCACGGGGCCTATTGCCTGGCTCAGAACGTTACAATTGTCCAGAGCCGAAAATCGACCATACGGACTCGCTTTCGGCCTTAAGGGAACGCTCGGATAAGCGCAAGGCCCGGAATTACGGAACGCCAGACGCGTGTCCGAAGTCCCTACCACCAAAGATCACACAGCGATCAGTTACGTCTTAATACCAACAAATAGATAACAGCGTTTTTGTCTTAACGCGCCCAACAGCAGCGCGTGCGACACACAACTCGCAAAGATCATGACCGCAAAAGGCAGCGGAGTCCGTTGTCGGTTGGGCTTCGTCGACGATTCGATCTTGGCGCTTGTTGCTCCTAAGGGTCATCAAGCATAAGAAAGTCAGCGCAATAAGTCGTAAAGGCCGGGATTATTTTTGTCTCAGGCTGGCTTCACATCTGCAACTTGGCGAAAGCGCAAGTGCCTTTGTTAGCAACCACTAGCAACCCTCCATTATCCCAATCCGTCCATCATGCAATCCATGGCAATGTCAAACCTATTAGTTCCTAGTTCCCTCTGGGCTATGAGGCGCAGGGACTAGCTGTCATAAAGCGCGGTCATCGTCCCTTGTTACAAAGGCTATTTTACAGGCATCACCCTGCCGTTCTGTCTGTTACCTGTTGTGTGAATTTGAGCGATGTGGGCCAACGCTCCACAAGCGGCTCGGTGGGCAGCTGCGGGCGCGACCTCCGTTTCTACCGCTGCAACGGCATGGACACAGCCTATCGCTCCGCCCCGAACCGACATCATGGGGCGGTCCGCAGCGCCCACCAGTCTCCGCCCAACCCTGACTGCTGTGGGGCCAGTCGAATCTCCCAGCTCTCACAGCCTTTGGGCGCTTCACGCCGCCGGCAACAGCTGCGGCCCTGCTCCCACGCCCAGACGCCGAAGGAGCCACGTGATCTCAGCCACAGGAGCACCAGGCCTTCGAGAAGCTGCGCTGCTGCCTGGCCGCGCAATGCGGCGCCCCTCGCCCAGCGGCGACGCCGCACCGGAGCAGGAGGCCCCGCCCCCCGCCAGCGCGGCCAACCTCCTCCTGCCACGAACTCGCACGCGCCGCCGCCCCTCCAGCGCTGATTCCCCGACCTCAAAACCCAAACTCGCCGAGCGTGGCATGCCCGGCGACCCTGGTGTTTCGGAGCGCGGCGGCGACAGCGTCGAAGTCGCCAACCCCGCTGACGCGCAATCCGGGGGCCGCGGGGCTGCCCCTGCCGAATCGGTCCGCCGTCTTCCAGCATCGAGCTGGAAGTCCCCACAGCCCCGCACCAGCCCCGGACCAGCTCCGGAACCCGCGGAGGGCTCGAGGGGCCAGCGGCGGCAGCGTCGCACCCGGCCGCCCGGCGAAGCGGCACCGGAGGACGGCAAAGGCCATACACACACGCACAGGTCTGACGGCGGCGCGCCAACCCGCAGCCGAGCTCCCACCCCCACCACCCCCACCACCCCCACCAGCAGCAGCAGCAACACTGCTAGCGCTCGTGCCGGTGGCGGTCGTGCTGCTCACGAGCGGGCGGGCGGCCCTCAAGCCCGCACCCGCACCCACACCCGCACCCACAGCCACAGCCATAACCGACCGGCTCGGAGCACGGGGCCTGGTGGTGCGGCTGGGCGGCGAGGGCCGGACGTCGCCGGCGGCGGTCGCAACGCCTGGCGAATGGACTACTTGCCGCAGCCCCTGGCCGCCGACCTGCCGTCCTTCGCCGCCGCGGTCCGCGCGGAGGCCGCCTCCTGGCACCCGCGGAAGATCAGCGCGGCGCTCAACCACACGGTCAACAAGGTGGGTGTGTGGGGTGTGTGTGCCTAGATGTGATGACAGCCCTCGGCAGTGGCAGCCCTCGGCAGTGTCAGCTGGGCCGTTCTGGAGTAAGCAGCCAGTCGTTACGCCAGCTGTCCTACGCGGCCTGGTCGGCAAGGTCGTGGCCGCTGACGGCAGGGTCCTGAACTCCTGCTGCGGTAGGGCCCGGCCAAGCGCCCCAGCCGTGACGCCGCCCCGGTGGCAGCGCTTGGCTGCGCACACATATACGCACATGTACACATGTTCACATATACGCACATATACACATATACGCACACACATACACACACACGCACACAACGAAATGTAACTTGCCGCCGCCGCCGTCACATCCCTCCTTCTCTGCTGTTGCCGCCGCCGCTGCCGGCCCGGCGTGCTCCGCGCTCCCCACAGCTTCGTGGCGCGCTCGGCGGGAGGAGCGAACGCTTCCGCCGCGGCAGCCACGATGGCGGCGGGGGCGCCGCGGCGGCGGCGGAGCCGCCAGCCCCAGCGCCCCGCGGCCACGGCCCCCGCGACACGAACTCGAACTCGAATTTGCGTTCGCACTCGGACTCCCACTCGGACTCGGACCCGGCCGTTGCGGCGGATGCGGAGCTCCGGCAGGTGTTGGACCGCCTGCACTCGGCGCTGCTGCCGCACATTCCCACCATGCCGAAGCCCGGCTACGCCACCAATGCGCTGTGGGTGTGCGCCAAGACGGGCTACTGGGGCGCGCCCGGGAGCGGCTTACTGGCGGCGCTGCTGCAGCGCCTGCGGGACCAAGACTACTCGCTGCTGCAGGACAGAGCGGCCAGACGCATGGGAACCTGTGGTGGGCGCTCTCAAAGCACGAGCAGCAGCAGCAGCTGCCGCAGCAGGCGGGGGGGCAGGCGGTGGTGGAGACTGCGGTGGCGGAGACCGCGGCCGCGGCAGCGCAGCGGCTGCGGGAAGGCGGCAGTGACGGCAGTGACGGCAGTGACGGCGGCGGAGAGGGCCGGGTGGCGGGTGGCATGGATCTGCTGAGGGCGTCTGCGGCGGTGATCAAGGCGCAGAAGGCGCTGGACCCGGCGTCGTTCACGCCCCAGGTGAAGGGAGGGGGGCAGGCGCGGTCTTCGCTGCGGTCTTGGGGTCCGGTCCTTGTTTTTTTGGGGGGTTGGGGGACGAGGGGTTCTTTTGTTCCTTACGCGTTTTCGCTCGCGTGATTGTGCCCCTCCCCTCCCCCTCTGCCCCTCTCTTTTTGCAGGGCCTGTGCAACATCCTGCTGGGGGCGGCGCGGCTCAAGTACTCGGGAGACCCCGAGTTCGTCCAGCGGCTGGTGGAGGCGCTGGTGGAGCACCCCGGTCCGCTGGTGCCGCAGGTGGGGTGGGCGGAGCGCTGCGCCTGGGTGGGGAGTTGGGTAGCGTAGGGTGCCGTAGGGTATGGTATGGTAGGGTATGGTACAGCCCGCGGGCAGGGCAGGGAGGAGCTGCAACCTGCCTGCTGCAGGTGTGCCTGGTCCCCCCAAAAGGCCGCGCAGGGCCGCTGCCGGGTGGTCTCTCCTTCCCTCGGCCTCGTTGCAAGAAAAGCGTCAAACAAGCGTCGCAGTCTCGGGCGTCACAGTCCGGGCTGACCGTTGATCGGGATGGCTGTGTTACCCACTGAAGTACTGCACGCGCGCGCGCGCCGCGCGCGCGCATCTCCGTTGCAGGGCGTCTCGAATGCGGTTTACGCCCTGGGTAAGCTGTACGGGGCCGACGATGAGGAAGCCGGTGCGGTAACCCTAACCCTGGACGGCCCCAGGCTGCCGACCGGTGCCGCCACCAGCGACGCGACGGAGGGCCTCGTGAGCCCGGCCGGCAGCGGCGCCGCCGCGGAGCCGACGGCGCCGACGGCGCCGACGGGGCGGCTGCCGCCGGCGCTGGCGCCGCACTTGCGCGAGCTGGCGCGCGTGTCTCTGGACCTGGGCCTCAGGCGCTTCAACACGCAGGTGAGCGCGAGTGCGAGTGCGCCCTCCGCAAACTGTCCCAGGGCCACTGCGGGGCTGGGCTTCCCCCCGCTCGCTCGCCGCGCGTCGGCCTACCCCTGCCCTCGCGCAGCGCAGCGCTCACGGACGCGCCTTACAGAGACCGCCGCAACAGAGACTGACCGCCGGCGCCCCCTTCCCCCCACCCTCCTCCGCAGGAGCTGTCCAACACGCTCTACGGATTGGCCCGTCTGGAGATCCGTCTGGGAGGAGACGACCGCGCCGGCAACGAGGACGCTCCTGCTGCTGCTGCTGCTTCTGCTAATGCTGGCAATGGTGATGGGAATGACGATGATGACGACGGCGCAGCCCAGCAGGCTCCTGCGCAGGGCCCGGAGCAGCGGCTCCCGGAGGCGCGGCAGGCGCAGCGGCGCGAGCCTCCTGCTCCTGCTCCTGCTCCGGCAGCTGCTGAGGGGTTGTTGTCGGCGGATCCGGCGGTCGCTCTGCGGCAGTTCGTGGTCCTTCTGGCGGAGCACATGCGGGACCGCATCCGGGTGAGGGGCCCCCCTGGAGAGGGGCCAGAAGGGGGGGGCAAAGGGGCAAAAGGGGCGGGGCGGGGCGGGGGGAGACGCTGGCGGAGGGTGGGGGACACTCGGGCGATGGGGGCGGGGGGCGGGGGCGCTGGGCAGACCTGCCGCAGACTTTAGTTCACCGATTGTTCACGGTCCGTGTTTTCATCAGATTTGGGGTAGGTGGGGGGGGGAGGAACCCAGACCACGGCCGGAAGAAGTTGCGGAAAACCTCACAGACCAAGGCCGGCTTGCGCCCGGGGCCTGGAGGTGGGGCCGGCACCGTGATACCCAAGTACACCGTCTGCTCTCGCCCGTAACCTGTGCCGTATCGATCTCCTCCTCGCCCCGCCCCATCTGTCCTTTTGTCCCTTCGTCTATTTGTCTGTCCTGTGCCTGTCCTGTGCCTGTCCTGTGCAGCGCGAGCCGCGGGAGTGCAAGGAGCAGCACCTGGGCAACATCACCTGGGCTCTCGCGTCCGCCGGCTACACCGACCAGTCGTACTACGTGACCGCCGTACATGCTGCGACCGTCGACGGCTGCATGGATCACGCCACGCCGCAGGTCCGTCAATGGACACAGGAAGGCAGGGTTGGCGGGGGAACGTTTGGCGGGGGGTGTTTGCGCGTGTCGGGAATACACGCTTATCAGCTCCTTTTGTCAGCCCACTGCCGCTCTGGACCGTCCTAACTCTTAACTCCACCCACCCCCCCTCGGAGCCCCTTCGCCGCGGAGCCCCTTCTTTTTAACCCCCCCTCCCTGACCCCCCCTCGCGCGTAATCGTCCGTCCGGGTTGGTCTGGCGGCGACGCGGTCGCAGCGTCTTTTCAGCTCGGTAAGGTTACAGGTATGTTCGGTAAGTATTACTGGGTTCAGGGTCCGTTCGCTAACGCCGTCCTCGTCTCCGCTGCGGTATCATTTTCGACCCCCCCTTAGAGCGGTCCACAAACCACGTCGCCACCCGCCCCTCTTGACGCCGAGCGCAGAGCTGGGCCATGTTCATGTGGGCTCTCGTGGAGGTCAAGTTCAAGCCCCCGCCGGCGCTGGGGCAGCTGCTGCACCGCAGCGTCTGCACCGGCCGCGAGCGCTGGGCGCGCAACGTCCGCGCCTGGAGCAATCTCCCCCGGGCCCTGGTGGGGCTGAGCATGTTTGACGACGAGGTGCTGGCGGCGGTGGGCGGCTTTGCGGCGGCGAGTGGCTGCGTGGGCATGCGGCCCAATTGGCTGTCTCGCAGCCTTTGGGCGCTGGCGGTGATGCCGGAGGGGGGGCTGCGGCGCCATCGGGTCATGGCGGCGGTGCTGGTGGAGGCAATCAACAGGCACGGGGCGATGGACTACGGCCAGGCGTGAGTGCTCAGAGGGGGAGAAGGGGGTGGCTGCGGAGTTATCGGCGTGTTTGGGGCCGTTGCGCGGGAGGAGCGGCGGGGGAGTCCGGGGGGGATCTGGGTAGGGGTAGGGGTATCGGTATCGGTACCATTGGTGGAGGATTGGGGGTTTAGGGTTTTAGGGTTTTTAGGGTTTTAGGGCAGGCGCCCGCTAATGGTCTCGCAGCAATACGACACGACACGACACGACACGGCAGCACCTGTGTCTTGACGAAAAGCGGTACGACATGACAACTCCCAACCGCTTACCCTCTGCTGGTTGCTGCCCGCAGGGGTCTCAGGCAGTTGTGGCAAGCCCACGTGGAGCTCGAGGCGGCCTTTAACGACCAACCGCCAACCGCAACTGCAACCGCCAGACACGGCCTCGGCCCCGCGACGGCGGCGACCTCCGGGGCCACACCTCGGGGCTCCAGACGCGGCAACAGGCGAGGCGCCGGTTCCACCAACAACCCGGGAACCGCCGACCCGGCGGCGGCAACACCAACAGCAGTAGCAACGGCAGCAGCAGCAGCGGCAGCAGAAGGAATGGCAACGCAGGAGGTCGCCGTGCCCAGGCTGCACCCGAGCCTGGTGTCTGCGGCCCGAAAGACGATGCTGGACAGCAGCTCGCGGATCAGTGTGGAGACCGTCACCACCTTTCAACGGGCGGTCTATGAGGGGCTGTGCGGATTGGTGATGGGCCAGACGGCGGGGCAGTCGCAGGAGCAAGGGCAGGAGCAGCCTCAGGCGCAGGAGCAACAGGGCCAGCAACAACAGGGCCAGCAGCAGCAGCAGAACCAGCCCTCGGGACGGCGCCGCCGGACATCCGCTACCGGCACCACAGCAGGCGGCAGCAGCAGCAGCAGCAGTCCTCCCAGCCTCAGTGACGCCGAAGGCGACGCCGACGGCAGCGGCGGCGGCAAGGCCACGGCGGGAGAGGACGGTGACGGCGGCGCCGCTGCTGCGTTCCGCAGCAGCAGCAGCAGCGGCGGCGGCGACAGCGGCGACGTCAGGGTGGTGGTGGTGCGAGTGGAGCCCGAGTGGCTGGTGGAGCCGTTAGCGCTGCGAGTGGACGCGTGTGTGTGGCTGAGCGACGGGCGGGTGGTGGTGGTGGAGGCGGACGGGCCGTCGCACTTCTTCGCCAACGAGCTGGACGCGCGGCGGCCCAACACGGCGCTTCGGGACCGGCAGCTGGCGCGCGTGTTTGGCGGCGACAACGTCAAGAGCGTGCCGTATTGGGAGTGGGACGGGTTGCGCGGCGGTGCGGCGGGCAGGAGGGCGTACCTGGCGCGGCTGCTGGGGCTGTGAGGCAGGCGGCTACTTCGTTTGGGGGCAAAGATTTGCATACGGGTATAGAGCGGATTCGGGGAAGTAGAGGAATGGCGAATGGGTCTTAAAGCGGCTGCTGCCTAGGTAGGGATCGGGGTTTGGGTGCTCCCTGCCCCAGGGGGGGGGGGGCTGGGCGGGATGGCAGGACAGATGGCGGCGAGGCAGGCGGGGGGAGAGGGGGGGAGGCAGATGGGAGCGGCCCTGCCATCAGCGATGGCTCTTGCAGGGGGCTGCAGCACTGCATGTCGTCATTGTTGCAATGTGTGTTCTGTGCCCCTGTCTCCCCCGTAACCTGTCATCTCTCGGCGCTCCGTGAAGACGGGACTGATGCTGACCGTTATCTCCTTCCCGCTCGTCTAACGGCCGAGTGATGTTGACCGTGCCGTTAAACGATGAGCGGGAAGGGAATGGTGGAGCGGGGGACATGAGGCTGCCAAGAGCCCTGACACTTCACTCTGTGCAGTCTGCTTTTCACTCGATGGAGCTTCAGCCTTTGCCGATACCGGTAGCTGCTACCGTAGCTATCGTATTTGGCGAAAGCCTTGCCTCCCAAAGGCCGCTCACATCTTCCCCGCAACTCGGGGTGCGGCTTGTGGGCATGTTTGGTTGGGCAGGACTGCACGACGCGGCGGAAGGCGACGCAGCAGTCCCGCGTAACCTCGCCGCCCCCCTGGCTACGGGCTTCGGGCCTTTACGTGGATGACCACCTCCCCCGGCCCCGGGCCCCGACCACCACTGTGCTCCTGCCGCTGCCGCTGGTGCTGCCCCGGCACCGGCGGCGGCTGCGCCCCCTCCGCGCCCCTTCGCCTGCTGCCCCCTCCCCTCGTCTGCTGCGGCAACGCGGCCGCAGTCCCTCAGCTGCAGTCCGGTACCAGTTACGTCAGGGTCTGAGGAGTTAACTGGCGTCGTCGCCACCGTCCCCCCGCTGCGGTTTCTTCTGTTTTCTCTCACCTCTCGCCTACTGCGCCTGCTCCTGACCCCGCGGCTGCTGCGTCTGCTGCTCCCCCGGCTCCTCCGCGGGGAACTGCGACAGGAAGGCGCGGAAGGTGGCGGCGTGGCCCTTGGTGGCGGGTATGAGGTGACCCGACTGGTGCACCAGCGTCACCCGCCGGGGCCCGCCGCCCGCACAGCTGCTGCCACAGCTGAAGGCCGCCGCCAGCGCCTCGCTCTCCCGGGGATGGATCTGACGGTCACCGCCGCCGGCGGCGGCGGCGGCGGCGCCGCCGCCGCCACCGCTGCCGTACACGTGCAGGGAGGGCAGCGCCAGCGGACCCACCTCCGCCAGCAGCTGCCGGTGCTCGGGCAGTGGGGAGGGGAAGCCGGACGCCAGGATGGCGAAGCGGAAGCCAAAGTCGCAGCCGTCGGGGTCAGGCTGTTGCTGCTGCTGCGGTGGTTGCGGTTGCGTGAGCTGTTGTTTTAGTCTCTGTTGTTGTTGTTGCTGCAGCGCGCACAGGACCGCGGCCACGGAGGCGCCCTGGCGGGGGGTAGGGCAAGGCGCAGAGGAGGGGGCAAGCTCGGAGGGGCCGGGAGAAGTGACTGGCGGGGAGGCGGGGGCCCACGCACAGCGGGTGGCGGTCTGCAGGTGGAGAGCCAGGGAGTGGGTGTGGGGGGGGGGGGCGCGTGGAGCGCTTTAACGCAACGCGCACGGCATCAAATACGGTACGGCAGCCTCAACAGCCAAGGTACCGGTACCACAGCTAATGATTCCGCCGGCCCTCTTTCTGCCCATGCTCTGCTATACCCCCCAAAACCCCTGCACGACAAACAGAGGCGCTTCCCGCGATCCCATCTCTCACCAGGTGGGTACCGGTACCCCAAATACCGAGTCCCGCACCCGCCCGAAATCGCAGCCCGTAGCCCCGAAACCCCCTTCTGCCTACACCCAAGCCGATCAGACCGCTGGTCGGGTCTGCCCCGCAAACCTTCAGACCTTTCCGTTCCGACCCCCTCACGTTCACCTGCGAGAAACCAAAGACGCCGTCAAATGGACCCCACCGCCGCAGCGCCGCCCGCAGCGCCGCCAGCGACTCCCGCCACCCCTCCGTCTGCCGAGTGTACTGCAGCTCGTCCACGTACGACGGCGCCTCCTGCCAGCCGCCGGCCGGCGCCGCCGCCGCCGCGCCGCCGTACAGCTCCGGAGGCAGCAGCCAGGCGCGCTTCGCTGCAAGTGGCGGCGGCGGCGCCGCCGCCGCCGCGCCTCCCTCCACCGCCGTCGTCGCGCCGTCAGCGTCGCCGCCGTCGTTAAACGCCTCGACGTCTTCATCGGCGACATCCGCGTCATGGCTCACCAGGGCACCTCGGGCGCCAGCTTCATCGGCGGTGTCGGCGGTGGCGTCGGCGTCGGCGTCGGTGCCGCCGCCGCCGTCAGAAGCGGTGGCGGCAGCAGCCGCGGCGGCTTGCGGTTTGACAAAGAGCGGCAGTGTGTGCGGTCCGTCCACGAACACAAAATCCGCCAGGTCGCGAAGCTTCTTGCGCAGCGCGCACGTACGGCCCTGCAGTACGATAAGTACGACATCCCGTGCGGGGCAACCAAACCAAACCCATTTTACGCCCGTCAGCTTTCCGAACGCAAGTGCGGTTCCCTCGGCCCTTCCACAGTCCCTTGTTTGGGTGTTTGGGCTGTCGTACCCTTCCCCCTTCCCTCCTTTCCCCCGCTCCCGGCATCGCCTTTCCCGCGCGTCTGTCTGTCTGTCCCCCGACCCACCGACCCACCCACCTGGAACTGCTTTGCCGTCTGCCGAAAGCCGTGTAGACACAGGATGCGCAGCCGCCGGGGGCCGCCGCCTGTCGCGCCTTCTTCAGCCGCAGCCACAACCGCAGCGGCAGGAGGCGCAGCCGCAGCCGCGTCGTCCGCCGGTGACGTCATCGTCGTCGTCATCGTCGTGCTCGCGCCTTCTTCGGACGGCGCGGGTGGCGCGGCCCCGGGAACAGGCGGTGAGGCCGCTGCCCGATCCGCCCCTTGTTCCTCCTCCCCGCGTCTCCTCCCCGATGGGGACTCGGGGGCCCCGCCGTCCACGTGCTGATGCTGCTGGCCTCGGTCTCGGTCTCGGTCCTGGTCGGCGCCGCCTGCGGCGACGGCCGCGCTGCACAGCTCACACAAGAGCGGGGCCGACCCGTGGGTCAGCTGCAGCTGCCGCTGCCGCCCCGCGGAGCCCGCCGCCGCCGCCGCCCCCGCCGAGGCAGGCTGCCCTCGTTGTTGATGTTCTTCGTGTTGCTCTTGTTCTTGCTGCTGTTGCTGCTGCTGTTGCTGCTCGGGGTGTGCTGCGTTGCAGCGGTCGCACACGAGGACCAGCAGGCGGCAGCGGCTGGCGGGTGGGCGGGTGGGCGGATGTGTGGAGAGGGAGGGAGGGAGGGACAGTACTAAATACGAACCGCAGCAAAGGAACGGAGGCAGGGAGGGAGGCAGGGAGGCATGGAAGAAGGGAGGCAGGCAGGGAGGCAGGGAGAGGTCGAGGGGTGGGGTGGGAAGCGCAGAGAGGGCAGCTGCAGGAGGGGGCGCGTGTGGGGTCCTGGAGGCTGACTCACCCGCAGCGCAGCCGCGCCCCGTAGTCGTCCCAGGCGCATCCGCACTGCAGGCAGCGACCCACAACCGCCCCCGGGGAAGCGGGCTGCACGTCCTCCGGCCCAACCGCGATGCGGTCGTCGTACCTGCGTAGCGCATACCGTACGGCAGCGGCAGGGCAACGACAGCGTGAGGTGCAGGAAACGAAGAAGAGCTGATGTGCCAAGCGAGCAAACGGCAGCACGGGGGTTTCCTTACAGCCATTCTTCGTTTTCCTCGTATTCCCCGCCGGAATAGCGGCCTCAGCGCCGGGTGTGGTCCCGGGTCTGTCCGCCCGTTCTTCCGCCCGCCCGTTCTTCCGTTCGTCCGTCCGTCACTGCATCCGTCCGTCCCTCCCTCTATCTGCCCTCCCTCCCTCCCTCCCTCCCTGGAGCGCTCACAGAAAGTTCTTGCCCCGGAAGAAGCCGCCATCCGGAAAGCGCTCCAGATAGCGCTGGATGCCGCCTGTGGGGGGGGGGGCAGGGAGGGGAGGGGAGGGCGTCATGGGGCGACACGGGGGTTGAGGGGGGTGAGCGCGAGATGCCTCGTCCCCGCACCTCCTCACCACCACAAACACACCCACCCACCACACACAACACACAGACACGTATCCCGGCGGTCCGCACCGCTGAGTTGGAAGACGCGGCTGAAGTCGGGTCCCTTCTCGCGCAGGTACGCCGAGGCGCGCTCGCAGCGCACCCCGCCGGTGCAGTACATGAGCACGGTTCGGTTTCGGAGCAGCTCCTCGTGTGCGTCCATCCAGGCGGGCAGGTCGCTGAAGCAGCGAGTGCGCGGGTCCAGCAGCGACACGGAGGGGCCCTGAGGGTGGGGGGTGTGGGGGGGGGGAAGGGGGAGGGGGAGATGGCAGGAGGGGTGAAGTGGCCGACCACGACACGACCCGTACTTCCGTACCAAGAGAACGTACCGCGTTAAAGTGCCCTATCCGTGTCTCATATATGTTGCGAGCATCCAGCAGCACCACAGGGCCCTCGGGTTCCGGAGCCCCACCACCACCACCACCACCACCATCACTACCACCGCCGCTGCCTTCCGCAACTCTGTCGCTGTCGCCGCCAGCTTCTCCATTCCCTGGAGCATCCGCCGCTCGCTCGCCGCTGTCACGCCCTTCCACTGCCCGAGACCCCGGCACCGCCGCCGCCGGCGACGGGCCGGCGGCCGGCGGCGGCGCGGCCTGGGGCGACTCCGGGCCTGTCGTCGGCGCCTCCGGGGCCGCCGCCGCCGCCGTGGCATCTGTCGGCGCCGCCGCAGCTGTCGGCGTCGCAGCGACGGCGGCGGCTCGTTGCAGCATTTGATGGAACTGATCGGGTGTCAGGTGGGGGGCGGTGCTGACCCGCGGGTCGGCTCGGTGCCGGGCGAGCGGACCCAGCGTCACGAGCTCCTGCGGCGGCGGCGGCGGTGACGGCGGCGATGTGAATGGGGGAGGAAGGGGCGAAAGGTGCGGGCGAGCGCGGCGGCGGTGAGAAGGCGCCGTGTTGACGTGGTCGGTCCTCACATCACGACCGAGAGGCGCGGCGCGGCGAGGCGAGGCGTGTCCGCAAGGATTGTAAAGTCCACCCCCGGGAGTTCCGGGGGGCCATCCGGGGCACATCTAAATTCTTACCCGCCCTGCCTCCAACTCTTTGCCCCTGCACCTCACTCCCACTCCTCCGCTCCCTTCGCTTCCCGCCACCCCCGACACCCCGCTACCCCACCGCCACCCCCCCCCTTGCCGCCCCGCCCACCTCGCACAGCCGCACCACCAGTCGGTCCATTTTGGTCTCCGTCCGGGTGGCTTCGTTGCGGGGGCCGCCCGAGGGAGCGAGCTTGAAATCAATGTCACCACCGCGCAGCAGCGGGTGGGCGGTCACGGCGGCGGTGTGAGCGTGCAGGGCGGCCATGGAGCCGCCCACCTGGGGGGAGGGGAAGGGAGGGCGGCGGTGGGAGGGGCGGGAGGGAGCGCAGGGTGCACGTGCTGGGGCAGGTGGTTGAGATAGCTGGGTGGGTATGTGGGAGGGTGGTCGGTGATGCTGGGTGGAGGCGGACGCGGGGCTGCAGGATGGCCCCATCCGGGCCGTTTCGGTGACCTCGGTCCTACAGTCGTAGCGGGAAAGCAGCGAGACCTTCCAAGAATGTATGATAGCAGCCGTATGGGTGTAAGTCTTGGTCAAAGTGTGCTGCACGAGCCCTAGCTGGGCCTCCACTTTCCGGTACTTTGTACATCGGCACCGCCAAAACGCGCAGACGAACCAAGTGCTGCCCATTATTCAATTATAGCCTAAAAATGTAAAATAAGGGCTTACTGTGACGTTCACGCCGTCTCGCGCGACCCGTATCCGCCCACGGAGGCCCAGCTGAGCCGACATGTCTGTGTAGAAGCGCGCAACTTCCTCGGCGTCACCTCCTTCCAAGGGAACATATTTGTAGTATAGCAGTATTCCTTGCGGTTCGTCCGCCTGTGCATCTGTCACCATCGGCAAGCCTGCCGACGACGGCGGAGCTGAAGACGCCAACGAATCCATGGCGTCTTGAGTATAACTGCTTTAGCGTGCCTATCATAACTACATGCTAGCAGGCTCCTTCATGGTCGATGTCCGTCCAGGTGCCTCCGTGCTGCGGCAAACTAATCGACAACGGTCAACAGCGCGAGCACCGACCAAATCGGAGGCATTTTGGTGTTGTCTTCCGCGAACAAGCCTGAGTTGTCGCCCGCTGACAAGACGCAAGATATTACAATATTTACAATGCAGACCCGGGTCCTTACCGAGTTAGGATTCACTTCTGTTCAGTCGGGCGTCCAGGTTTCGAACCGCGAAATCCAAACCGAACCGCCAAAGTGTCGCCCAGGGCTGTTCGAGCGTGTCCTGCCTACTTTTCCACATGCAGTTTAGCCTCGCCGCGTTACGCTACCGGCACGCAAGTTCGACAACAGAGCCGGCAATTTGTCGTGCGCTCCGCGCCCCACATCGCACAGCCGCAAACGCACGACCAACACGACCTCGTCCCTCCACCACCTAAACCTCCCCAACACAACGGTGCCCCCCACCCCGAGGCCCTTTCCCTGGCTCCGAAAAATCTGCAATCCTACAAGACAACCCTAGACAAAAACCATCACCAATTAACTGCCAAACGCGTCGTACCGTACACCTTGAAACCCAGGCAGCGCTTCGTAAATTCCTTGCGGCATGGAAATTGACTAGCTCCTGGCCCGCGCGGCCCCAATCCCTGCCAGCCATCGCCAACCCGCAAAATACAAAACAACGGATGGATGCAGCTCCAGCGCCCGGTCGGAACACTTCCTGCTCTCTTTCGCTGCCGCTGCGTCCGCCGTCCGCTTTGGCCCCCCGCACCACGGCACCGCGAGGAGACACACAACCACCGGCAGACCACTCGCCGCCGCCCGCCGCTCCCCCCCGGAGCCAGTCAATCCGCCCTCGCTCGCCGCCGTCGCGCGCAGAAAACGCGACCGCGTAACGAAACAGCCCCGCCGCCGCCGCGCTCCGGACCCGCCCGCTGTCCCCACCGCCCCCCTCCCCAGCCAGCCGCTCCCCCACCCCTGCCTCACGACTGCCCCTGCAGCCTCCGACTGGCCGCCCGCGCCGCCGCGCGCCCCTTGCCCATGCACTTCTCCAGGTGCGGCGCGAAGCTGCCCGCCTGCACCTGCCGGCCGCAGTTCCTGCAGGTCACGATGTCCGTCGCCTTGGCCGGGTGGCTCTGGCCGAACACGTCCACGGGGCCCTTGGCGCCGGGCTTGGGCGGCAGCGGTGCCGGCGGTTGCGAGGGCCTGGGGGCGGGGCCGCCTGGCGATGGCTGAGCTGCGGAGGGGCCGGCCGCGGGGCTGCTGCCCTCTCCGCCAGCGTACTGGGCCGGCAGCGTGCCCGTTCGCGCCTCCCTGTGAACCTCCTGCGCCACGTCGAGGATGCAGTCGTCAAGGAGGTCGCTGAAGGCGGCGACGGTCTGCGCTGCCACGGACGCCTCGTTCTGCAGCAGGCCCTTGAATGACTGCACGATGGCTATCTGCCGCCGCCGCAGCTCCTCCTCGGTGATCTGTGGGCGGGTCTGTGGCGCCGAGCCCTTACGCGTAGACATGCACACGCCGGCCGCGTCGCAGCTGGAGCCCGGAAGCCTGCCCGCTGTCGCGATGAGAAGCCTTTTGGGCGCCGAGAGAGAGGGTATCGCGGAACTGCAGATCGATGTACACTAACAAAAACTTTTATATTTACACAGGGGCCCGACACATTTCAACAGTGCCGAGCCCCTTCCGAGGGAGTCTGGCGGGTGTCGGCTGCGCCTTCTCAATTGCTGGCCAATAGCATCGTAGGCAGACGCTTACAAAAGCCATAGAAACAACCATGGTATAGCTCAAAACAAGCAATGGAGGATGTCACGCCGTATGCAGTTGTACGGCCATTTCAAGGAGCTGAATAAAGCGTTTGAGCGGACACTCCTTTCCATCGAAATTTCTTCTAAGGAGCAACTTACAAATATGGACCCATACGCCTCTAGCTTCGCTGTGCCGCCAAAAGATGCGGATACTAAGCTGCAGACCGCTACCTCGTTGCCAAGTATGCCTGTCCGCACCGTTCGGGCAGGTGACATCGGCTTTCTAGCACGTGAGGCGGTCCAAAATGGTATTGACAGGTAGAAAAAACCCTCGGCCTTGGCAAGGCCAGCGGCATGTTGTGTGCCATGCCGCATCTCACTCCACTGCTTTTTCACTTGCTTTGCATTTTTGTCACAGGAAGCACCATATCAAAACTCACGAGGAAGTCGGCATCCACGTCATAAATTTCAACGTAGGTACAGTGGCGTGATATTGCATCAATTGTCCAAAACTTTGTTGAAACGTTGTGGTGTTTGCTTGGAATGTTCGAGGCAGCTTGCTCGTTGTCAATTGGATCGAGTGTTTGCGCACAGAGGGACTGTCGTGCACGGTGTTGCCTGGTGTTGCTCACCCAAGTTGCTGGCCAAACCCGAACCCACCTGACTTGCCCCTGCACAGAGAAAACACGAGTTCAATCAGCTTCCGGGCGTGACGTTCAACGAAAAGAGGTTTGTTGGGGCTGGGGTTTGGTTCACACTCCGGCGTTGACCCGTCCGTGTGTATGCCTCCTGAGCAGTGCTGTCGCAAGGGGCCTTCTCCTTTGGCGCACTTTCCACGCCTGCAAGGGCCCGGCAAACGCTATCGCATGGCGGCACGAGCTCCCCCCATCTCCCCATCTGGTATCCGCTGCTGTAAACGTTTTAATTATCCCAGCATCTGGCCCTGTCTCTCGTGTCTGCGCGCAGCTTTACAAACTACATCACGACCGCCACGACGCTTCGGCAAACGATGCAGCAACAAGTCACGCCCTTGCGCGGAACTTCGCCGCGAAAGGCCGCGGGGCACTACTGACGCGAGCCCCCGATCGGGCCAGCGGTTGTTGGCATGCTGATGGGGCTTCAGCTGGAAGGAGGGAGAGAGAGAGCCCCGCGTGCTGGCCCCTGGCCGGCCACGCGTGCTCAAGGCGCACAGCTGCTTACACGACGCGTGCTTGACCTCCCTTGCAGCCGTGGTGGCAACGACGCGGGAAACGGGTTGCGCGCGTGATCACGCTGCCGTATATGCGCTGTTTGCGTTTCGTGCCGTTGTCAGACATCGCGCGCGCGCGTGCTCCCTTGCTCGCGCCACACCGGACGACACGATTCCCACCCAACACCGAAGTACAATTGCTAGTGTAGAAGTACTGTACTCGCCACCCCACAACGATGGGACGTTGCGCGACTCTGGCGCCATCTGCGCGCGTGTGTACTGGTAATGTTCGTTGAGCAGCGGACTGGACGGGGCGGGGCGGGGCGGGGAACGGCAGTGACGGGCCTTCCGCGGCTCGACCAACCCGCAAGGGTTGCGTTCAATCGATCGACAGTCGATCGATCTATTGGCTGAGACGTGACTCGACATTGACGCTTGATGGACCCCCCCCCGAGTGGCACATAATGACTTCATGAGACAGGATGCAGCAGCAGGACAGCCGCAGCAGCAGGGCAGCAGCGCGCGCTGCCGTTCGCGACTCCTCATCGTACCTGGATAGTGCACACACCCCGCGGTGCTGGAGGCACCATAGGTGTGGCAGCGCACGCGAGTGGTGGGATTGATTGATGTCCTGATGTGGGTCACGGCCCATCGTGGCCGGTCATGCTTGCATGTGTAGCACGACATACACGAGACAGTGGGGGGCCAGGATTCGTGTACCGACCGCCGGATAGATCGCCCCCCCCTGCTGTTGTTCAGCGTGCGGCGAGTTGTGGAGCGGGAGTTGCGGACACGGCAAAAAAAACGCGTAGGTCCAGGTCAGCCTTTTTTGCAGGCAGGGGCAAGTATCGTAGCGGGTGCCGCAGCGCCCTCGCGGTAATTCCCCCGTGCGATGTTTTGGGTTGCTAACTACATTCTTGGGGGGGCATACGTGGCATGCCATCAAGGCCGATCATTTGGCGTCGTTGATGGTGGAAGCGGGTTTCATCATCTGGGTTGCTTCATCTTGGTTTCCATACCGGTGGATTGCTTTATTGTGCGTTATGTGCCGCCCGCGGGAGGCTGGCCGCTGGCTCGGGGCCGCCGGTGGCCATTTGTGGGTACTGTGCTTTGCGCAGGTGCGTGTGTGTGAGCAGACAGTGGTGCGTCGTCTTGCGGCACTACGTAGCGCGGGCGCAGCAGACGAGCATGTACCGTATGACCTGGCGTTTGACGTTTGGCGTGTGCGGCGCAGAATCCCGTGCTGTTGGGGGCATTTGGGGAGCATACGTTGTGACGCCTGTTTTCTTTGGTCGTTATATTGTTCCTGAGACGTGCGTGTGCGCAATAGCGGGCACACGCGCGGGCCCTGAGGGGCCAATCCTGTCCTGCTTGCGCATGGGGCCCCTGGGGCCGGAGGTTTTCACTTTAAGCGTGCACGCGTGAGCAGTGTTGCGTTCCATGGGCGTTGGTTTCGCGTGTGACAGCCCGCAGCGATTATGGTGGGGTGCCCGCGCTTGTGAAGGAACCAACCAAGAGACGCTCGCTGGGATTACGTCGGGCGCTGGGATTACGTCGCGCGCCGCAGAACGGCGTCGCAGTATTTTACAACAGCCCCATCCAACACAACCAACAATCATCACCCCATACTCACGAATCGACACCTCATGCCATGAACGGGCCACGTGTAAGGCAGTAGTAACCTTGCCTTGCCATGGGCCCTTCATTGTAGCTCTAGCAGGCGCTGCAACGAACGCAGCGCAGGGCCCCTCTGGCGCCATTCCGGTTGCCACTGCCGTGGTACACTTCGCGGTGCTTTGCTACGATTGGGCTGTCTCACTCCCCCGGGTGGAAGGAGGACAGGATCTCCACCGCACGGGCAAAAGCTCGCTGCCAGCCCGTCCCCCAAGACTCAAGGGACGTACCCATTTCAAACCCCGGGACCACCTTCCCTTGGGTCCCTGGACTCCCACGCGCCCCAGGCTCTACCGGATGCCCCGGTCGCTTGCTTTGGGCTGTGCGGGGCTGTCAGCGCAGGGGTCGCTGCCGGCCGCTTCAATACTCGATCACCAGGCCCTCGGACGTGTTCTTGACCGGTGGCCAGTACTTGGGCGGCACCGTCTGCGAACGGGTGGATGGATGGAAGGGTGGATGGATGGAAGGGTGGATGGAAGGGTGGATGGATGGATGGGTGTACATGTCGCAGCCTCCGCGTGCTAACGACGTGTGTGTGTTTTGCTTTTGTGTGTGTTTGTGTTTCTGTGTGTGCTCAGAGGACGGGTGGGCGGATGCGGCGTCGTAACGGAGGGGCACCGCTGTCGGTGGGGGCCGTCGTGGGCTCCAGGGGCACTGCAGAGCGGAGGCGGCGCAGGGCCCGACAGCGGGCGGGGCCCAACGCGGCAGTGGGGGAAGCAGCAGCAGCAGCGGCACCAGCAGCGCACGAAGCCTCCCCAGCGACGCATCGGCAAAGCAACAGCAGCAGGGGAGGAAGAGCACGACGGTCCTCCGCGTACGCAAAACTGCTCCTTCACACCTCTGCCCCTCCCCCTCCCACATACACACACATACACATTTTTGTCTTCATTCGTCCCACCCCGCCCCCTCCCCGCCCCCCCCTGGAGCCAATTGGAAGCGCACCAGGTCGTAACCCTGCAGCGCGAATCCCGTGTGCATGTCCATGTCCAGCAGTGTACGGCTGTCGTACGGGGAAGTGAGCTCCTTGCCGTGCCAGAACAGCTGCTGCTTGTCGAGGGGCACCCCCAGCTGCTTGGCGGCGGCGGCCTTGAGGTCGCCGATGGTCTGCTCATAGCGCACTCTGCGGGGGCGGCGGGGCGATGGGGGGGGAGTGAGGTGGGTTAGGGGGAAAGAGGGGCAGCACGCTGCTCGCCTGAGAGAGAATTGGGCACCAGTGCACCTCACGTGCGGACACGAAAGGCCGGGTGCACCTTGTGTCCGTGAGGACCGCCGAAGAGCGGTCCAGGGAGGGTGTGGTGCCGGCCGTGCTGCCCGGCGCCACACCGCGGGCCGAGCAGTGACATTGGAGCCCAGTTAAGCCTCCCGGTTAGGCCCCCGACCAGAATCCGTCCTTTGCAGCCCTTCAGCTCCTTCTTAACCGTCTCGACGCCCCCCTGCCCGCCCCGCCCGCCCACGCACCGCACGTCCACCGTCTTCGGGGGCCACTCCTCGCCTCGGCGCAGGGTCACGAAGATCTGCACGCATGCGGGGGCGTGGGGGGAGGGGCACACGGCGTCACACACAGCGCCGGATTGGGCGAAATCCGGGGGCATTGCATCCGGGAGTATCGGGATTGCACTCCAGCACCAGCCCGGAATCCTTCGCACGAGCCGAGGCGGAGCCCGCAGCCCGCTCACGCACCTACACACCTACACGCAAAACACATCCATCCACCCACCTGCCAAACCCCCACCTGCCCACCCACCCGCCGAACCCTCCCTACCCACCCACCCACCTGGTTGCCGAGGTCCTCCCCGTAGGCAGCTGCAGCCGGAACGATGGGTACAAGTGATGTTGGGCGAACGGGGAGAAAGGGACAGGGCAGGGGTGCATCGGCAACAAGCGGCGGATGCAGAGCGGTTGCATGCTCCAGTGGCCGGCACCGGGCGGCGGTTGCATGCTCCAGTGGGGCCGCGCAGCGCAACACGAGCGCACTACAACTGGTGGCTCGTGGCCTCAGCCGCGCGCGCGTGTGTGCTCACCCATTTGGAGGCGCACAGTGCGTGTTTGTCCGGAGCTTAGGGTTCGAGCAGCAGACGACTAGCCTCTCTGCCTTCCGTGCTTAATGCCGCTGCGTAGTCTCAGTACAGGTTTTGCCTCCGGCAAAGAGGCGACGTCAAGCGCGACATACGGTATTGCGGGCTGTGCCATGGGCTGGGCAGGGCAGCGCTCGGACGCGGCGCCGCTTGCACGGGCGTCGCGGATTCCGATTCCCAGGTGTTGGTGGTCGCAGCCGAGGACCGTGGGCCAGGGTCGGCCCATCCCAGGCCGCCGTTCCATCCCAGTCCATCGAGGCAGGCGGGCGAGCGAGGCAAGGCGAGGCAAGGCAGGTTGGCGCGCTCCTCCACCCTAGGCCGCGACGACTTTTGCTTGCTAACCGCAGTCGGGTACTGAATCGCGGTGCGCATGTCAGGGCTGTGCAGACGACGGCGCGAAGCGCGGCGATCGTACTGCGGGCAGCGCGTCCCATATCTTTCTTGTTGACATCTGGGGGAGGGGGAGACGCGAGAATTGGAATATCGTGGTTGCGAGCATGCGACCCGCATTGCGGTCTTCTGTTTTGCCGTGGGGCGCATGAAAGGTGCCGTCCATCGTGTATCGGCCGATGAGGGCCGATGAGAGGCGCATTGCTAGCCAAGTAAACAGCTCGCTGGACGGCGCAAAGCTACCCGGGGGCTGTCGTCTTTGGTAGACCCACCACCCCCCAAGCTGCTCAGCGCCCGCCTGCCCCAGGCTCCCCGCGCTCTCAAGTGGTGCCGCGCCAGGTGTCTGCGCACCGCCAGCGTGGTGCGCAGGCACGAATCGCCTTCCTGGAAAACAGCCCCCTGCCTGCCTGCCTGCCTGCCTGCCTGCGGAATCTGCCCGGGCGAAAAAAACAAAATACATGAGAAATCATCACCACTGCGCCATCTTCGGTGCGCCCAGCCGAATGTCATGCAGTGCAGGAAGCGTCAGACCACCCACACTTCGCTAACCACACGCGCCGCGGCACAAGAAAAGAATCGCGCTCTGTTCTGTTCTCAACTACGCTCCAAACATCACTGTTTCGACCTCACATCACGCCCCGGTACCGGCATCTTTTTCTATGAGACTGTGTCCGGTTTGAAGTCGGACCGACACTCGCAAGAGCCAACATCTCCAGGCGGCAAGCAAACACACACACACACGACCGCACGAGCTTGGATTCGGAGCTACTTTCGGCCCAACGCCTCAAGCCGCGTTGGGGCGGAACGAACGGGGGGCTGCTGGAAAGAATGCCCGAAAGAAGAAGAATTCCACTCTCCCCCGCTCTCAAGGCCGGGATGCGACGCACGCACGCGCGCGGGGGGGCGCGGCGCGGCGCGGCGCGGCGCGCAACAGTGCGGCTGTGATGCACGCACAAAGTGGACTTCCTTTTTCGCCTCGGCGCCACTCGCAACATTCAGATCCCGGCCGCTCCAACCTCGCCCAACCCCTCCCTCAAAGCCGCTGCCGCAGCACCGCCGTCGACCATCACCCAGCCCCCGCATTTCCGGGGACATTTCCGGGGACAAGCCGCCACACCTACACCTTCACCTACCTACCCTGGCCATATCAGCCAGCCGACCGGACAGCAAGCGACACGCAAACAAAAGGAAATACGGTCTAGACAAATGCTGACAATCAAGCGATGCAAAGAAGAACGCGCAACAAGCAAACTTGCAAACCGCGGCGACCAAACAAGGAGACAGCGGCGCAGCCCCCTGCATTCGAACAGGCGGGCACACCGATATGCCGTACATTATGCAGTACATGCGCGCGCGCGTGCGTGCGTGGGGGTGCGCGGGGTGAGGGCGTGCGTGCCAAAGCAAGCGAGCCAACCGAAGCGCCAAGCCCATCCCTGAAGCGGCCACCGATCTGAAGCTCCAAACGCACCGCATTGCGCCCACGCCCTTTTCCCTTTCCCCCCAAGAAATGCGCGCAGGGCCAGGGATGTAGGTAGCGGGTAGGGGTACGTGACAGCCCCCCAACATTTCTTGCTTTATTCAGACAGGCACGCTGCTACTGATGCTTCTACTGATGCTGCTACTGGTGCTGCAGCTGCTGCTGCTACAGCCCGTCACGTCGGCGCAGGGTGGCCCCCACCCGGCGCCACAGCAGTCCCGCCCAGTGGTCCTCCACCACAGGGACTGCGTCACGCAGCGGCACCGCCGCCCACCACACGTCGGCGCAGCGGCAGCCATCCGCGCCGTCGCAGGGTTCCTCCTCCAGGGAGGAATCCTCGCTACGACACCACACGTCGTCGCCGTCGTTGACGTGGCTGTACTCCAGTTGTCGTCGTCGTCCCAGGTACGACGCCGCAGCAGCAGCCGGTGCCGCCGCTGGGGCGGCGGCGGCGGCGTCGCCGCCGCCGCCGCCGCCGCCGCCACCCAGGCGCTTCAGCGCGGCCTCGGCAACCGCTGCAGCGGTCGTCCTCCAGGCGCCGCCGCTGCCGCCGCCGCTGCCGCTGCCTTCCGCCGTAGCGTCGGTGTTGGTGCTTCCGCTACTCCCTCCGCGGGTGGTAGGGTCGGCGCCGCCGCCAGCGCTGTACCTTATTCCTGCGCTGATCCGGTTCCGGAGCGGATCCAGGCCGGCTGCTCCGAAGCCAGACTCGCCCCTGTCCCCCAGGCCGCCCACAGCGCCGCCCTCGTCGTCCCCCAGGCCGCACGCGCATCCCACCTCCCCATCCACCCCACCGCCTGCAGCCTCGCGGTAACGCCGGCCGACAGCGCTGGCGGCAGCCCACACCCCTCCGCCTGTCCCGCCACCACCTCCGCCGCTGCTGCTGCGGCGGCCGTAGCCCCGGTCGGGGAAGGTCGCGGCAGCGGCAAGGCTGCGGGACTCGCCTTCACCGCCGTATCTGGCGCCGCCCTCGTCCTCGTCCTCGCTCCTGCCCCCGTCGCTGTCGTCGCTGTCATCGGTGTGGTACTGCGGCACCCGCACCACCAGTCCCAGCCGCTGAAGCTCCTGGAGAGCCTGGCAGGCGTTGAAGCGAACCTGGCGGAGTACCCAAAGGAGGGTCAGGAAGTGATAGTGATTGCTCCTCGAAAGGGGGGTAGGGGGTTGGATGGGGGGGAAGAAGAGGTGCCAAGCGTGAGAAGAGGACAAGCGGAAGGGGCTGTGGGTCGGGACACCGAGGTGCTTGGTTGCGGGGGGTAAAACGAGGATACCGCAGCGGAGACGGAGACGGATGCGGGGGGAGGCGCTTGTGCGTGTGCGTGTGTGTGTGTGCGTGTGCGTGTGCTTGTGTTCGTGAGCTTGGGAGTGGCGCGGGTGGACACACCGCTAGCCGCTAGCCTCTAGTTACCAGAAGAGGGTAGCGGCCGCAGTGGGACACCCCTGAGTCGCCCACCCGCCTACCCGCACGCCGCTGTGATGCGCCAGTGCCCACTCCGCAAGCTCCTGCGGGGGGGCGGCACAACACACACACAAACACACAGGGGGCGAGCTTGGGGTGGCGCAGAAGGGAGGGGAGTGCAGCTGCCGACTGAGAACCCAGGAGCGGTTTCGGAGGTGGGTTCAGAGGGGGGTTCGAATCGGATCAAGGCGGGACGGGAAGATATGATGGGGGAGACATCTGCTGCTGGTGAGCTCAGTAACCAAGCCCCGTTCACGGACCCCACCCACCACCCTACACACCCATACACACGCACACACACACCCCGCCCTCCCTTTCACTTCCAATCCTGCCCCGCCGGACCTGCAGCTGCGCCGTCGTGGCCATGGCCGGGGCCCTCGCCTCCTCCCCCTCCGCCTCCACCTCCGCCTCCCCCTGCTGCCGCTGCCCCTGCTGCCCCTGCTGCTGCTGCTGCTGCCGCTGCTGCTGCATCTGGATGCTGGGCCCGCAGTGGTGCAGCAGCAGCACGTACGCCAGTGCCGCCTGCCTCAACTGCTGCTGCGCCGCCGCCATGGCCAGCGCCTCCACCGCCCCCTCCTGACCCGCCAACGCCTTCTCAGCAAGCAGCTCGTTCACCACGGAGCGGAACCTGTGGGGGGGGTGTTTGTGGGGGGTTATGGGGGTGTGTGGGGTGTATGTGGGGGTATGAGGGGGTGTGCGGAGGTGTGTGGGTGTGCGGTGGGGTGCGGTGGGGTGTGTGTGGTGCGGCTTGCCTGAGGGCCAGCCAAGCCCGGCATCGACCCAATGCATTTGGCCCGCCCGCCCGTCCAGCAGCTCCTCTGCCCCGCTTACCCCCCCCCCGCCCGCCCGCACCTGTCGGCCATGCGCTGGTACCCCAGCACGATGCGCACCAGCAGTACGGCAGCGGATCCAAACGTGATCACGTCAAGCAGCACGTTGTCGTATCGGGCCTGCCGTGCACAGCATCAGGACGGGGGTTTAACCCGGGTGCGACCATGTAACAATGTATTAAGATCAGAGCAGGACACGGAATGCACGAATTGGCGGCGGCGAAGGCGAGGGCGGTTGGCATTGGGTTTGTCCATTATGGATGGCGCACACGAGGCCACGACACGTCACACAGACGGCTCCTTCCCCGACCCCACCCGCTCCCCCCCCCCTGTCCCCTTCTAAACTCATGCCCGCGCTACCACGCATACACCTTTGGCGCGACCGCCTTTGCCACCTGCACCGCAAACCTCTGAACAACTTTTCGCTCGAAGCGCGTGGCTTCACTCCGAACAGGTCATTGACACCCCACCCACCCCCACACACACAGCGCACACAGCACACACAGCACACACCTGCGCCGCCAGCCCCGCCAACCCCGCCAGCGCGAAGAGGTCCACTCTCAACAGATCCAGAGGCCGGAACTGGAGCAGCTTCTCGGGCAGCACCACCTTCCAGGTAGGCAGCTGGGAGGGACAGGAGCGGGGAAAGGGAGGGAGGGAGGGAGGGAGGCGGGGGGGGGTTGAGAGGGTGGCGCGAGACGAGCCGCGGGAGCCCTGGGGCAGCGGGCCCCACCCAGCCACCCACCCACCCACCCAGCGGGCCCGCAACGCCCAGCCACCACCGCCGGCCCTACCGGAATGTCCCGATAGATCCGGATCTGGATCGGCGGCCGCCGCACCGCCGGCTCCGCCGCGCCGCCGCGCCAGCTCGCCCACAGCCGCCTCAGCCAGCCCGAGCCAAGACCCCGGTTGACTCGCCGCCGCCGCTGGGGCCCCCTGCCGCCGCCGCCGCCGCCGCCGCTGCTGACTGCCGCCGGAAAGCCGTCGCCGCCGCCGTCTGCACCATCGCTCTCGTAGCCCCCTTGCTGCTGTCGCCGTCGCCGCCGCCGCCCCCGCCGCGACGCCCCGCCGCCGGGCGGTTGGGACTGCTCCGGGTCCTGCGGCTGCGCCTGCTGCAGCTGCGGCTGTTGCTGAGTCGGGCGCTGCGGCTCCAGGGTTGGCGCCATGCGGTTGTGTGCGGGGCGGTACAGCACCAACACCTCCCGGAAGGTGGGCTCCTGAAGGGTGGGGTTGGGTTGAGTTGAGTCGCATCAGCAATTCAGCAATTCAGCACCAGCATCAGCAATGCAGCGCCAGCAGTTCAGTATCAGGTACCCTGTCATCATCTCACCAGCCAGGGAGGACGACGTCTCAACGTTTCCCCCCACCTGCCCCTCCGAGCCTTTTTCCTCACCTGCCCCCACCTGCCCCTCCGAGCCTCCTTCCTTACCTGCCCCCACTTCCCCCACCTGCCCCCACCTGCCCCTCCCTCCCTCCTCACCTGCAGCTGCACCTCACGCAGCAGCCCGTCCACCAGCCCCCTCAGTCCGCCCCGCAGCCAGCCCTCGCCGCCCAGCGCATCGCCCAGAGACACCTTGCAGATGAGCAGCGGCGGCCGGCCGGGTCGCTCGTGCACCGGGAAGTGCGAGTTGAAGGCGGGCAGTGGGATGACGTCGGTGCGGGGGACCAGGCCCCAGTCGGACAGAGCGGAGTACAGGCCTGCGCAGTGGGGACATGGGAAGGGCAAGCGAGCGCGTTGGGAGCGGGGAAGGCAGGTAGGTGAGGTAGGTAAGGTAGGGTGTCTAGCTCCAAACCCCAGCCTCCCTCAGCCCTTGTCCCTACTGTCCCGACGCTAAGGGCCTCCCTCAGCCCTTGTCCCTATGTCCCGATCGCCAGGCGGCGGGCCGCTGCCGCGCCCCCTGTTCCCCCCGTTCCCACGTACTCGACAGCGCCGTCGCCCAGGGGCCTGGCGGCGGCGGCGGCGGCGCTGGCTCCGCCTCCGCCTCGGATAGCGCCTCCGCCGCCTCCGGTTCCTCCCCGCCGCGGCCGCGGTGCTCCGCCGCCGCCGCAGAAGAGTCCCAGTACTCGGCAGCCGCCTGCACGCTCCGGTCCACCACCGCCGCCATCAGCGACGACGGCGGCGCCGATGACGATGGCGGCGGCGGAGGCGACGGCCGCAGCCGCGGCGGCGCAGGCGGTGAACCCGGAGAGTCGTGAGGGCCTGCGGCGGCGGCATCGCTGCTGCCGCCGACAGCTCGCGCGCCTGGCCCTCCTGCACTCGCCTTCAAGCCGCCTCCGCTGCCGCTGACGTCGCCGCCACCGACGACGTCATTGCTGCTGCTGCTGCTGCCATTCCCACTGGCCCAGCTGTTGCTCCTGTTGCCGCTGTTTTTGCTGCCGCCGGCAGAGCCGTTGCGATCGGGTCTCCCGAAGCCTCCCGAGGGCGTGGCGGCGGCGGCACCGCCGCCGCCAATGCTGCTGCCCGCTTCACCGCCGCCGCCGCCGCCGCCGCGCACCCAGCCGCTGAGCATCGCGTCGGCGGCGGCCGTACCGCCCCCCGCCGCCAAGAACGCAACCGCCGCCGCGTCGGCCGCTGCCGTTGCCGGCAGCGGCGCCGCCGCCACGGCGGAGGTGACGGCCACGGCTGCTTCCGCTGCGGCAGCAGCGGTTCCCGTAGGAGCCGCCACGACCGCCCCGCGCGAAGGACCGCGGGCGCGGGCAGCGGGGGCGGGGCGCGACCTCCCAGTGAGGCCCCTGTCCACGAGCGGCGCACCCTCCTCGCTCCCGCGCCAAGAACCCGACGGCTGCGCTTGGCCCTGTCCTCCCCGCCGAGGCTGCCACCGCTGCTGCTGCTGTGTTGGCGCGAGGCTGCTTGATGACTCAGACCGTCGGCCCTGCTGCTCTTGCTGCTGCTGTGGCTGCTGCTGCTGCTCCTGTTGTTGATTTTGGTGCAAGTTGGTGCCGTCCGGCGGCAACCGGCCGCGCGGGCCTTCCGTGTCGACCCCGGCCACATTCGGCCATTGCGGTTGCCATCCCGTCCGCGCCGCAGCCGCCGCTGCAGCTGCTGCCGCCGCAGCAGTCGTCGCCGCTGCCGCCGCCTCCCACGACCAGCTGCCGCTACTGCTGCCGCTATTGCTGCTGCTGCTACTGCTGCTACTGCTGCTACTGCCGCTACTGCTGCTGCTGCCGGCGCTTTGCCCGTGGCTCTCCTCCTCGCCATACCGCGCTTCCGCCTCCTCCAATTCGCCCTCCATCTCCGCGCTCGCGCCCGCCCCTTCCGCCGCCTCCGCCACCCCTTCCTCCCCCTCGCCTCCGTCACCGCCGCTACTGCCTCCGCCGCTCTCCCCTGACCCCTGTCCCGCCGCCGCCGCCCCGTCCGAAGCCTCCGCCGCCTCCCCGGCCGTCACCGCCGCCGTCACCGCCGCCGCAGCCGTCGCAGCTGCCCGCGCCTCCACCCGCGCCGCCGCCGCCGCCGCCGCCGCCTCATCGGGCGGCGGATCCACGAAGAACGCCCCGCCGCCGCCGCCGGGGCCGCCGCCGGGGCCGTCCTCGAATGTGCCGAACAGCACCGCCGCCAGCACCGCCGCCGCGCCGGCCGCCCAGCTGCCCGCCTGGCCCACCGCCAGAGTCTGCAGGTAGTCGAGCTTCTGCAGCAGCAGTCGGCCCGCCTGCAGCTCCCGGCCGTAGCCGCGCTGCAGCAGCAGCACGGGGCGGGCCTCCGCGGGAAGAGAGGGGTCCACGTAGTCCTGAGGGGGCCGGGGGAAGGGAAAGAAGGGAAAAGATCCGGCAGCGAAGGGACGGAGACCCGGGGGGGGAAGGGAAAGGGCGAAGAATGCGGGTGTCACAAGAGAGTGACAAATGCGTTCAAGCCGGGGGTGGGGGGACCATCCAGAGTAGGTTGACTATGCCCTCTGCCAGGCGTCCATCCCCCTGCCCTCCTTCCGCCCGCTTCCGCCTCCATCCGCCTCCGCCTCCTCCCCAGCCCCCACCTCCCGCACCTGCACCAGCGCCTCCGTCCGCCTCCGCCCGGCCCCCCGCCCCCCACCTCCCGCCCCTACCTGCACCAGCGCCCCATCCAGGCGGCGAGTGGATCCCTTTATGAAGAGCTGGCTCAGGTAGTCGGCGTTGAGAGAGTCGGCCAGCCGAACATCGCGAACCTGCAGGCAGGCGGGCAGGTGTCGCGGTGGTGGTGGAGGAGTGTGTGCAATAGCCCCGGGTGCGAGTGGCCCGGCAGCACCGCAACACTCGAGCAGGGCAACACCACAGCACTCGAGCGGCGGTGCTATCACGCGGTGGAATTCCGTAATGCGGGGGGCTTTGCTGAGAACCGTTCCCCCATATCCCCCTTGTACCCCATGTCCTCCATGCCTCACCGTCAGCGGCTGGTACCCCGCCCGCTGCGCCAGCCGCAGCAGCCGCCTCATCGCCTCCGCATCCAGATCCGCAGCGATCGCCGGGCCACCGTCGTCGCCGTCTCCTCCCCCCGCCTCGCCCTCGTCCAACGAGCCCGCCTCGGATGCCGCCGCCGCCGCGGCGGCGCCGTCGCGCATGCTGCCGTACGATCTCGCCAGGGCAGCCGCCGCCGCCGCCGCCACCGCCGAAAACCCCGACTCCCCGCCGGACTCTGAGCCGTTGCCTTGCAAACCCCACGGCCCTGGCTCCCCCGCGAGCGCCTCCCCATTGTGCCGCTGCCGCTGCCGCTGCGGCCGGGCCTGCGGCTGGGGCTGCTCCGTGTCCCATTGATCGGCAATCGGACCAAGGGCGGGGTCGGGGCTGGGATCGCGTGGGGCTTCCCATTGCCCGGCGGTCGGGCCAAGTTCGGGGCTGGGGTTAAGGCTGGGGTTAAGGCTGGGGTTGGGGCTGGGGTTGGGTGTGAGGTCGGGTTCCTCAACGGATCCGTCGGGTCTCACGTGCGCGTTGTTGGCGGCGGCAATGGCGGTGATGGCCTCACCGGCCAGCTGCTGGTACTCGGCCCTGAGGTGTGGAGAGGGGGATCGGAGGGGGGTGGAGAGAGGGGTTTGGAGGCGGCAGGTCCGAGTATATAACGATGAGGGGGGCCAAGGCACCCTGGCTCCGCGAAGTGTACGAACTGAAGGCTCCACGACCCAGATCTCACTTAAGACGCCCAGCAGCGGCTTGATCCGTCCTGACCCACTTCGCAACCGACTAATTCCGCACGCGAGGGCACCACCGACCAGCCCTCGCGCCCTGCCCGGCCCCGCCTACCTCCGAGAATGGGTTCTGGATCGCCCACGTCCCCCCGCTGCGGTATCTTACTGTTGGTAACCACCACCGCTCAGATAGCTCCCCACCCACCCACCCACCTGTACACACTCTCCAGACAGGCCAGCAGTATGGCCATGTCCCGGCGGTTTGGCGGCGGCACCAGCGTGTGGGTGACCAGGTTCCAGAAGCGGTCCGAGGTGGGGCCCATATCCAGGAAGGAATGGTGGGGCACCTGCGCAGGCATGGAAGGGGGAGTGGGAAAGGGCAAGGGAGGGGGCTTCTGGTGGAAAGAGGAGGCGGCAGTGGCCACAGCCGCATGAGTGTGCTCAGAGTGCTAGTGATCTGAGTGCTGGTGATCCACGCTCTCGACAAGGGCAATCGGTTGGCCGGTTCATTGGTGAAGGGGACAACGGGGGCCGGGGACCTGAGCCATGGGCCAGGCGCTGGAACTGCGAATTTGGGTCGGGGGGTTTTGGGCGTGGGATACGGCTGCGGCCCGTGTGTGAGGCGTATCCACCACCAGGATGCAGCGTGGTGCGTAAACAGCAGGAAAACTGTGGTAGACTGTGGGGAGAGCCCTTGTTCCGTAAGATGCGCGCATGGTGGCGGCATAGCTGACCTGGACGCACGTGCCCACGCGCGGGACTGGCGGGATGGGTGGTAGCCCCGACAAGGGTGTTGCCAGCGCGGGGAACGTGGGGTCGCCAGAACCTGGGCGCTCTGCACCATTCCCTTGATGCGATTTGGCTATGATGGCTGGTCTGGACATGGAATTGAGCATCCAAGGCTGTCGAGAGTCTGTGGCTAGCCACCATCGTCGAGGGTCGTGGCCGAGCCCGAAGGGGCCAGCTCGACAACGGGCAGACTCCATCACAGTAACCTAATTGTATTCAAAGTATAACCCCAGACCTGATTCCACCATCAGGCTTTGGATTGGTGAGTTGACCTGGAAGGGTGTGAGAGAGTTTCCTTTCTAACCTGCGGGAAACACTCGCGATTATTTTCTGCAGTTGAAAACGTAAGGTCAGCTCAAAACATCAGAATTGTAAGGTACTCGTCCGGCTACCGTGAAAATTTTGCATGGGCGCATACCATGTCGTGCAGTGCAACACCGTCAAGACCGCCCAAGGCCGCAGTCCGCACAAGCCGCTCCTTTGCAAGCGATTGGCTTACATTATATCTATGGTTCATTACTAGTGCTCAGAGCCAGGTTAATTGTCGTGGATTTGCGTTCCGGACTTTCTGCACCGTATCGACGATACTCAACAAAGCTGTTTTCAGCTGATCAACGTTTGCAATTGGCTGTGTTCAGATATTCATTGCATTAAACGTAAACACTGTCCAAGTACAGCTCAGAATGCGGACGTTCAGGGCCCGCGGGCCGCAATGCGCTGTTTCGGGACGCCGTTGTGAGGCGCTGAGGCGTATCTCAGGAGTCTCTAGGCCGTCATATTCCCGTTCGGAGTCTGCAGCTGTATGGGTAAGCATCGCCTTGCGTTTGGCGCGGCGTGCCCGCTATTGACTCCGTTTGTGCTCGCTGGCAGGCATCAAGCAATTCGGTGCCCGTGACGATATCGATGAAGTGCAAGGTAATGAATTTGCTTGGGAGAGGAAAGGGGACTGCACGTCATCTGTCGAACATACCGCCGCCGAAAAGCCCTTGAGTGGCATAGGCGTTAATCCTTGGCAGCACGAGAATTTGAATTGGCGCTTTCCCATTCAGGTGGAGTATGGAGAGTCGCTGCGCTTGGTTGGCAACCTACCCTTTCTGGGCGCTTGGGACCCTAGCAAAGGAGCGCAGATGGCTTGGAGCGACGGCAATGTCTGGAAGGCGGACGCAGTCGTCCCCGTCGGTGCAGAAGTGGACTTCAAGGTGTGTGTTGCACACCTCCGACGCGCAACTAGTCTGTCGATAGCCGATCTTCCGCTATCGGCAGTTGAAAGTTCAGCCCAACCTTGACAGGGTAACCGTTCCGCTCACTCACAGGTCGTCAGAGCCAAAAAGGATGGTGGCGAGGTTGTGTGGGAGGATGGCGATAACCGGTCCTTCAAGGTAGGTGCAGTCACGTGACCATGCGTAACTACCGGCAATTGACCGGCTGCAGAAACAGTATCTCCCGGCTGCAGAAGCAGTCGTATACACTGGATGCTTGGGACACAACGTGCGGAGCCTAGCCGTATTTAATGCAAAGGGGAAGGGCTCATGCGTCTGCTTGTGAGCACGAACGGGCGGGTGGTATAACGCCAGGGAGAGCCGAGAGTCCCCTGGGGCAACGAAGCCGCGTCCGGTGTGCCCGCGTCGCTGAGGCACATCCATCACCCACTCGGGCCTCTTCTCCGTTCCCGGACCTCCCCATCTGTCGGCTCGTGGGTGACTCCCCACCCTGCACCGCGCCACCACTCCGGCCCGGCCTGAGGCCCCCCGTCCTCGCCCTCAGGCATGCAACGTGCTTGCCTCACCTGCCCTGCCACTGGGCTCCTCCCCCCTGGGGTTTTTTCCCTGCTCCCTCTCTCCTCTCAGATCCTCGGCCCGGATTTCGGGTTGCGCGTGACGTGCCACTGGGGCCGCCCCGGGGAGATGAAGGTCGACGCGTACCCCGTTCAGCAGCAGCAGGGTGGGGCCGAGGCGGGCAGCAGCAATGGGGCCATCGGCGCCAGCAGCCACAACGGCACGGGCGCACCCAGAGAGCGGCTGCAGGTGCGGGGCAAGCTGGGGGGGGGCGGGGCGGCTGAGGGGCAAGAGAGCGAATAGGGGCAAAGGGCCAAAGCTGCAGGGAAGCGGCGAGGCAAGCAGACCCACACGTCTGCTGTTGACAGAGGCGCTATAGGAGACGGCGGTCCATCATTGGAACGTCTGCCGATAGGGCGGTGTTGCGGTGAGGGTTGAGGCGCGGGAGAGGAGAAGGGAAGGCCGATGTGGGTCGGCCTCGGATGGAGGCGAGAGTGGACGTGTGGGTCGGTCATGTGGGTCGGTCATGTGGGTCGGTCATGTGGGTCCGGCGACGGCTCGCGTAGCGCGGCCATACCCTGGACACCCCCTCCTCCTCTCCTCCTCTCCGCCTCCACCCCCCTCCTCCGCCATACCCCATCGGATTCGCATTACCCGTCCTTCCTCCGGCCCAAACCGTCACTTTTCGCCCCTTCCGCCCACCACCACCACCACCACCACATCCGCCTCCAGGTCAGCGGCCAGTCCTCCCGCAGCGGCTCCTCCCTGGCCTCCGTCTCGATGGACAGCGGGGACGGCAGCAGCAACAACGGCAACGGCAGGTGAGGTGCGGGACCCGGGCCGCAGGGGGGTGGGCACCGGCAATAGAGATGAGATGAGGCCGCAGCGCCTGCGGGTGCGCCTGCGGCGGCGGCGTTGGCGGCTGCAGGACGTTTCTTCGCTGCTCCCACCTGCCATTCGCCCACACTCACCACAGCACCCCACGGCAGTCACGCTCACCCGCACGGGGCCACCCCCACCACAATTCGCTCTCCACCACCGCCGCAACTACAACCTGTTGCCACCTCAACCACCACCCCGCCCCTCCGCTGCGGTACCGTTTTTCTTACCACCACCGCTTCCTCCGCCGCCGCCGCCCTCCGCTTCTATATCCCCTTCGCAGGTCCGGCACTTCGACTCTGGCCCGCTCCTCCCTGGAGGATGAGTCCTCCTCGCGCACCGCCTGGGTGGGCGCCGAGCCCGAGTTCGTGCGCAGCCGGCGCAAGGACGAGCAGTCGCGGGGCGGCGTGTGGCGCACGGAGGGGCTGAGCGGGGTGGCTCTGGAGCTGGTGGGGGGGGACGAGCAGGCGTCAAGGTGGGGTGGGGGCGTGGGGATGGGGCGTGGGGATGTAAGGGGGCGGAGTGGGAGGGAGGGAGGAAGGGAGGGTAGTTAGGGAAATGCCGCAGCGGAGGGACGTAGAGAGGGAGGAGGGAGGGAGGGAGAGCTGGGGTAAGGGCATGAGTGGTAAGGGCATGAGGGGAGTACCGTTTTCTTACCCCCAGCTGTTCGCTGCCGTCCCCTGCTCCGTCGCCCATCAATGCCCCCCTCCCGCCGGCACTCCAAACACCGTCCCATCCTCCCTCTCCCCCCTCCCGCTCGCAGCTGGCTCAAGAAGCTGGGACTGCAGAAGCGGCTGTTGGTGGACGAGTCGCCCGCGTGCCGGCCCGGACTGGACGCGATGTCGTACTTGTACGTCTACGCCACGTGGGTCAACACGGGCGCTCTGCCCTGCGCGGAGAGCGGCTCCCACTACCGACCCAACCACCATGCAAACCTGGCGCTGGCGATGTTCAGGTGCGAGCAAATTGCGGGGCTGGCTGGGTGGGCGGGGCGGGAGGGGCGGGGCGGCTGTGTGGCTGGGTATGCGGGTGGGCGGCGGCTCCCGGAACGCGCACGCTTCGTCCGTGTTCCCGCCCACATCCACGCCCTCACACGCTCTGATCTAACGTGCATCGCGACTTCGCGCCAGGGGTATCAGACCCAGGGTCGTACCAAGATGCTAATGGCCAAACCTGCCGCAATGAGCTTAGCCGGAGGCGCGGGCCCAAGCAATTGCAAGTAGGGGCTGCGGGGGTGGGGGTGGGGGTACCGTATTATTAGGTGGGAGGGAGTGCTTAGGCTTAGGCCGAGTGTCGCTGCGTCGCCCCCCCTACGGCCCCTTCCTCCGCCCCCCCCCTACGGAGCATACCACTCCCTAAACCCCTTCGGTCCCTTCCTCTCCGCCGCCAGGTCTCTGGAGTGGGTCATCGGTGACGTCACCCGCGGCGGCGGCGCGCGCAGCCCCTCCTCCGAGCGGCTCATCCTGGCCGCCCGCCGCATGCACTCGCGGCTTCCCTCCTTCAGCGGCCAGTTCCGGGCCAGTACCCCCCTCACCCGCATCCGCGACATCGCCCACCGCAACGACATACCCAAGGACCTCAAGGTGGGTGTCCGGTACCGGTATCCATGCCCGTCGTTGCCTCCCCCTTCCATTTGCCAGCGCCATCTCCGTCCCTCCACCGCGATGTTACCACCGCGATGTCCCCCGGCCCCCTCCCTCCTTTCTCCCGGCCTGACTCCCTTCGTGCCCATGTCCCCGCGCAGGACGAGATCAAGCACACGCTCCAAAACAAGCTGCATCGCTGCGCAGGTGGGGCGAAGGAGGGAGGAGGGTACCGTAATTAGGTGTGACTGTGCAAGGAGGGGAGGGGAGGACATCAAGATGAAGCCCGCAGCGATGGGACGGAATGGGGAAGGGTAAAGATGGGACGGAAACGGTGAAGGCAAATTAAAGCAGTCTGGGAAAGCACGCTGGCAGGCTGACAAACGAAAGCGAAAGGAAGCAATCGGAAAAAAGAAGCACCGGGATGGCGGTGGTGGCGATGAGGGGGAAGGGGGCGGGCAGCACTCCCACCACCACCACCACAACTCCCACCACCACCAGCACCCCCACCACTCCCACCACCACCACCACCACCACCACTCCCACCACCACCACCAGCCCTCCCACCCCCACTGCCCCCCCCCCTCAGGCCCCGAGGACCTGGTGGCCACCGAGGCGATGCTCCAGCGGGTGACCGCAGTTCCCGGGCAGTACTCGGAGGCCTTTGTGGAGCAGTTCCGCATTTTCACGGAGGAGCTGAGGGAGTTCTTCAATGCATCGGGTGGGTGGGTGGGTGGGTGGGTGGGTGGGTTGGCCCATATCAAAACACACGCACACACAAAACACATACCCACACCCGCACCCCCAACCCAGGCCTGGTTGAGCTGCTGACGGGTGCCGGGGCGGTGGATGCGCTGGACGACGGTCACGCCAGTGCCGTACGTCAGCTGATCAGCACCAAGCAGCGGGTGGAGGAGATGGGGCAGGGGGCCCGACTGGATGACCTCATGGCGCTGCTCACAGCAGCCACGCAGGTGGGACATTGAGGGAAGGAGGGAGAGGAGGGAGGAGAGGAGGGAAGAGAGATGGAGCCATATACCGGTACCATGCATCCATGGGGAGGACCTGGCCTGGCGGGAACGGGGGGGGGGTGGAGGGAGGGAGGGAGGGAGGGGTGATGCTGGATGGACTTGGCTGACAGGTTTTGGGGGAAGGGGGGTGGGAGTGCGGTCAGGGGCCCGGCTGCGGGGAGGCGGTGCGGAGCGCGCGGGGATTGCTTACGGGGAGGACAACACGATTGCTTATCCCACTCGCCCTCTCCCCCCTCTCCCCCTCCCCAGGCACGCTCCTTCTACGCGGCCGGTCTGGTGGCGGGTCTGCGCAACGACGTCACGGACGAGATCCTGTCCATGCGTCAGCGCTGGCGGCTGGCGGACATCCGTCTGGAGGAGTACAGCTTCGTGGTGCTGTCCCGCATCATAGGACTGCTGGAGGAAATGGTGGGCGCTGGGCAGGGCTGAAGAGGCTGAAGAGCGACAGGGCTGACACACCCACCCGCCGTGCTCCCCACCGTGCTTCTTCGCCGTTCTTCGCTCGTGCTCCATGCATTTGCCGTGCTTCAGCCTACCTACCCATTCGGACCGTCAAGTCCCACGTTTGCCCCGCCTACCCCAAACCCTTGCTCTCCTTGCCCTCTCCTTGCCCTTGCCCTTGGCCCTCCCCCTTTCCTGCGCTTGCCCCGCCACTTCAACCCCTCGCCCAACCCCTCTCCTGCCTGTGCCCCGCCGCCGCCGCCCTCAGGGCGCCCCCTCCAAGCTCCCCCGCGCCAGCAACCTGCAGTGGGCCCTCCCTCTGGCCGCCCTCACCTCGGGCCTGCGCCACATGGGGCTGTCGCTGTTCGACACGCGGGAGCTGCTGGTGCTGGAGAACGAGCTGCAGAGGTGGCACGCGACCTGCCCGCTGGTGGGTGAAAAGAAAATACCGTGGGGCGCGTGGTGGTCGGGGGGCGCGGAGCGCGGGGGGCGCGGGGGGCCGGGGGTTGGAACTGGTTGGGGGGGGGCTGGGAAGTGGTTGGAAGGGGCTGAGAAGTCCCGGGGGGCTGGACCGGATGAGGAATGCGGTGATGTCGGATAGCGGATAGGAGTTTTGGATTGGACTGGAGCACTGGACTGGACAAGGGTGGTGGGTGTGTGACCTCCAAGTGGAGACGGAGACTGTTGACGGGAGGGAGGCGGGGGCATGGCTTCGACCGCCAGACGCTCGAGCGCCGCGGCGGTCGTTTGGGTCGTTTGGGTGGGGTGGAGTGGGGGTGGTTGAGGAAGTGGGGGGGCGGAGTAGGGTGGGGGATTGAGGAACGAGCCCCGCGAAGCTCCTCCACCTCCTCCCTTTTGTGTTCTTTGTGCCCCCAAACCCGTTTTCGGGCCTGGCCCTCAGCTTGGCCTTTGGGCGGGGGATTGCACTCAACCCTACGTCTCCCTCGGACCCCGGCCCCCCTCCCCTTCTTCCGGGGCCTGCAGGTTGAGACCCGCGAGGCGGCCCTGCGCGCCAAGGCCTCCCTGGAGCGAGCTCTGCGGGTGGCCACCGAGTACAGTGACATGGTGGCGGAGGTGTACGGCGGCTCGGCGGCGGCGCTGGGCCGGGCGCTGGGGCTGCCGGAGCACATGGGGGCCGTCTTTGCGGGTGAGGCGAGCTAGGGGGGAAGGTGGGGTGGGGTGGGGAGGAAGAGGTTGAGTAGAGCAGTTAGGGTGAGGTAAAGGGGGGGCGGAAAGAGGGGAGGAAGTCCCCCGGTGTGCTGTGGGTGTGTATGGGGCGTAACCGACGGCGCGAGGGGAGCAGCGGTTGCATACGCGGCCCTCGTGCGTGCCGTCCTGAACACATGTGGGGCATGTAGGGCATCCTACCAGTACGTCGCGTTCCTGCGTGCGTTCCTCTTTGCGGTATCGTTTTCACCCCCCCCTCCCGTCCCCCTGCTCTTTACCCCCTCTGCTGCAGAGGCGGAGGTGCGAGCCAGTATGGCCTTCCAGGTGTCCAAGCTGGCCGCCATGCTGGCCCGGGCGCTGAGGACGGCGGCGGGGCAGGAGCCCTGGGACGTGCTCGTGCCGGGTGAGTGAGTGAGCGAGCGAGCGAACAAGGCGGTGCCAGGCCATTGAAGACTGGCTGAGGCTTGGACGGAGGAGACTGAGACGCCCAGGTCCCGCCCAGGACCAGGCCCGGGCCGCATCAGGGTGGTGCCGAATGCGATGCGGTGTCTCCCCCCTACCTCGTTTTTCTTTTGCAGACAGGAAGGACTTTTCTGATTTGACACCGTTTACGGGCTCCGGCCTATACGTGGATAACCCCCCCCGTGTGGTCCCGCACACTCATCAGGCGAGGCGACGGGCGTGCTGCGGGAGGCGGCGCAGCTGGATGCTGAGGCGCTGCGGGGCCCGGCACCGGGCGGCGAGGAGGGCGTGGTGCTGGTGGTGCGCCGGGCGGATGGCGACGAGGAGCTGGGGCCGCTGGGTCCCCGACTGCGCGGTGTGGTGCTGCTGCAGGAGCTGCCGCACCTGAGCCACCTGGGGGTACGGGCCAGGCAGGACCGGGTGAGCGCAGGGCTTGGGCTGGGGGCGGGCACGTGTGCGTGTGTATGGGGGGATGGGATGCAAGGTGAGAAGGGACTGCAGCGAGGGTTGGGCGGGGCGGGTGGACACTGGGGTCAGATCACCCGCTTTCCCCAATGCTCGCGCCTCTTCCCGTCCCCTTCTCCTTCCCTTCCCCTCACGTCCCTCCCGTTCCATCTTGTCCCGTCCCGCCGGCCCCCACCGGCCCCCGGCCAGGTCACCTTCGTTACCTGCGACGATGAGGACACGGTGTCCCGCGTGCTGCGCCCGCTCATGGGCCGCCGCGTCACCCTCAGCGCCGCCGGCGACAGCACCGTCACCGTCCGGGAAGCCTCCGGCCCCGTCGCCTCCTCCTCCTCCTCCTCGCCGTCTGCCGCGCCGGCGCAGAGCTCGGCGGCCGCGGCTTCGGCGGCCGCGCCCGACGGCGCCGCGGCGGCGGCCGTCGCCGCCGCCGCCAAAGCCGGCCGCTGGGGCGACGTGGTGGTGCCCCTGGAGCGCGCCGTCGCCGCTACCTGCGGCTCCAAGTCCGCCAAATGCGCGGCGCTGTCGTCCCTGGCGACGGCGTCGGGCGGTCTGTTCTCGGCGCCTCGCGGCGCGGTGCTGCCGTTCGGCTGCCTGGAGGCGGCGGTGGCGGCGGCGGGGCGGGGTGCGGAGTACGGCGCGCTGCTGGCGCGGCTGGATGACCCGCGGGTCGGCGGGGAGGAGCTGGAGGCGGCGTGCGGGGAGATGCGCGCGCTGGTGGAGGGGCTGGAGGTGCCGGCTGGGATGGTGCAGCAGGTACGGGTTTAGGGGAGCGTATCCCACTCTACACGTCTGCTGGTAGCCGTTCTTGGTCTTTTGTTCCTGGTCTTGTCTTGGCTACCGGTATATTCATTTTGACGTCATGGTTGTCCAGGGATGGAGGGGGCTGCTTGCTGCGATCAGGTCAGCGACCCGCTCAACGGCACTTTCAAAGAAACCCAGCAGTGTCACTGCCACCTCACTGCCTCTTGTGCTACTCCCCAGGCGGTTGCGGCGATCACGGCGTCCTCTGCGGCGCCGGCCCAGTCTCAGCTCCAGGGGGGGCCGCGGCTGTTGGCGGTCCGCTCCAGCGCCAACGTGGAGGACCTGGCGGGAATGTCGGCGGCGGGACTGTACGACAGTGTCGTCGGCGTGCCGGCCGACGACGCGGCGGCGGTGGCGGCGGCGGTGGGGGAGGTGTGGGCGTCGCTGTACACGCGCCGGGCGGTGCTCAGCCGGAGGTGCGCGAGGACAGAGCTTCGGGTTTTGGGGTTTTGGGGTTTCTCTGCCAGCTACCATTCCCCCTCCACCTCCACGCCCACCTCCTCCTCCTCGACCTGCCCAACACATTGCCCGCGCCGTGCTTTGCTCCCTCCCGCCTCCCCTTTCCTCGCGATTGCGGGGCGAGGGAGCAAGACCGAACTGAAGCAAGAGGTTCCTCCTTTCCCCTCACGCCCCCTTCGTCCCTTTGCTGCGGTTTTTTCCTATTTTTCCAACCTTTCCCCCCCCCCCGCCCCCCGCCCCCCGTCTCCCTGCCCCCGTTGGGCGCCTCCAGATCCGCCGGCGTGCCCCAGTCTTCCGCCCGAATGGCCGTACTTCTGATGGAGGCGGTGGCGCCCGACCTGTCGTTCGTGCTGCACACCGCCCGACCGCGGGACGGCAACCGGGACGTGCTGCTTGCCGAGGTGGCGGCGGGGCAGGGCGAGACGCTGGCGTCGGGTGAGAGCGGGGTGGGGCGAGCATGCCGATGCCTTGTGTGGCACTGGCACATGACATGACATGGGGTGTGGGGTTTTTTGATGGCGGGGAGGTGCTACGGGGTCTGGCCGGAACTTGGAGAGGGAGGAGAAGGGCTAAATGGTGGATGGGTGGCTGGGTGGATGGGGCGGCCCTGCGCGCCCTCATCCAGAAGTGGGTATGAAGCAATCCGCACATGTGCGACACATCGCCCATGTTACGGCATTCCGTTGACCTCTCCGTTGCCTGCCCAGGCACCCGCGGCACCCCCTGGCGCTTCGAGGTGGCCAAAACAGGCAACGGCGCCATCACCACACTGGCCTTCGCCAACTTCTCGACCGCACTTGTGCTGCCGGCAAAGGGTGAGGGGCGGCGGACGCGGGTGGCCGCGGGTGGTGGTAGCCGGAGGGGGGGCCGGGGGCGGGGACAGCCAAATGAGGGGCGTTGGTCCGGGGTCCGAGGAGAGGCAGCCGACAGCCGCGGATGGAGGGATGGAGAGGAAACACGCTAACAAGGTGAAGAAAGTGCAAGCCGGAGATTTGGAATCAGCTTTGCGTCTATGTGTGCGTGTGTGTGTGCGCGCGTGCGTGTGTTTTTGAGCAGGCGAGGCAGAGTTTTCCAAGGGCCGTGGAGGCTAGCCGTTATACTTCTGGCCGGACAACTTCTTTTGCCACGAGACGCTGCGTCGCCAGCACACCATGTGCGGCTCCGTCCCGTAGCACGCTACCGACCCCGTTCCTGTGCGAAGCCCCCGGCAGCATCGTGGGGTCTGCCCCTGGTCGTTCCTCTCATCCCCTCGCGATACAATGCCTCGACACTTTGCACCCTAACGAAAACCCGGCTGGGACTGATGCTCGCCAGGGAAGCCCGTCGCGTCGTTCGCGTCGTACGGCAGCGGCGCCGCGGCGGCGGCGGCGGCTGGCAACGGCAATGGCGCCGGCGCCAGCGACGGCAATGGCGCCCGCCGCAGCGTGGCGCTGGTGGAGCGGGAGGTGGACTACGGCTCCCAGCGGATGAGCGCCGACGGCGACTGGCGGCAGGCGACTGTACGGCAGATGGCGGCGGCGGGGTCGTACATCGAGAAGGCTATGGACGGGGTTCCGCAGGACATCGAGGGCGGCGTGGTGGTGGGGCCGGACGGCGGACTGGCGCTCCACATCTTCCAGACACGGCCGCAGTAGGAGCAAGACACCGGGTCTCCGGGTGGCGTCTTCCGCCTCCATTTCCCGCTTTTTTTCCGGGGAGAGGCGGGGGAAAGGCCTCATTGCGAAAGGCAGGCACGAGAAAGAAGGATGACGTGGCGGCGCCACGGGGTTTCGAGCCGGCGGCGGCGGCGGCGTGCGTGCATCGGGGATCGTGGTGGAGGTGGTGGAAGGCTGCCGGTCGCTGCTGAAGAGATGGCGGGGCCCGCGGGGAGAACCAGTCAGCAAATCGAAGGACCGGGTGGGGCTAGTGAACCGCGTGTGCAAGCCGTGTAAGCTGGCGAGGGCCGCACCTTTGTAGAAGAAAGAGTCAGCCAGCACGGAAGAGTCCATCATCATCGTTCATCGTCGCAAAAAAGTCGTTCGAGCTCTCGGGAAGTTCCAGGTGCACATATCTAAATCGCCGGCGCTGTGTTTTTTATGCAGAGGCTTGTGATAGTAGGCGTGGACTCCTGCGTTGTGATCCGGTGAAGACCGGTCCGGTACACCACCAACGCCCGGTCGGGTCCTGCAGTGCTCCTCCACGCTCGCGCGTGCGCCGCCCTCTTTGACCTTGCGGGAACGCGCGACACGTGCCCTCGCACGGCAGGGGGTGGGCCGGGGCGCTCGTGCGCACAGGGCGCTGCCGCTTCGGCGCCGCTTGCGATGGCGCGTGCCGGCCCCCACACTGCCCGATGAGGCTGCTGGTAATTTGTAATACTGAAGCTCCTCCCCCCCCTAGGGGGATCCGGAACACACATTCAACGTGTTTCGGGCGCTAACTGCGCTCAGACTCGCAAACTGCAGTTGCCCCACACCTCGAGTCGCGATCATATGCATAATATCTGCACTCCGGACGGTGTGGTCATGGGGCGATGAGTGTGGGTGTGACGAAGAGAGAGAGGCGTGATCGCTGTGGATGTCCTGTAGTGTTTTTGACCGTTGGCCTACGAAAGCTGACGGCCATAACTCCGCGTCTTGCCTGCTGCTCTCTCGCTGCCTCCGAAACATGAGGCCCAGCAGTCGTGCGTCGTACATTCATCCAAAGACTCATATAGAGATCCTGTGACATCAAAAATACATGCAGGTACCTCCAAGGCTGTCCAGCGCGCGATGCAGCAAGAACCTAGTACCTTATTTTTCCTATGGGAGCGCCTCAGAGGCTATCTGCCGGCCGCCTACCTTTGTGTCATTACTGTTCGATTTCTTCTCGGACTGGCTATATCAATTCGCCAAAGCAGATAGCAAAGAGGATCGAGTAGGTGCGCCGCTGCCCTCCATACATATCAGGTGAGTCCGTCGGCTGGTCGGTGGGCGAGGTGGGCGCTGATGGAGCCGCCCCTGCGAGCCACGCCGCGCATCTCCTCAAAGGGCAGGGTTCTTTGTAGCTGGACTCGCCCCGCGCGCGCAGCATGGTAGGTTAGGACTTTGGATTGCATCAATGTGAGGTTGGAGAGCAAGCCAGCCAGCCAGCCTGACAATGGCGCAAATTCAAAAACGAGTTCCTTTGCAGCCCAGTCGTGGAAAGCGGGGGGAGTCGACGGAGGGCCTCCCGCCGCGGGAGGGTGGGGGCGGGCGCCGCCCGCACTGCGGGCCGCCGCTCGACGGGGAATGAATGGGGGTTAACAGCCTGCGAGTCAAAGCGCACAGCACACGCTGTGCGCTTTGTGTTTGTTATGCGCCTAGCAGTCTTAACTTTGGGGTCTGCCCCAGCGTTTCAGTGCGCGGTTGTTTCGTAAGGCTTTCTCTGCTGGAAGGGCGCGCCGACAGCGGTTTTTTGGTCTGTGATATTCATAAGGGGTGCACTGGGCTGGCTCTTTCTATGAGTACGTGTTCCTTACCCTGTATGCTGATGGGCAATGGTGCCTGGGGTTGCCCTGAGTTTGGCTGTTCCCGGGTCGTGTCTCGGGTCGCTTGGGCCGTTCCCCTGGGGTGCTCCGGGGTCGAATTTCGGGTATCCGTTACACGTGCAGTGTCTCGGCGACCATGTAACGGAAAACTATTTTGCGTAACCGTTTGGTATTAACGAGTTTCGGGGCATTGAGAATTGGATACCTGTAGCGATCATTCTGAATTCGGGTGAGGGTAATCCTATGGCCGGTCGGAAGAATCCTAGACCTCGGTCGGAAGAATCCTAACCCCGGCGGAAGAATCCTAACCTCGGTCGGGAGAATCCTTTCAACTGGCGTCGGCGTATATGTTTTCCTAAGTTCGTTTACTCGATCTAAAAGCCAAAGATTTGTATTGGAGGAGCTTGACGGTTCCCAGCTGGGACTTATTTAGTTGACAGTTGCGGTTGTCGCGCTTCCGTTGCAACCAGTTGCAACCAAGCAAGATCCAACTCAGCCCAGCCACCCACTTCAAGCCCCAGCACCCAAATTGCAAGCAACGGCCCATCAATGTCGGCATGCGGTCCTAAAAGCCACCCCATCAAGAGCGTCGCTATCCTCACGAAAGGAGATCGACCCCCCCAAAAGTGTAGAGGGCGGGAGCAAAAACTCATGCCAAGCCAAGGGTGGTAGTTAGCTACCAAAACTGTAAGGCGATTAACCCCAGTTGTGGGCTCGCTCCAAGCCCAATCTTTTCAGGCCCAAAGCGGATCGTCGTGACGTACAAAAACCGCAGTGGACATCTGCGGTGGACATCCACCCGGACCGTAACGACTTCTTCCGCAAGTTCATCGCCAGCACGGCTGTCATGTTACAGCACCATGTACAATGAGGATGCCTTGTTGCAGGAAATCCATGTTACGAGCCATTGGTTCGCTTGAGCTTGCACCAAGCTACAAGCATCCAGCAGCAACATTATATAATGAAGTTGCCATTCTTTGCACTGCCAACAGATTTACCTGTCCAGAAAATCCATGTTACGAGCCGTTGTTGAAGTCAGCAAAGCGCCCGGCCCCTCCATGGGCCGTATTGACTGCTTCGACTTCTCTTCGTATATGAGTGTTGCTCACTCACAACAATACGCGCCCATGGACGGGGCGTGGCCGCTTTTTACTGACTTTAACAGGTTATGAGCCCGATCGCATGTGGCGCGGGCTGACGAGAGGTCGCCGGTTCGATTTCCCGCTGGCTGTTGACCAGGGTGGGAGCCGGGACGAGGCAGCCTGGGGAGAACGTGAGGACTTATGGAGTGATCGCCACGGGGGAGTGTTGTGAGTGAGCAAACACTCATATCCGAAGAGAAGTCGAAGCATTCATTTCAGGCCCATGGAGGGGCGCGGGCGCTTTACTGACTTTAACAGGCCGTTGGTTCGCTCCAGCTTGCACCAAGCTACAAGCATGCGAGATTTGTTCAGTCACAATGGCCTATACCGTCTTATGTCTTCAGACGGATGCTGAACCTAACTGCGTGTGTATATTATGGCGAATTTCAATTCCAATGTCCGATTTTGCGCTGTCCTTGGAAGCTGGTGGAAGTGCAAAGTGAAAGTGCGAAAGTGGGTTCTGGAGCGGGGTCCTCACACCAGCTCACGCCTCCAAATCTTTGCTGGTAGAAAGCAGGCACTTTGCTTGATCAGCTGCTGAAAAGCGGGAGGCGTGAGGACCGCGCCTTGCGCCAATCCGCCGCTCCAGAACCCACTTTCGCACTTTCACTTTGCACCTCCACCAGCTTCCAAGGACAGCGCAAAATCGGACATTGGAATTGAAATCCGCTATAATGTTTGTCTCGATGTAAAGCTGCACAAGCATCTGTAGGCGACTGCTAAGGGGAGTTGCACCAATACTCCAGGAGGGTCGACTTTGAGTGGCCCACCCCACTTGCGTCAGCCGAGATTTGGTTAACAGATACTTTAGGTAAGCGCTTAAGTGTATACTTTTTGCAGCAGCGTGTCGGCATAGCTTCGTTGCTCGAGCTCGAGCTTCGTTTCCTTCCTTACCAGCTGAGACACTTACATTGCTGCTTTCTGTTGGACTTTTTACGGGTCCTTCAGCTGTGAAAGCTTAAAACCGCGGTGAAAAGGTGAGAGCCAGGCAGGCGGACTCTGCCCTGTCGCCTCTTGCTGTGGTTGAGGCTTCCTAGAACTTAATCCTGCATTGCTTTCCTATTGTAAATGTAGATGTTCTTCAACCGGCAGCAGACCCTGGCCCCGGCCCCCGCCCCGGCCCCGGCCCCGGCCCCGGCCTCGGCCTCGGCCCCGGCCCCGGCCCCGGCCCCGGCCCCGGCCCCGGCCCCGGCCCCGACTTCGGCGTTTAAGCGCTATTTCATGGAGCCAATCATGGACATCGGGGAGTTTGCTGAGAAATCTCTCGCTGTAGGCGCTCTGTGCGGTATTCCCATCAAAGTCCTCCTGGACCACGAGGGTATGAAGAAGGACATAAGCGGAATGAAGAAGGACATGAGCGGAATGAAAGCTCAGATAGACAGGCTTGTGTCGGTAACGACAGCGATGTCTGAGACGCTCGTAAAGCTAGAGAAGCGTTCCACCGAGGGCGGGGAGTAGTGTGGCCTCCGCTGAACGGACTCCGACAGCACAGCTGCCCTGCCTTCGCGTTGGAAAGATTGTCGGTCGGTCCAATTGGCCTGCAACATCGCCCGGCTGCCTTGTAGTGTGGAGGTGCCGTAGGGTGGCGGCTGTGGCGACGATGACGGATTCAACGAGGAAGGGCGACTGGGGCCGGCGCTGGGTTGCGACGACACGCGGCAGCACTGCGGCGGCCGGTGAGGCCCTGTCTCTGTCTTAGGTCGGCAGCCGCGACCGCCGCGATGGACATCGTCCGGTGGTGGTCCGGCGGACTCGCTCGGTGCTGAGTCGGGGGACGCTGTGAGGCTGTCCTGGCGAGAACCGACGGAATGGGTCGATGAGTGACATTTTCTCCTTAGTCGGCAAATTGCGCAAATTATGGGGTAATTCTAAGACCGTTAATTACCTAGAATGGGGGGTGGGTAAACTGTGCGGCCGAAGGCCGCGAAACTCTGTAAGTTACGGCGTATAAAAGCCAATTTCGGGGCAAGATCACGTTGGAAGGATATTTTGTTACCAGCCTGAACTTCCTTACAAGTAGGTATACGATCAGAAAGAAGGAATCAAGGCGAATTCACTGGCGGGCCCGGGGAACGCCCGGCAGTGAAACCGGCGATGTAATGCTTGGGCGGAGCAAAGGCTACTCGAGATGCTGTGTGACGCCTTTCTTAGGCTTTATGCTAGCCGATTGTACGGCACCTGTGACCTCGGCGTTCCACTACCCCAGTGAGTACCCTCAGCCTTCCCGGTTTTGGGCTTGAGCCGCGGCAGCGAGTGTCTGATACAGTGGTGCGTGATCCGTTTGGGTCCACTGCGAAACGGTTTAAAATACAAAGAGGAGACACACTGGCCTGGAAATTAAGCGGGGATTCACATGTGTGTTGTTTGAGCGTGGAGAGGGCCCTCTTCGGAAACCTGAGTCACTAAAGCAGGCACCCACCAGCGAACCAGTGAGGTGGAATACCGCCCGCCACCGCTCACCCGCCACACAAACTGCAAAACCCGCTAAACGGCCGGTAGGACTCAGTTGTGCGTTCCCGAAACCAAACATTAGTCTTTCAGGCTCCGTAAATTCACAGCAACGCATTTAAAGGGCAAAATTAATTACAGAGGAGCTGGATAACAGCTACTAAGTGCGACTTAAAGGGCGCTTCAAATCGCTGGAGTGGCACTTGGTTTTGACGCACGCGTTTGGGGCACATTTCTCGGACGGCGCCTTTAAACCCAAATGTATTTGCATATCATGTATTTTATAAAACAAAAATATAATTTGTTTGCAGATGGGCCGCTGGTTGAGAGTTCTCTGTTTCGGTTTTGGGCGCAACTGACGTGATTGTACGATTTGCCCTGAAGTGCTCTTGGGTGCTTCTTGCCCCACACGTTTCAAGTAATACATGAATATTATCGCCAGAAATCTTATCCAAGCCTGATCCTTTATCAACAGCACCTCTTTTGTCGCAAAGTAAGCAAGTCCTTCTTGCCCTCCCATACCCTTTGTTCTCCGCGTTACTTGCACGCAAAGCAATCTTCGTATCTTAGCCGCTGACGTGATACAATCACACAGACATGGAGGCAATTATTCGCAAGAGTGCCGAGTCGCTGTACGCGACCTTGGCCCGAATCAGCCTTGACGGGCGTGGCCTGAAGAAACCTGCAGACAAAGCTAATGGCTTTGCAATCGGTGGAAGACGCGGTCAAGACATGCGGCTTCGTCGTCACCCTAATCGACGAGCACCGTGACGAGCTGGAGGTACGCCTAGCGAGGAATTTGCCACGAACTTTCTTACCTTGTCTAAAAGCCCTCCGTATGATACCAGTATGTTAAGAGGCCCGGCATCTTCAGCCGAGCAGGAGTCGCTGTACCCGCCGTGCGCGCTGTTAGCCCTTCCATTTTTGGGTGCTCACGCGTCCTTCCCGACCCCTTGCCCCCGCCTTCTCTCCCGCGCAGGCCTGCAACCAGTTCACCCGCGGCTTGGCGGCAAAGCTACTCGAGGAGGGCCAAGAGCTGAGCAGCGCAAAGGACACCATTGCCGCCCTGCAGCAGCAAGTGGCCTCCCTGGAGCTGCAGCTGCTCTCAACCTCCCAGGTGCCACCTCAGCAGCAGCCCACCGCCGCCGAGAGGCCCACCACCTCGGAGCCCTCCTGCCAGCAACATCAGCAGCAGCAGCAGCAGCAGCAGCAGCAGCTGGAGGCGGCCCTGGGCGAGTTGGAGAGCCTGCGCGGCCAGCTGGCGGACCTGACGACTCGCCAGCAGCAGCAGGTGGCGGCGACAGAGGTCGCGGTGGCTGAGGTGGCGGAGCTGCGCCGGTTGGCGGCGGAGGTTGAGCCGCTGCGGCAGCGGGTGGAGGAGGCGGAGTCCGCGGCCGAGGCTATGCGCCTGCAGACGGCGATTTCGGGGCAGCAGCTGCGGCGCCAGCTGGAGGCGTCTCGCGGCCAGCAGGTGGCGGCGCTCCAGCTCCGGTTGGCGGCAGTGGAGAAGGAGGCGGCCACCGCGCGCAGCGAGCACGTGAGCTGCAAGTTTGAGTACGACATCCTCGTCTGGAAGTACGAGAAGCTCATCGCCGAGAAGATTGTACTGCAGCGACTGTACGACGTGTTGTACACCAGCGAGGAGCTGACGCTGGAGGATGTGGGTGAGGCGGTTGTGAAGGCGCACGACGGGCTGTGTCAGCTCGCGGAGGCGGCCAAGGCGCGGCGGCTGCGGCGGGAGCAATACCGGCGGGAGGCCCAGCAGCGCTGCAACATGGTGGTGACCTCCTGGTGCCGCTAGCTGCTGCTGCTGCTGCTGGTGGTGAGGTTGAGGGTGGTGGTGATGGTGCACTAATGATGAGGCCAGTGAGCCGACGTGGGCAGAGGCGCGGCGTGGCGAAACACGTGCTTGCGCGGGTTGAGGGCGGGCCGGGGGCGGGGACTGCACACATCGGATTAGCTAGATGGTGTGATGCTGCGGACGGGTGGGGTTTCGCCGGCGCCGGTCTCTGCAGCTGCGTCAAAAGACGCGTGGTTTGGTTAATTGCTAGGTAGGGGCCTTTGGTGCCAGCTGCGTGGGCAGTTTGGGCGTGGTCTCGATAATGAACAAACAAATGAACGAACGAACGAACGAAGCTGTCATTCGCTGAATGGACGAGCGCAGTATTGGGTATTTGCAGGTGGCATCTACCATAAGAAAGGATGCCTTGATCATAAAAGTTTCCAGGCTTGGTTTTTTTACGTACATGTTTTGACCGCCGTGATGATGTCGTATATGACGAGCCGATGCTTGATAGTTCGCGCATCGCCGTGCCTCGGGCGGAACTCCCAATTAGGTGCGCTGTCGCTATGGACGGAGGGCAGCAGATGCATGCATGGATGGATGGATGATGACAGACGGGTGCGCAAAGGCGTCCGTCCCAAATGTAATGTGATGTGATGACCCGGCACCGGTAGCTGGGGTTTGGGTCCGGTTCTGCATATATACCGTCATACATCATAGTGCGGTTGACTTCTCTGAACATAGCTATGCTTCTCTGGGCCAGCTAGAGATCAGGCTGGAGGTACAGCTTCAGGTTCACGTGTGTGCTAAGTTTGTAGCAAAAAATGCCATACGTACCGGCTTACAAATGCTGGGCCCGTCGGGGGCGCGTGTGCTTCCACCCCGCTCTCGCCAGACGCGCAGCATTGGCAACGGCTACCCGGAATTGACCCGACCATGGCCGCCGGGTGACATGCACCAAAAATCAGGGTACCCACATGGTTCCCAGGCGGCATGGCCTCCTCGCTCTCTTGCTCTCCCACCTTCCCCTGCGCTGCCCTCTCCAGCCCTGGCTGTTCCTCCTTGCATGCTCACAAAACACGCTCTCGTCGACCGCACTCGCTGCGTCATAATACAGAAAGCGCCGCGTTCGCTTTCCCAATACAGGCTCTTTGTTGTCTGTCACACATGCTTCTGAATTCTGTACGATACAGAGGAGCAAACACGACGGCACCAGAATCTGTGCTTTCCGCCCCGCGGAAAATAACACTTCCTCTTTTTTACGCGGCCTTCAGGTTTGGTCAGCACACGCTCACAGCACTCCATGATAATGAGACCGCAAGTCAAAAAAACAACTTGACTTAACTCCAGCAGCCAGCACCGCACGCCGCAGCTGGAGAAGCAAACATATCAACACCCTCATCAATCACCAAAACATAAAAGTGTACACACAACCAACGCAACGGGGACATCGACCACCACACATTCCGCCCCGCACGACAGGAAAAACTCACAACAACGACATACAGGCCCATCCGACCGGACCTGTGCGCGACAGCGGCTTCGGCTTGCCCTCGCGCCGGCCCCCATCTGCCTCCGGATTCCTCTGGACCCGTCACATCTGTCGCTGTGCCTTCCGCCGCGCGACACCTTCTCGAGGGGCGCGCAGATCAAGCCCGGTCACCATCACTGTACACGGCAGCTCCCCAGCCTTCAAGCATCAAGCCGCCACCGAAGCCGCCACAAGGACCGGCCACTACCCGGAAAACACAGCGCCCTTCCCGCTGCATCACGCCACGCGCAGCAACGCAACCGAAGCTCGCTGGCTGCCTTGCCACTTGCTCGCTCCTTCGCTCACTCGGTTTACAGCTCCATGCGCGTGGCGGCGGCGGCCATGGCGGGCTTGCGCTGCGCCTCCGCCGCCTTGACGTTCTCCTCGGGGATGGTGGTGTACTCGGCCAGCATGGCGCGGAACTCGTCGCCCGTGAGCGTCTCCTTCTCCATCAGCGCCTCCACGATGCGGTCCATGGCCTCGCGGTTCTCGGAGAGGTGCTTCAGAGCCACCTCGTAGGCCTGGTTGGCGATGGTGCGCACCTGGAGGGACACACGGTGGATACGAGGGGAGGGAGGGAGACAGAAATGGATTCAGGCGGTGAAGGACAGGAAAGGTAGGCACCACTACATGAGCCGCGGTGGTGGCAACAGCTCACATCCCAGCCCGGGCACTTGCACCACACGGCATCACCGCCAGACGGCCACGTCACCTTCCCCCGTAGCCCCACGCCCTGAAAACCCGCCACCACCTAGCTCTGTCCATCTGGCCACCGCCAGCCCAACCCCACCGCCAGCCCAACCCCACCGCCAGCCCAACCCCACCTGGTCGTCAATCCGCTGCTGCAGGTTCTCGCTCATGCTGTTGCGCGACAGCATGCGCATAATCATGTCGCCCGACATGGCCGAGGGGTCCATCAGCGACCAGGGGCCAATGTTGCTCATGCCGTAGTTGATCACCATCTGGCGCGCCATGCCCGACACCTGCTGCAGGTCGCTCGCCGCGCCGCTCGTCACCTCCTCGTCGCCAAACACCACCTCCTCCGCGGCGCGGCCGCCCAGTGCGCCCACGATGCGCGCAAAGATCTGGCTGCGGGACACCAGCGTGGGGTCCTCGCCGGGGATGAACCAGGTGAGGCCGCGAGCCTGGCCGCGCGGCACCAGCGTCACCTTCTGCACCGGGTCGTGGCCGGGCTGCAGGGTGCCGCAGATGGCGTGGCCGACCTCGTGGTAGGCCACCAGCGCCTTGGCCTTGCCCTCCGTCAGGGGCTTGCCCTCCAGACCCGCCACGATGCGGTCAATGGCGTCGTCGATCTCCTTGTTGGTGATCGCCTGCATTGTGGGTTGGGATGGGTTGGTGGATTGGTGGGTGGGTGGGTTGGTTGGGTGGGTTGGTGGGTTGGGGATTTGGAGGGCCGCGCAAGGATTAGGGTAGAGGATGGGGGACAGGGGCTGGGCGGGCTGCGGTCTGCGGGGGACCATCCACAAACAAGAAACACCCCGCCCCCCGTCAAGACAACAAAAAACCGCGATACCGTCCCTTCCCTCCGCCCGACTGTACACAAACAGTCTCCCCTCCCTACCCCCTCCCTTCCTCCCTCTCTCTCACCGTGAGCGCCCGGCGGCCCGCCAGGATGGCCGCCTCGTTGAGCAGGTTCATGAGGTTGGCTCCCGCAAAGCCCGGGGTGCGCATGGCCACCTCCTGCAGGTCCACATCCTCAGACAGCTTCTTGTTGCGAGAGTGAACCTTGAGGATCTCCAGACGACCCTTCTGGTCGGGCAGGTCCACAGACACCTGGGGGGGCAGCGAGGGGGGATGTGGTGCGGGTGGGGATGGGGAGGACAAGGGTGTCTCGTGTTGGAACCGAGATTGGGTGATCCAAGACGAAATCGTCGCAGACGAAGTCGTGAATGAACGGGTGGGGGGTGAGGCGCAAGAGGCGGAAGATGCAAGGGCGCAGGGCGGAAGCCAAGACAGGTCGGAGGGGAGCGGCGCTCGCAGCTGTCCGGCAAGCGAGGCGAGGTGCCACCAGCCCACCACACACTTCATACCCCATTCATGTACCCACCTGGCGGTCAAAGCGGCCCGGACGCAGCAGGGCGGGGTCCAGGATGTCGGCGCGGTTGGTGGCGGCAATGACAATGATGCCCGTGTTGCCCTCGAAGCCGTCCATCTCCGTCAGCATCTGGTTCAGCGTCTGCTCGCGCTCGTCGTTGGTGCCGCCGATGCCGGTACCGCGAGACCGACCCACCGCATCGATCTCATCAATGAACACCAGGCAGGGAGCGTTCTCCTTGGCCTGGATACACAAACAGGATGGGAGGGGATGGGCCGAGGATGGATCGTGGGTGGATGGACCGTGGGTGGAATAAGGGGAGGCAGTGGACAAGGGAGTGATTCGACAGCGGATACGCGCGCGGAGGGCGGCCGGCTGGCTCGTTGGACGCAACCCCCATTTCATTGAGGAAATGCAATCAGCTTGCCCCCGGCGCTCTCCTTCTCTTCCCTCCACCCCTCTCCGCTCACCTTCTTGAACAGATCGCGCACGCGCGATGCGCCCACGCCCACAAACATCTCCACGAACTCCGAGCCCGACACCGAGAAGAATGGCACACCGGCCTCGCCGGCAATGGCCTTGGCCAGCAGGGTCTTACCCGTACCCGGGGGACCCACCTGCGAGCGAGAGGAGACACACACAACACAAGACGGCCGGACGGTCAGGGACCCGTTCCTGCTCTTGCCACCACTTACGACCCACATGGAAACCCGCTCGCGGTGCCGATAATCCCAAACGTGAGGGGGTCACTATCCGGGCGGGGGCAGTCTTTCAAGCCGCTTTACGCGGTTCGAACACGCGGAGGGTACCGTGGAAACGTACACCACCACCATAAGGAAGGAAAAGAGGCGAAAGAGGCGAAAGAGGATGGGAGGGGAGGAGAGGCGGGATGCACTCACCAGCAGGCAGCCCTTCGGGATGCGGGCGCCCACAGCGGTGAAGCGCTCCGGCCGCTTCAGGAACTCCACAATCTGAAAGGCGGGAGGGGTGGGGCGGATGGGTGGGGTCAAGTGAAGATCGTATCAAGTCCAGCACAGCACATGCCGTAAGGAGGACCCCTCAACCCGCACACTGTAATACCAGGTGGGCGGCATTCAATACGAACTGTAGGCGCAGACCTCTATCCCCGAGCCCCACCCGGACAAGCCCCACGTCCTTTGCAATGAGACCAGACTGATCCCATTCTGACAACACCCCGCCCCCTTCCCTTCCCCTCCTCTTCTTCCTCCTGCTTTTCAGGTGTCCTCCACTGCATCGCGCAGGGCCCCGTGTAGTCAAATGAGAGCCGCTTCCTCCCTCCGTTCCTTCGTTTGGTCCGAGTCCTCACGTGTACCTCACCTCCACCCCCTCCGATATCCCCTCCTGACTCACACACGCACACACAGACACACGCAAAATCGCGGCGCCTGCATCTGCTGTGCTCCCTTCAGCTGACCTCTTTCCGCCCGCTCGCCCCCCCGCTCTCCCTCCCCTCCCCTGTTCCTCACCTCCATGAAGTCCTGCTTGGCCTCGTCCACACCCGCCACATCCGTGAAGGTGATCCCGGTGTTTGCCTCCATTTGGAAGCGAGCGCGGCTCTTGCCGAAGTTGAGCGGGTTGTTGGGGTTGCCCGGGCCGCCCATGCCGCCCTGGCTCTGCCGGGACAGCAGGAACAGACCAGCCACCAGCAGCAGCGGGAACGCCAGGTTGCCTGCGAGACCGGGGACGGGACCACGGACCGTGGAACGGGGGCAGAGGGGCGGGACGGTGAGAGGCAAGCGCGAAGGTCAATTGTCAAGTTTCGGACATTGCGCTCCGCTCCGCTCTGTGCGCAACTGGAGAACGCCGTCTGCCGCCGCCTGTGTGTGGATGGCGGGCAGTCCAAATGCTGCCGCCGCCTGTGTGTGGATGGCGGGCAGTCCAAATGCTGCCGGCCCGGAGAAGTCCACCTGTCTTTCATCATTCTATTCCGGCAGGGAAGAAGATCAAAAATTTCGTGCGCCAACCGCCATGTCCGTGCTTCGCGCTGCTGCCGGTCCGGGGTGCACCCGGGGCGAGATCTGCGGCCCCGCCTCATCAGCCAGCGCAGCGCGCGGCGCGCGGCGCAACCACCCCCTCGTCGCTCCTCCGCGTTCTCACCCAGCAGGTTCAGGAACACGGCGCCGCCATCCTCCGTGTTGGCGTGCGCCGCAAAGTCAATCTTCTTCTCGCGGAACTTGGCCAGCAGCTCCGGGGAGGTGCCCGGTAGCTGCACGCGCACGCGCTGCACGCGGTTGCCAAGCTCGGGAGACACGGCCTCCACGATGGCGATGGTGCCATTCTCGTACAGGTCAACCTGTGCGGCGGGAGCAGGTGAGAAGGGTAGGAAGGGATTAGAGATGGGCTGGCAGCAGCCGGGGGCGAGAGGGCCTGACTGGCGCAGGCGGTGCAGAGGGCAGGGGGTGTGACGCGGCAGGGTCAAGAGTAGGGTCGTTGTCAACCCCTGGCGGAAAAGGGACGCTGCGGAAAATCGGAAAGTGAATCGTGAAGATCTTACCTTCTTCACACGGCCCATCTCCAGGTACTCCAGGAAGCGCGAGTAGGACATGCGCGACGAGGCCACGCCAGCGGCATCGTCGGCCTTCGCCGCCATGGCGGGCAGCATCGCGGCCGCAGCGGCAAAGGCACTGCAAAACAATACATGGAATGAAGCGGCTCAGGGCTTTGCACGGACCGGGCGGGTGCAAGGAAAACACCCCAGATCCTCCACAGCCTTACTTGCGCAGCAGATCGCGCTTGCTGCTGGACGTAACCTCTACTTGCTGATCCTGGATATAAGGGAAGCAAGTCCATGCGTTATTGAAGTATGAGGTCGAGGACCTCATCGGACCAGGAAAGCCACACACCCGGCTTTATCGCGCACCTGCTGAGCGCGAACGACGAGCGATGAGCTGCGTAGAACACCTGTTCAGGATATGGCAGGGCATTTAGCGTTGAGCAAATGGGTGGTTTGCGTAGCAGCGGGTCTGTGTGGCCCACGAGCCATCGCGACGCACCAGCAGGCACCAGCGGCTTCAAGGCGATCGGACGCTTCTGGCACACGCCAACCGAAGCCACTCGCTTCTGCATGAGCATCATTTTGGCTCTGTGTATAAGGTCCTAGACAAGTGACGAGGGTTCCCAATAGTAATATCACGGACGGTCGACTGCAAGATCAATGCCTCTGTACCCGATGGTATGCTACGCAGTGAAATATAACAAAACACCTGTTAGCAAGCCCACTTTATGGCGACTGTCCTGCGTCACAGACCTTTGGACGAGTGCACCACACAATTGCCACTCGGGCCCTACGTGCTTTCGCGCGGAGCGAGTGGTTGGGTGTTGTGAGTGGTTCCGGAAGTCATTTGGTAGGACTGGCACACGAAGTAACAGTGTATGTTGTGATGGGTACGAATGGCTCACCTGCAGCGTGCGCTCGCAAGCATTGCGCGGCAGGAGCACGCCATGTCGGTTGGCCTTGGGCCTCACGGTGAGACTTGTTCATAGCACACCACGGCATCTAGGTATGGAATGTACCTTCCGTTTCTAACCTGCCATGTTACCAGCAAGCGCGTACTGTCCGCGCGTACTGTCGGACTCATGACATGCAAGATGCAAGTCGCGCCACAACTCCCTATCACAGGCCTCGACCAGCTTCTCATAGATGAAGCCAACCAGCCAGTGATTACGAATTCCGGTGATGTGATCCTGTCATCGGCCTCTCCCGACGATGCGCTGGGCGCGCTCATCCTGAAGTTGGTTGCGGTAAGCCGCTGCGCGTCCAGCAACCGGACCTTTTGCGGATAGGTCCGTCATGGGAAAGGCACAATGTCATAGACAACGGTCGCGGCTAAAGTTGCCGAAAGTTGCTTGAATGTACGACACACAACACGTCCCTGTCACTCGTCTTGGCCTGTTCAGCTCAGTGTGCCCCGGGTAGGACGCCGCGCCGTCACAGCCGCGCAATGGGCCATCCCGGCACGTTCATTCACTCCTTATCACGTCCTCAACACTTCTGGGGCACTAGGAAAGGCGCAGTTGAGGGGCCGGCGGCGACGGGGGCCCGCGGAGCCTCTTCACTCGTCCTGCCCCATATCCTCCCTTCTCCTCCCTCCCCTACCCCTCCACCAGTGCCATCGACGCATTGCACTCAACGGGACAAATCCTCCCCCCTTCGCCCCTCCCCCCTCTTATTGGCTTCCAGGACAGCTGCGCCTCCCTGGGGGACGCTTCCAAGCGGGTGCTTCTGATGGTGCTGTCGGGGCTGAGGCAGGTACGGCAGGACCGAGGGGGTCGGTCGGTCGGATGGCTGGAGGGACGGATGGACGGATGGAGGGATGGCTGGTTGGAGAGTTGGCAGTCGGGTGGGAATTGTTGCTAGGGTTTTGTGCAGTAATGCTGCAATATACAGCAGTAGGGCTAAAAACCGTAACCCCTTCCCCCCACACCCACACACACAACCCTCGGTCGGCTCTGCCACCGCCCACTTCCACTTCCACCACGAAACCACGCACACGCGCTCTCCAGTCCCAAGCCCTAAAACCCTAAAACCTGCGCCCTCCCTCCCCTTCTCCCTCCCACCACAGTACCTGCGCTCCGGACTGCACCCCCACACCTTCCAGCACGACCTGGCGGCGCAGGTACGGTATTGTACGGCAATCACAACGCACTGGGACATGGAACTATGAGCCTCGTTCCCGACAAGGGTGGTCATCACTTCGGCCCTGAGGGGTGGGGGCGCCAGCCCTGCCCCTCCCCTTCCCACATTAGCAGATCCAGATCCAGATCCAGATCCTGATGCAGCGCAGATCCGTACGGGACGAGCTAGAGGGGAGACAGAGACGAACGTGGGGGGCGGGTGATCGGCGAGAAGGTGGGAGAAGGGTGCCTAGTGCTACGGTGCTCTTATCTTGGCGCGTCGTGCTCTCCCCCGCGCCGTCTTTTCGCGCCGGCGGACTCGAATGGGCCCGCCGGCGGCCGCCAGCTGTCGTACCGAGGACATGTACGAGCATATCCTCTCCCGCCGCGCACCTCCCGCCGCGCTGCAGGTGCTGCAGTGTGTGGTGCCCAGTGCCGTACTGCACGTGCCGCTGCCTCCAGGGGGCCCTCAGCCGGGCGACGAGGCGGCGGAGGTGAGGGGCTTGGGGGCCGGGAGCCCGGAGGGGAAATGGGGCAGCAGAGAAAGGAGGGGGCTGCGGAAAGGTGGTGGTTTCGGAGACAGGGTTTGGCACGCGGGCCCGCCGCGCACAGGAACCTTCCCTGCTCCCTCCCGCCTCCCCGGGCAGCCTTCCTCCAAAGTATCCCCCCTCAAGAAGTCGCTGCCGTCCCTCTTTTTCCATCCACCCGACTTCCTCCCTCCCCTCCCTCCCTCCCCCCATAAGGCCCTCCACGCGCTCATCCGCACCCATCTCGTGGGCAAGGCGGGGGGCCAGGCGGCCGAGCAGCGGCTGGCGGACTGCTTACAGGTGTGGGGGGGGGGGGCTGGTGAGGGTGGGGAGGGGGAGTTGGTGAGGCGAGGGGCTGGTGATGTGGGGGGCTGGTGAGGGTATGTCTGGTATTCTGCACTACTGGGTGGGTGGGCTCTCGGTCGCGCACGTCCCTCCGCTGCGGCATCGTTTTCACCACCACCACTGCCGACCCCCACGGCCCCCTCCGTCCCATCGCAAGCCGCTTCAGTCTGGACAACCCCCCGCCCCCCTGACCCCCCACGCCGCCCCCTACTCCCCCCGGTTCCGACCTGCCCTCAGGAGCTGGTGCTGCTGCAACTGCGAGCAGCGGCGGCGGCGGGGCGGACCGCAGCCGAGGTACGCCGGGTGGGCGGTGGGGTGGGGTGCTGTGGCGCTGTGGGGCGTGGCTGGGGGCGGCGGCGGGGGGTAGGGGAGGAGGGGGGGGATGGGAGGAGGGCGGAGTTGCGCCTCGTCCGTTCTGCTCTCCAGGAGGGGAGGAGGGAGGGCACACACCCCCAACCCTCCTCCGTTCCCCTCCTGCCCCCCGCCTCCGCCCTCCCCCTAACCACCATCTGATCGCCTTTGTCAGCGTGCGTCTCGTCCGACTGTCGTACTCTTCCCCTCCACCCCTCCAACCCACGCACCCACCGAACCAGGCGCTGTCATCGCTGCGTGACGGTCTCCCGCTGGCCCGGCTGCCGGGTGCTCCTCCGAGCCAGACGCGGCTGCTGCGGGGGGTGGTGCTGGGGGAGGGGCCGCTGGCGGGGCCGGGGGTGGCGGGGCCGCTGACAAGGCAGGTGAGGGCAGGCGAGGGCAGGAGGGAGCGGGAGATGGGGGACGGAAGGACGTTGCGGAGGAGGGGTTGGTCGCTCGCTCCTGGTCCGTTTGTGGTTACTGATTGGATGGGAGAGGAGGAGGGAGCGACAAGGACCTGGGGCGCTGAGAGGAGGGCCTTCGAGGGCGTCGGCTTTGAGGGCGGCGGCTCCTCCCCCACACTCCCTACACCCCCACACCCCACACCCAGCCCATACCCAACTACTTGTGGTGTATGCGTGTGTGTGTGTATGCGTGTGTCTCCCCGCAGCCCCACCTTCATTGCGCTCTCCTGCCCGCTGGATGGAGAGGCCATCACGTGTGTACGACAGAGCGCCGGCGGCGTCGACGCCCCAAATGACGGCGGCGGCGGCGGCGGCGGCCCGGCGGTGGCGATCCGGGTGGTTTCGGAGGCGCAGCGGGGCGAGGTGGAGGCTGCGGCGGTGGAGCTGTTGCGGCAGCGGATCGCGATGCTGGCTGAGCGGGGGGTGGAGCTGCTGCTCTTGTGCCATCGGGTGGGTGCGGGATGGGGTGGATGCGGGATGGGGTGGGTGAGAGCGTTTACCTTTCCAAGGGCCCGGCACGACTGGGGACTGCGCCTTTGCACCGTCCCCGCCTTCGACTCGCGTCACCCATGACCCATCTCAACTGCCGCCGTCCCATCGCTGCGGTTTTATATTTCATCTTTCACCTTTCATTTTGTCGCCCCCCCCCCCACTGTCCCCTGGAAACCCCCGCAGCCGCCCCCGATAGCCACGCAGCTGTGTCACCAGTACGGCATAACCCTGGTAGCCGGATTGGACGAGCAGGACGCGGCGCGCGCATGCGCCGCCGGCGGCGGCGGTCCGCCGCTGAGCCGCTCGGGGCTGGCGGCGCTGGCGGCGGCGCCGCTGGGGCGCGCGGCGGCGGCGCGGGTGGTGGGGCTGGGGCCACGGCGGGCTGTGCTGCTGGAGTTTGGGGAGCGGCAGTGGCAGGCGGCAGGGGAGGTGCGATGCCTGCGCGTGTGCGTGCGTGTGTACGTGCGTGCGTGCATGAATGTGCGTTAACGATTTGAAGGTTGTTGTGGCACAAGGAATTTAGGGTTTCAGGGATTATGGGAAATGGTATGTTGTTGGGGAGTTTAAGGGGATTCGCGGCCGCCTCAAAGACACCTGCTTACTCGCCCCCCTCCCCATGGGTCGAGGCTGGGCCCATGGGTCGAGGCTGGGCCCATGGGTCGAGGCTGGGCCCATGGGTCGAGGGCTGGGCTCGTGGGTCGAGGCTGGGCCCATGGGTCGAGGCTGGGCTCGTGGGTCGAGGCTGGGCCCATGAGTCGAGGCTGGGCCCATGGGTCGAGGCTGGGCCCATGGGTCGAGGCTGGGCCCATGGGTCGAGGCTGGGCCCATGGGTCGAGGCTGGGCTCGTGGGTCGAGGCTGGGCCCATGGGTCGAGGCTGGGCTCGTGGGTCGAGGCTGGGCCCATGGCCCGAGGCTGGGCCCATGGGTCGAGGCTGGGCCCATGAGTCGAGGCTTGGCCCATGGGTTGAGGCTTGGCCCATGAGTCAAGGCTTGGCCCATGGGCCGAGGCTGGGCCCATGGGTCGAGACTCACCTCCGCCCCTCCGCCCCTCCGTCCCCCCATCCTTGGCTGCTAACCCACGCTCTAGGCCGCTTGCACGCTGCTGCTCTGCGGCGTGAGTGAGGTGGCTGTACGGCAGGCCGCCCGCGCAGTACGGCGGTGCCTGATCTCCCTCGCCGCCGCCGTCGGCTCCATGGATTACGATGACGCTGCCGCCGCCGCCGCTGCGGCCGCCGCCCCGGCCGCTGGTGGCGTCGAATGCCTGGTCTTCGTGGCTGGCGGCGGCGGCTTCGAAGGTCTGCTTGAGTTGCAGCTTCGGGAGTTGATGGATGTGGCCAGAAGGGGGCCGTCGGGCGACAACGTGGAGGAGGGAGGGGACAAGGGAGGTGAGGGGCAGGAAGGCGTGGCGGAAACGGCGGCGGAGGTGGCGGAGGCCGCAGCGGCGGAGGCGGGATCGGTTAGCGAGGTGGGTGTGTGGGTGGGTGGTTTGGGTGGGGGAGGGAGGTGGTCACGTAGTAGCTAGCAGGTGTAGGATGTGGGGTGCAGGGTGTGGGGTGTGGGGTTGAGTGGCGCTTCTGCTCTACTGCTAGTGCTCCCTCCGCGCCAACCCCCGCCCCCTCCCCCGTTCTGATGTCCTGCTGGCTTGCGCTGGCCCCCCTCCTCCCTTTGTCTGCTTTCCCCCCCCCCCTTCACACACCCCGCTGCCAGCTGGTGGCCTCGTTGCGGATTCTCCACGCGATGGCGGCGGCGGTGCCCCGGGCACTGACGGGAGCTGCTGGCGGCGGCGGCGGCGGCGTTACGGGCCGCGGCGGCGGCGGCCAACAGCAGCTGCGGGCGCAGCGGGAGGCGCTGTTGCAGGTATGAGGGTTTTTCGGCTGTATGTGTACGCCATGCCGTACCGTCGTACCCTAGGATGGGAAACCCCAGATCCAGACGATGACTCTAGGGCACAAAAAGGTCGCACCTGTAGGCCGTTGTCTGTTGGCCGATCAATCGTCACTTCGGTATTGGTTGGGTTCGTTGGCGTTACGTTCTCTCTGGTTGGGTCGTTGGGAGGGGCGGCTGGCGGTCTTTCATCGTGTTGACGTTGGGGCGGCGGATGGGGGTGGTGGTGGGGGTGGTGGCAGTGGTGGTGGTGGTGGTGGTGGTGTAGTACTCGGCGTCGGGGTACCTCCCCGGGTGCGGCATAGTTGTTGTTGTTGTCCCCCGACGGCGGCGGCGACTTGTACTTTTCTACACCTCCCATCTTCCCCGGGGAATCGTGGTGTCCGTCCCCTCAGGTGCAGCAGCTGCGTCAGTGCCAGGCCGAGGTGCTTCGGAGCAACGAGCTGGTTCGCTGCGGTCTGCTGGTGCCCTCCGCCGCATTGTCCTTTTACGGCAGGGCATTGCGTGACGGCGATGCCGCCGGCGGCGGCGGCGGTGTACAGCAGGACGAGCACGGCAAGTACGGCAGTGACTTTGTGCGTGCGCGGCCGCCGCTCGGCGGACACAGCTTTGTGGCGGCGCGTGACGTTGTGTCGTACGGAGTGGTGGAGCCGGCGGCGGTGGCGGCGAGCGCCTGGAACCACGCGGTTGACGTTGTACGGCAGGTACGACATACAGGCCCTACGGCAACCGGTACGCGTTTCCGTGCCCCCAAGCAAGGCGAGGCCTCTGGTGCCGTCCCACCCTTTTTGGCCCCTAACGAATGGGAATGCACGTCTCCGGGTTTGGAAGGTGCCGTACCACTGCTTCGTACATGCATGCATGCATGCTTGCATGCATGCACCCTGCTTCCACGCACGCACATCGGCATCACTCCTGGACGCAATGATTCGTCTTATTTTGGAGGCTCGAGACTTCCCTGCTTCGAGACGTCGAAGCCCTGTCACCGCCCAAGCAACTTGCGTCCGCGCTGGCGCGCTCGCTTCCCTCTTCCGCCTTCCCTGCCTTCTGCCTCCCACTTCTCCTCCTTCCCTGCTCTCCCACTCGCTTGACAGGTCGTCCGCATTTACGGGCCTCCGGCGGCGGCGGTCGCGTCCCAGCGGCGCGGCGGCGGCGGCGGCCCCTTCCTGGCGGTAGGACCGGCCCCGGCGGAGGCGCCGCGCGCCCGCCGCGGCGGCCGTCGGGCCGGCGGGGACTCCGGCAGCGGCAGCAACGACAGCAGCGACGGCGGCGGCGGCGGTGACAGCGGCGGCGATAGCGATTAGCTGAGTTTGACACAGCGACGGGGTGACGGGGCGGCTGGTCGCGGTGCAGCAGAGAAGACGCGGAACAGAAAGAATGAACGAACCGGTTTAGGCAGAGGAAAAAGGTGGTCGTGGTGCTACATGAAGAGTAGTTCTATGCTCCTGTCCCCCTTAACCTGTAATCTCGTGGCTTTTGCCGAAGCTGCCAGGCTGAATGAAAGTGCTTTTTGAGAGAGAGCGAACGAGACGAGGAGCGGGGACCGACTGCCAAGGGCCCCCTTACACTGCAGGAGAACTCAGCCAAACACCAGCCGCGCGCGCGGCCCTCCAAGCCGCCCACCAGCTGAGCGCGCGGCCACCCCACACGAAACCCACACCCCGCGGTGCGACCCCGAACCGCAACCGCGCAGCACCGAACCGCCGCCGCTGCGGCAAGCACACACCTGAACCACCGCCCCATCAGGGCGGCAACCACAGCCGGGCCGAGGCCCGGTGAAAACCACGGACGAAACCCCCACCCCCTGCCGCGCCACACACCGCCCCAACCACACCCAGACAAAGAAATCCCCCCCAGCCCCGCCAAAGGCCGCCGGGCCTGGCCGTCAACCGGTGCCCGCGGGCGGCCCGCCGATGGCCGAGCCGATGGTGGAGGCGTCTGAGCGCGGGAGAGGACAGATGCGCGTGGTGTCGAGTCAGTCGAGGGAGGCGGGCGGGGAAGTAACAGCTATGAAAAGCTGAAGCTCTACTGAGAACAAGGCAGAATGCCTGTAACGAGAAAGCTGAAGCGCAATAGTCTCGCCACTCGATTACGGTTGTACGACAGTCGCACAGAACCAGACTTAGAGGCTCCGATCGCCTCGCTCCGTCGCATCTAAGTCAACAATACTTGTTAACAGTTGTGTGTCAGGGAGCAGTCAGAAAGCACTGGTGCGAGGGCGGGGGCCGGAGAGGCGGTGGGCACATGCACATGTTGACGGTTGACTGCTGAACGGGGCGGCTGCTTCGGCTGCTGCTAGGTGGCTTAAGTAGCTTGACAGTAGAAATGGAGTTGATTATTCGCAGAGCAGGCTGACTTGCAGATAGAAGGTCAGCGGAACTGTTTGCGAGGGTCGCGATGACGTGCACTTCCCGACGAGAGTGCAGAGGCTTCGCTTCCGAGGTATTCGCCATAGAGAGGCTTGACAACTGTAGCATTAGGACAGGGAATGTAGAAGTCGCCTAGGTTGCCGACTGGATTTGTTGGGCGGCCCGCAGGAGACCGCATTGTGCGTGCATTTGCGGCTTGGCGTCCGACAACCAGTTTGCCCCTCATAGTTTGTTCCTTGCAAACCTTTGTAATGTGCGAATAGGACCTCACGGGCAGATTCGGCGATTTACAGGCCGCATCCTGGAGATACATGCTGCCATCCGGGGATTTCTTCGCGTCTGTGAATATCCCTAGGAGTTGGCATAGTGCGTCCGCCAGGTGGCCGACGTCGATGGTACTCCCGTCTTCCAAATACGCAATCATGGCCGCAGCTGCAGGTGCAACACACGAAATGCCGGACCCGACGAAATAAATTGTCTGAGGATGCACGGCCGGCCAATGCTTGTCGAGAAGCAGCAGCGCCTTGTCAAGATACATGTTGACTTTATGCAGAACTAGCCGGCAGAGAAACTCATTCGGGAGTGCCGACCGTGGTGAGGGACCGGTGCGCTTGTAGGTCGTACTATTTCGCAAAATAGTACGGCACGCATGCTCCAGCGCTGTTCCCGCGCACATAAAAGGTATTCACATAACTGCTTGGCCTTGTATCGGTTCGTTATATGTGCCCCAGCAGCTCTGGTCACATAGGCAGCTATTCATAAATTGTCTGAGGATGCACGGCCGGCCAATGCCTGTCGAGAAGCAGCAGCACCTTGTCAAGATCCATGTTGACTTTATGCAGAACTAGCCGGCAGAGAAACTCATTCGGGAGTGCCGACCGTGGTGAGGGACCGGTGCGCTTGTAGGTCGTACTATTTCGCAAAATAGTACGGCACGCATGCTCCAGCGCTGTTCCCGCGCACATAAAAGATATTCGCGCTTTCGGCGCGAGCGCATCGCCGTGTAGAGTCGATGGAGACTCCTTCTCAGGTCATGTTGTGCTTTTGTGACGTATCTGTCTTATGTTGTCTTTATGCCCTTTCTGCTACGGTTGATTTTTCCTTACTTTTTGTTCCTTTTGCTTGACTAAGGCGGTTCATGAGCCTTCGGGTTCGTTTGAACCGTACGAGCTCACTGAAGCTTGTAACATCATCATCATAAAAGATATTCACATAACTGCTTGGCCTTGTATCGGTTCGTTATATGTGCCCTAGCAGCTCTGGTCACTTAGGCAGCTATTCATAAGTCAAAAGCACAGAAGGACGTTAATTTCGCTTTGCAGTACAAAGGCCTGAACGACCTTCACTGAACGTTCACGGTGAGCGTTCAGTGCAGGTTCAGTGAACGTTCATTCCCCTTTCAGTGAACGAAGAAACACGCGTTTACCCGAGGTACTGTACTCCATTTGAGCATGGCCGCCATCGAAGCGAGGAGCGCCGCGCACAAGCTTAGAGCCTAGGCATCATTCCAACATTTCCAACATTTCCCAGCACTAGGGATTGAATTTAGGGGTCCCCGCTTTGCGTCCGTCTCAACAGTTGACGTGAGCTTATATAAGATGTAATGCACCTTTAGGTAGCAAACAAGCTGCCAGGCCTTTAGGTTGATGGATGGGGCGTTGTCCTACCGCCATCAAAGGTTGTTAGCATGTGGAAGTATTAAAAAATTTCCGTCGGCCCAGGCTGTCGTAGAGTTATGTTAAGCGGATCCGGATTTGCCGGTCAAGCCCCAATCGCGCAATCGGCATCCCTTCATTCCAGTTTTTAACCGCAACAAGTAGTCATCCACGTCTCGACGAACTGCCTTTTCCATCGAAAGCAGTATCACCTCTGCGACAAGCGAGGGCAAACAACATCTATCTCAACACAGCAGCAAAATGCGGAAGCGTGCCAAGAGTAAGGGAACAGCACTAGATGTTTCACAGGACCTTTAGCAAATATCCTTTCCGGTGCGGCCGCGGAGAATTCGGGCCTGAATTCCGTGGATGCTCTGCCCAAGCAACGAGACGCTGAGCGGACGATCTAAGCCTTTTTGCTGCGACAAAGCGTCGTTTGATGAGCCTGCTTGCAGCGCTGCGGGAGTGGTCGGAAGCGTTCGGTCTTACCGTTAATGCGAAGAAGTGCGAGCTGCTGTTTTTCCACCCCAATGCCCAGGTCAGGAGCCACTTTTATGCGATCAGCGACTTGGCTACTATGCGCGTGACGGAGGACGGGTTGCCGGTGGTCCGACCTATCACTTGGAAGACGCGCGCACGCTATCTCGGGCTGCATTTTGGTCCTAACAGCGCTTTCTCGTCCTGCACGGACGAGCTTCATGCTGCGGGCCGGCGGGCCATGTTCTCTCTGCTTAGCAAGCTGCGTCGGCAGGGGCTGTTGCTCCCCTCAGTTGGTATGAAATGTTTCAACGCTCAAGTTCGCTCTGTTCTTTCGTACGGTTCGCAGCTATGGGGCGCTGACCTGGTTTTAGCCATGATAGAGAGGGGTTTTCCGGCTAACGAAGCTCCGCGTTCTTGTTATTTTGAGGCCGCTATCCGGGACCGTATGGTCAAGCTACAAATCTCGTTTATGAAACAGCTGGTCGGAGCTGCCGTTCCACCCCTGCAGTTGTTGTTTAGAGAGCTCGGGCAGGTGCCTCTACAGTTGCATTGGGCTGAATCCGTTTTTCGTTTTTGGAACAGTTTGGTGGAGGACACTAGCAACGTGTATCACAGCGCCTTTCGTCATGAGATCCGTTTGGCTTTGGAATCGGATCTGCAGGCAGACGGTTGGGGCTCCAAGGTCATTCGGGTTCTGAACCTCTTAGGGCACGACTGGGGCGAAGAAGCGGCGGCGGGTAACATGGACACTAGGGTTAGGCGTTTTTCGGCGTGCAGGCTTGACGTTGAGGCGCTGATGGACACCCTCAGGGGTCGCGTCAACGACGATTGGGGCAGTGATAGGTTGGCGGTGGACCCGGGCGCTTTCGTTTCGGACGGCAGGAAGCCTGGTGTTAAGATGTGCCGTTACAAGCACTGGATGGGGTTACCGAAGCAGTTCGAGGGGTACATCCCGCCGGCGCACCACCGTTCCTTACTTCGTTTTCGTTTGTGTGTGTCTGACTTAGCGATTAATAGCGAGAGCAGCAGGTCTAGGGAGCTTCGTGTGTGTAAGACGTGTCGCTCTAATGGTGCTGTGGAGGATGAGAAGCATTTTCTGCTGGAGTGCTCCGCGCTTGCGTCTGCGCGGCAGAGGCTTTGGGATTTGGGTGTGCCCGTTAGTGCGTGTGTTAACGATGTCATGCAAGTTGACGACCAGCGTGGTCTTGCGAGTGCTATTTTTGAAATGTTCCGCTTACGGCGAGAATGCATCTCTTCGTAAAGTTGTGCTTGGCATCTATCTTTCAAGTTATGCCATTCGTCTGTGCTTCTCCTGTATCCTGACGTTACATCGTTTCTTTGGTTACTGTTTCTCTTGTTTCCGTTTGCTTTTCTGCTTGGCTGAAGCGGTTCATGAGCCTCCGGGTTCGTTTGAGCCGTACGAGCTCGTTGAAGCTTGTAACATCATCATCATCATCATCAACGAGACGCTGCAGCTCATGTTCGCAAAGCTGCCCTTTTCTTCAAGGCAGTACGCGTCTCTTGGTACGCTTCTTTCTATTTGAACTGCAAGGGTCATGTTAGTTTCCCTGCACTGGACCGCCCACGGTCTCTTTGCTCGCTCCTGCTGCTCGGATCCGCCTTCCAGTGCCTCGACCTTTTCCTCCTGTGCGTTTCTCCGGCTGAAACGGTGTCGGACGCTTGGAACCTCACTTGGGTCCCCTCCCTCCGGCCCTCCTGCCCACGTTGGGCCACCTCCGTCGCACTTCCTCCCTCCGCAGTCTGCCGGCGATGGCGCGATCTGCTGCTGGAGGCGCCCTTCTGTCGCCACGTAGCCCCCAGCCAGAGCCTCAGCGTGGCTCTTCAGGCCTGCAGCCCCGGTGACACCCTCATCTGTCCGCCCGGCATGTATCAGGTGGGAACTGGGCGGCGGGGAGCCGGTGACCGGACATCTACGCCCTGCCAAAGGCAACAGTTGTCAAGAATGGGACGATGAGCGAAGGCGGGGCAGTGATTGTGTATTGTGAAGAGAGAGCGGCCGGCTCCACCCCTTCAGCTGACCGTCGCCGAACACTGCCGCACCGGAAAAAACCCTCTCCTTTCGCCTTTCCCATCTCTCAAGAGGCCCTTGTTCAGGATCACGACCCCATCCCTCCTCCCTGCCTCCCGCTATTAGGAGACCTTGCTTGTGGACAAGCCAGTGCGGGTAGTGGCAGAGGACCACTGGCGGGCGGAGCAGGGAGAGAGGGTGTCTGTGTGTCTTGTGCACCGGTAGGTGGGGCTGTGATGCTCTAGCGCGCATAGACTTTGTGAGGCCATATGCCACCAGCAGGTAGAGGCCTGCTCAGCAGGTAGGCACATAGTGACATCACATTTCTCAGTGCGTGCCACGAGTTGTGGTGTGCATGCCCCCCTTGCACCCAGCCACTTCGTTCTCGCGGTCGTACGTACCATCTATCCGGGACTCAGACCCGTTCTATGCATGTGGGGACGGTGAGGAGGGGCGCAACGTCACTCGGCTGCCGGAGTGAGGCAGCAGCTAGCAGAGCGACACAACACAACGCAGCAACCCCAGCAACGAGCCGCACAATACACACACGCATATGCACAGCATGTGAGCACCAGTTCCCGTCGCTTCCTGGGTTGGCGGGCCCACCGGGGCCAGCACAGCGCACCTCTCCGTCACCGCACACCTCTTGGGTCCAACCCATCAGCGAAAGTCAGGACCCGAAGCGGCCTTTCCCGCCATCTGGTGGACCTCCCCAGTCCCCATTGGCCGCATGTGGACTGTGCAGGTTGTGCCATGCACCTGACATCATCCGCCCTGCCAGGGCAGTGCATACCCCGCCCCGGGTGTTGCCATCGATTCGTCCATCAAGATAGTCGCAACCGCTTCTGCTGTCCGGTCCCCGCCGCGGTCATACCCGCCTCCATTCCCACCGCCACTGCTGCCGCCACAGCCCCACCGCACTCCGCCCGGTGCCCCGCCCGCCAGTGCGCCGTCTGGCAGTCGCCGCAGCAGTACCAGGCCGCACCGCAGCGCCCGCAGGCCGCTAGCCGCAGCCCCGCCTCGCTGTCCCCCTCCAGGTTGACGCAGGCGGGGTTGGCGCAGGTGCGCAGCACCTCCGCCACCTCCGCCGGGGAAGCCAGGGCGCGTAACACCTCCTCCACCTGCGGCCGCAGCTGCAGCTGCATCCTCAAGCCAGTGCCCCGAACCCCTCGCTACATCGGTCCTGCCCGCACACGCTGCCACCCCACCTACCAAATGCAAACTTGCGCCAGGCAGGTTTGCACGTTTTTTGTCGCAGTGCAATGCCACTGGTCGGCGGGTGCTGAGTCGTCCTCCATCCTTATCGACAGCCACCACAAGCCCCCCTCACGCACAGTGAGCCGCCGCCGGCCACGGCACCGCCCCTCCATCCGCGCGTCCGCCCCTCCATCCGCTCCATTCTAGACTCCAGGGGTCTACCTCGGCCGACCCAATCATTCGCCCCACCCGAACCCGAATCCGGAAGCCTGCTACCGGTACCCGACCGCACGCCAGCAGTTTGGTCGTGCATCGAAGCAAGTGGGAGCATCTGATTGGCTTTTGGCCTTGCTTGGAGCGCATCAGAGCCAGCCTGCTGCCCTTATTATTGGTGCACGCAGCTCATACATGCACGCCATCGCTACCCACCCCAGCCGCCCTCCCGCACCGCTTTCACCTGCCTGTTGCGTCCTCATGCGCGACAAGATACAGTTACCGTATAGTTCAGTGTGCGTCTTCCACATAAATGCCGCAGCCCATTCCTCTCTTGCCCATGTCTCGTCAGCAGACACCACCGTACCCACATTCCCAGCAACATCTGATACCGGCAGGTCTGACCCCGTCCACAAACGACGCATGATCCCTCAGACCATGAACCGGCAGCAGTGTACATGCATGCCCATACACGAGTGGAGACTTACCCACCCGCATCCGCAAAGCGGCCTAATCACCCTCCGCCAGCTCAGTGGCTGCCCTCGCCGCCGTCGCCGCGCCGCCGCTGCACTCCGCCCGGTGCCCCGTCCGCCAGTGCGCCGTCTGGCAGCCGCGGCAGCAGTACCAGGCCGCACCGCAGCGCCCGCAGGCCGCCAGCCGCAGCCCCGCCTCGCTGTCCCCCTCCAGGTTGACGCAGGCGGGGTTGGCGCAGGTGTGCAGCACCGCCGCCATCTCCGCCGGGGAAGCCAGGGCGCGTACCATCCCCACCTCCACCGGTGACAGCCTGGCGGCTACCGCAACCGTGTCACTGCCCTCGCTGCCCTGCTCTCCCGCACCCCACCGCACCAGCCGCCCCGCCAGCACCTCCAAGTCAACAGCCGTGCGGTCGTCCAGGCCGGAAGCCCGCAGGTCGCCCGCCAGGCTGCGGACCAGCTCCGGGGGCCAGTACGACAGCGGAAGGGCGGGATCGGTCGCTGGTGCAATGTCTGCAGCAGCCACTGGCGCCGCCACTGACGCCGCACCAGCGCCCCTGCTGCGGGGGCGCGCGCGTCGGCGGCCGCCAGGGTTGGACCCACCATCGCGGCTTGCACTGCTGGAGCCAGCACCGCGAGCCGCTGCCTCCATCGCAGAGGCCTCCACGACAGCGCCCCGACGGGCAGCTTCACGAACCTCCGACGGCAGCACCTCGGCCACCAGGCACAAGCACTGTGCCAGCAGCTGGAGCCGCGCGGGATTACCAGGGGCTTCGACCCCGTCACTCAGGTGGGTCAACCGCAGGCGCTTCTCCCCTCTTAGCGCGACTCCGAGCAGCTCGAGCGGGTCAGTCCGCCGAAGCATCGCCGACTGCCAGCCCTCATCACCCGCGGCCGCGCGAGCACTGCTGCCGTCGCCACCACCGCTCGCGGCATCAGGGCCCCGTGGCGCCGTGGTGTGTCCGCCAGCCGCCAAGATGTGGATCCACTGCAGGGCCACTGTCGACATGTCCAATATGTCGCTGGCAATACCTCCAGAGATGGGCACTTGGGTCATATTTGTGAGCGTGGCCGACACTGCTGGCAGGCCGACGGGTAGCACTGCCGTCATGACCAGGCCCAGCCGGCGTAACGTCGCGGTGGTGCCGCCGGCACTGCTGTCACCGGTGCCGCCGGATGTGAGATCCAGGCTCCACTCAGCGCTTTTCCATAGCTTGCAGCTGCACTCGCAAAGCAGCCCGCAGGTAAGCCCAGACGTGATTTCCAACGCCAGGACATCAGGTACACCGCTGCTGCTGCTGGCGCCGCCACTGTATTCCTGCTCCAGAAAGAATGATTGGCGCAGCATCAGCTTGTGCAGTGAGACGACAAACGCGACCGCCTGGCGCGGGTCTGCGTGTGTCAGCAGCTGGACGAGCGGGAACTCCTGGTCCTGCAGCAGCGCCTTCAAGAGATGCATCTCGGTTCCGCTGCCGCCGGGGTCCCTGCCGGCGCGGCGCAGGAGGCGCTCCAGGCAGGGCAGCAGCCCGCCCGCCAGCGCCGCCGCGACGTCGGGTGGCGGTGGCTCGAGCGGCACGGGTCCTGCAAAGACAAATCAGCGGCGGGCAGCGCACACCCAGAGATAGTGGCCTTGTGCCCCTGTGGCGTGAAAAAACTAAACTTCCCTTCCGCAGCAGAAAGGGCAGAAGGGAACATTATCCACCAATGAGTGTTAGTGGCACCTTTTGTCACATGTGCTAGCAGAGCTCTTTCCCAAAGGAAAATTGCTATCCGTGCATGGACCGTGCATCGACTCAAACCATTGCTACGCATGCATGGCCCACCCTGGCCACCGTAACAATACTAGCTCTTCCCTCCCAACCCAGACAACGCTTGTGCCGCCCCACGCCGCCCTCCACGCACTCACCCTCGCCCTCTCTCTCGCCCCCGTGCGCTTCAGCCAGCTGCTGGGGTCGCAGATGCTCTGCCAACATGATGACATGCTTCGGGTCTTGCTGCCAGTCCAGGTGCTCCACAATGTCAGCGGCCAACCGCCAACGGTCAACGGCCGCCTCCTGCCAGCGACGAGCAGCACCAGCACCTGCAGCTGCCGAACCGCAATCGACCTCCAGGACTTTCGTCGCCACCATGAGTGCCCCATTGGCAAAGCTCCAAACCTTGTCCTTCTTCATCACAAACCGCTGCTGCTCCTCCTCCACCCACTGCCCGCCCCAGAACCGCGCGGACTTGACCGCCAGGCGCCCCACCCGCAGCATCAGCTCCAAACCCACTCGGCGGCTGATCAGCGGACCGAAGAGCTCGCCATGAAAGGCTGCTGCGAAGATAAAATCCAAGCTGTGGAGTGCGCGCTCAGGCAACACGTGCACACCCGGGCTCAGCTGCTGCTGCTGTTCCCTGCCGGCTTCGCCATCAGCTGCCGTGGCTAGACAATGCAGGCGCCGCAGCAGGCCGGGCTGCATGCCGTATGAGGGGCCTCCGTCGGCAGCGCACAGCACCGCCACCGCCGTCGCCAGCACCAGGTACTGCACGCAGGGGCCCGACAAGGCCCGGCGGAGGATGGGGAGGAACGGTGCAGGCCCGGCGACACTTCCATTGCCGCTGACGTTGCCCTTTAAGGTGAGGAAGTTATACACTCTCTGCAAGCCGGTAAGGAGGCCGATGTACCCTCTGATGGCGCCCTCGACCGTGTCGTGCTGCAACGTTTCGCCAGCTGCCCCGCCACCCGCTGCCTTGCCTGCTGCCCCGCCTGCCGCCTCGCCCGTCTCTCCCGCCGCCGCTGTTGCTCCCACCAGCTCCAGCTTTAGGGCGGTGACCGCTGCCCGGGCGGTGTGCTCCAGGATGCGGCTGTCCGCCAGGGCGCCCGCCAGGTCGGCGATGTACGACACAATTATGCCACCACCACCGCCACCACCACGGGGAGACTGGTGCTGTCGGGGGTCGCACGCATCATGCAGCAGGGCGTCCTGCTGGTCCGCAAAGCGTACAAAGGTTGTCAAAAACCTATATGACTTCGTGAGCTCCGAAACCAGAAGGCCCACGAGCTCCTCGGCGTTGGCGCGCCTCAAGGGTGATGCCGCTGTTGGAGCGGCCGCCTCCGCAGCTGGCGCCACCACGGCTGCCACAGCCGCAGTACCCTCCACGGTGCCGCCGGCACCCGACTCTGCCTCGCCAGTAGCCAGTTTGCGCAGCAGCTCCCACGCTTCCGCGACGCCCGCCGCGAGTCGCTGGCTGATGGGCTTCAAAGACTGCATCCGCAGCAGCAACCGCATAAAGCCCGAAATCACGGTGGGTGGCCACCGGCTGGGCGAGGGCGGGGGATTACGGAAGTTGGCCGTCTGCCAGAGAGGCAGCACAGCGACCATGAGCCAGTACAAGGTTAAGTGGAACATCTCGTTGGTCAGAGGTGTTAGCGAGTCCACAGGCTCGCCGTTGTCCCCGCTAATAGCTGTGTCGCGGGCCTGCTGCTGGTTGGCTTGGTAGGCTGGGCGGGTTTGGGTGTCGCGACTCGCGACGGCGTAGATCTGGAGCATGGCCATGCGTATGACGTCGTCTTGAATCATGTCCATGGCCACGGCTGCGACATACTCAGAATTGGGAGACTTCCAGAGGAGCCCGCACACATCCTGGATCAGCCCGGCCACCTCATTTGCAGTGGGGCCATCGCCCGGCGGTTCGCTGCGGGCCTGCCGCAGCTGCTGGTTGCACAGCAGGAATTTTTCAGCACCGATGCGGAGCAATCTTAACGCTTGAGTAGTTTCGCGTGGGATAAGGGCCGCCAGTTGGGGCGGAACCGCCACTCGGACTCCGGACCCACGGCGTGAGCCTAGCGTTGACATTTTGGTGGTGCCTGGGCAAGTGCATTCAGACTCGCACGGAATTACGCCTCCCTAAGCCTATTAGGACAAACATAAACAATCTGATTTTTCTGCTCGAATCAAAGTAGATCCTGTCGCTCAGTAAGGCTCAGGAAATCTTATCTTAAGCCATATAGCGAATCAAGGGTCCTGCTACGTTTGAGGAACGGGAGCTGTGGGCCTTTGCGTTTGCATTTGGCGACATCAATGAGGCGTCCAGCTTAGCCCGTAGTGGTGATTGTAAAGAGGCAAATATCCATCGCAATCACTTGTCCTGCTGGTGCGCTATTGTAAGGGCGTTAGCCCCAAAGGGCCGTTCGTCCATTCGGAAACGCTCCAACGGTTACCAAGGCGCTACTTTACGACAAGGGCCGGCACTCAAGTCAAGCCAAGGCGCTCCACCGTACGCCATAGCCCCATCATTGCGGTACGTGTCTTGTGCGGGTGCCCGAATTGCGTCGCCGTGTGTCTAACCCACCAGAACCTATCAACCTCCCATAGCATCACGTGTTCCGGATGCACGGAGCAGCCTTCACCGCCCTCCTCTATGCGCCCGCTACTGTGGGAGAGTAAGCGGAGGACGATGGGGGTACGCAGAGGCCTACACCTACCGGTGTCGGTGTGTTCCCACCGCCGGCGCACCCGCACGCGGGCCCTTACGGTACGCGCATGGAGACAACTGACATACCACATACGGCGTTGCAACGGCCGTCACCTCAAAACCACAACGGTGCCCAGCCAGCACCCCCCAGACGCCCCATAACCGCCGGCCCCCGGCACTCCACCCGGTGGCCCACCCGCCAGTGCGCTGTCTGGCAGTCACGACAGCAATACAAAGGCAGCGCCCGCACAGGCCCCCATAGCACACGCAGCACACCACAGTACAGCACAGCTGCGGCTTGCTGCGGGACCGCATCCTAACTCCTGCGGTGTGGCGTCATCAATAGCCGCCAGAACGAAGCACCCGCAGCCGTAGCTGCTGCAAAGGCCCCTATCTACACGGTATAGGGGTCCCTGTCACGCCAGCTCACGTACCCCGTCATCTAGAATCTACAAATTGGAGGGCCGTAGGGTTGCAGTCTACCCTACGCCCCTCCAATGGGGCGGCACGCACGGTCGCAGCCCGTCATCATGCATCGGTAAAGTTCCAGGGTATCATATGTCAGGTAAGTAAACACTGAGCTGTCCGTTTGCCAGCAGGGTCACCTCACGCAGAACAAACAGCATCGTCCTAGCACCGCATCGGTGAAAGTCTCACAAGTCACAACCGACAACCCAGCCACTCAATACAGCATCATTACGGCTGCATAACCATTCCCGGCGGCCCCTGCCGCGACCGTTCCTGCCCCCACCGCCGATGCACCGCCGCCGCACTCCGCCCGGTGGCCCGCCCGCCAGTGCGCCGTCTGGCAGTCGCGGCAGCAGTACAAGGCCGCACCGCAGCGCCCGCAGGCCGCCAGCCGCAGCCCCGCCTCGCTGTCGCCCTCCAGGTTGACGCAGGCGGGGTTGGCGCAGGTGCGCAGAACCTCAGCCGCCACCTCATCCGGGCAAGCCAGGGCGCGTAACACCGCCTCCACCTCCGGCCGCAGCTGCATGCATCCTCAAGCCACTGCCCCGAACCCCTCGCCATATACAGTACACTGTACATTGTACATATACTGTACATTGGTCCTGCCCGCACACGCTGCCACCCCACCTACCAAATGCAAACATGCGCCAGGCAGGTTTGCACTCTTTTGTCGCAGTGCACGGAAGCTGGTCGGCGGGTGCTGAATTGTACATCCTGATTATCGACAGCCAACAAAAGCCCCCCTCACGCACAGTGAGCCGCCGCCGGCCACGGCACCTCCCCTCCATCCATCCGCGCGTCCGCCCCTCCATCCGCTCCATTCCAGACTCCAAGGGTCTATCTCGGCCGACCCACTCATTCGCCCCACCCGAACCCGAACCCGAATCCGGAAGCCTGCTCCTCGCTGTCTGACCCTAAACTTAAACCTGCGCATGCATCCGATCCCAACCGTCCAAAGTGTGCCAGCCGTGGATCTACATCAATCTGCATCGCCTGCTGCCCGTATGTACGCCAGCAGCTTGGTCGTGCATCGGAGCAAGTGGGAGCATCTGATTGGCTTTTGGCCTTGCTTGGAGCGACTCAGGGCAAGCCTGCTGCCCTTATTATCGGTGCACGCAGCTCATACATGCACGCTATCGCTACCCGCCCCCGCCGCCCGCCCGCACCGCGTTCACCTGCCTGTTGCGTCCTCGTGCGCGACAAGATAAAGTTACCGTGTAGTTCAGTGTGCGTCTTCCACATAAATGCCGCAGCCCAATCCGCTCTTTCCCATGTCTCGTCAGCAGACACCACCCACATTCCCAGCAACATCTCATAACGGCAGGCCTGACCCGAAGCACGATCCCTCAGACCATGAACCGGCAACGTTGTACATGCATGCCCATACACGAGTGGAGACTTGCCGCACCCGCAACCGCACGGCGGCCTAATCACCGTCCGCCAGCCCAGTGGCTGCCCTGGTCCTCGCCCCCGCCGCCGCCACCGCGCCGCCGCGGCACACCGCCCGGTGCCCCATCCGCCAGTGCGCCGTCTGGCAGTCGCGGCAGCAGTACCAGGCCGCACCGCAGCGCCCGCAGGCCGCCAGCCGCAGCCCCGCCTCGCTGTCCCCCTCCAGATTGAGGCAGGCGGGGTTGGCGCAGGTGCGCAGCACCGCCTCAACCTCGGCCGGGGAAGCCAGGGCGTGTAACACCGCCACCTCCACCGGTGACAGCCTGGTGGTTGCCGCAACAGTGCCATTGCCCTCGCTGCCCTGCTCTCCCGCACCCCACCGCACCAGCCGCCCCGCCAGCGCCTCCAACTCAACAGCCGTGCGGTCGTCTAGGCCGGAAGCCCGCAGGTCGCCCGCCAGGCTGCGGACCAGCTCCGGGGGCCAGTACGACAGTGGAAGGGCGGGATCGGTCGCTGGTACAATGTCTGCAGCCGCCACTGGCGCCGCCGACGTCGCTACATCAGCGCCCCTGCGGCGGGAGCGCGCGCGTCGGCGGCCGCCAGGGTTGGACCCACCATCGCCGCTTGCACTGCTGGAGCCAGCGCCGCGAGCCGCTGCCTCCATCGCAGAGGCCTCCACGACAGCGCCCCGACGGGCAGCTTCACGAACCTCCGACGGCAGCACCTCGGCCAGCAGGCACAAGCACTTTGCCAGCAGCTGGAGCAGCGCGGGCTCAACAAAGACTTCGACCCCGTCACTCAGGTGAATCAACCGCAGGCGCTTCTCAACTCGTAGCGCGGCTCCGAGCAGCTCGAGCGGGTTAGACTCCCGAAGCACCGACGACTGCCAGCCCTCATCACCCGCGGCCGCGCGGGCGCTGCTGCCGTCATCACCGGCAGTCAGGACCTCACTGCTGCCGTCGCCGCCACCGCTCGCGGCAGCAGGGCCCCGTGGCGCCAAGATGTGAATCCACTTCAGGGCCACTATCAGCAGGTCCCGTGCGTCGCTGGCAATGCGTGCACCCGCCGCACCTCCTGAGATGGGCTGTTGGATCATATTCGCGAGCGTGGCCGACACTGCTGGCAGGCCGACGGGTAGCACTGCCGTCACGACCAGGCCCAGCCGGCGTAACGTCGCGGTGGTGCCGCCGACATCGCTGTCACCGGTGCCGCCGGATGTGAGATCCAGGCTCCACTTCGCGATTGCCCGTAGCTCGCAGCTGCACTCGCCAAGCAGCCCGCAGGAAAACACAGGCGTGAATGCAAACGCCTGGCCCTTAGGTAAACCGCTGCTGCTGCTGGCGCCGCCACTGCCGCCATCTCGGCCCTCCTCCAGAAAGTTCTCCACAAATGATTGGCGCAGCAGCAGCTTGTGCAGTGAGACGACAAACGCGACCGCCTGGCGCGGGTCTGCGTGCGTCAGCAGCTGGACGAGCGGGAACTCCTGGTCCTGCATCAGCACCTTCAAGAGATGCACCTCGGTTCCGCTGCCGCTGGGGTCCCTGCCGGCGCGGCGCAGGAGGCGCTCCAGGCAGGGCAGCAGCCCGCCCGCCAGCGCCGCCGCGACGTCGGGCGGCAGTGGCTCTAGCGTCACGGGTCCTGCATAGGCAATCAGCGGCGGGCAGCGCACACCCAGAGATAGTGGCCTTGTGCCCCTGTGGCGTGAAAAAACTAAACTTCCCTTCCGCAGCAGAAAGGGCAGAAGGGAACATTATCCACCAATGAGTGTTAGTGGCACCTTTTGTCACATGTGCTAGCAGAGCTCTTTCCCAAAGGAAAATTGCTATCCGTGCATGGACCGTGCATCGACTCAAACCATTGCTACGCATGCATGGCCCACCCTGGCCACCGTAACAATACTAGCTCTTCCCTCCCAACCCAGACAATGCTTGTGCCGCCCCACGCCGCCCTCCACGCACTCACCCTCGCCCTCTCTCTCGCCCCCGTGCGCTTCAGCCAGCTCCTGGGGTCGCAGATGCTCTGCCAACATGATGACATGCTTCGGGTCCTGCCGCCAGTCCACGTGCTCCACAATGTCAGCAGCCAACCGCCAACGGTCAACGGCCGCCTCCTGCCAGCGACGAGCAGCACCAGCACCTGCAGCTGCCGAACCGCAATCGACCTCCAGGACTTTCGTGGCCGACGCGAGCGCCCCAGTGGCAAAGGTCCAAACCTTGTCCTTCCTCATCACAAACCGCTGCTGCTCCTCCTCCACCTGCTGCCCGCCCCAGAACCGGGCGGACGCGACCGCCAGGCGCCCCACCCGTAGCGCCAGCTCCAAAACCACTCGGCGGCTGGTCTGCGACCCGAAGAGCACATCATCGAAGAGATCGCCATGAAAGGCTGCTGTGAAGGTGAAATCCAAGCTGCCGAGTGCGCGCTCAGGCAACAAGTGCACACCCGGGCTCAGCTGCTGCTGCTGCTCCCTGCCGGCTTCACCATCAGCTGCCGTGGCTAGACACTGCAGGCGCCGCAGCAGGCCGGGCTGCATGCCGTACGAGGGGCCTCCGTCGGCAGCGCACAGCACCGCCACCGCCGCCGCCAGCACCAGGTACTGCAGGCAGGGGCCCGACAGGGCCTGCCGGAGGAGGGGGAGGAACGGTGCAGGCCCGGCGACACTTCCAGCCCTGTCCGTGTAGGTGAGGAGGTGATACACTTTCTGCAACCCGCGAAGGAGGCCGATGCACTCTCTGATAGCGCCCTCGACCGTGTCGTGCTGCAACGTTTCCGCAGCTGCCCCGCCACCCGCTGCCTTGCCAGCTGCCCCGCCTGCCGCGTCGCCCGTCTCTCCCGCCGCCGCTGTTGCTCCCACCAGCTCCAGGGCGGTGACCGCTGCCCGGGCGTTGTGCTCCAGAATGTGGCTGTCCGCCAGGGCACCCGCCAGGTCGGCGATGTACGACACACGCATCCCACCACCACCACCACCGCCACTACTGCCACCACGGGGAGACTGGTGCTGTCGGGGGTCGCACTCATCATGCAGCAGGGCGTCCAAAAAGCATACAAAGGTTGTCACAAAGCGAGATGACTTCGTAAGCTCCGAGACCAGAAGGCGCACGAGCTCCTCGGCGTTGGCGCGCCGCAAGGGTGCTGCCGGTTCCGGTGCCGCTGTTGGAGCGGCCGCCACAGCAGCTGGCGCCACCACGGCTGCCACAGCCGCAGCACCCTTCACGGTGCCGCCGGCGCCCAACTCTGCCTCGCCAGTAGCCAGTTCGCGCAGCAGCTCCCGCGCGTCCGCGACGCCCGCCGCTAGTCGCTGGCTGATGGGCTTGAAAGACTGCATTCGCAGCAGCAACCGCATAAAGCCCGAAATCACGGTGGGTGGCCACCGGCTGGGCGAGGGCGGGGGATTACGGAAGCTGGCCGTTTGCCAGAGAGGCAGCACAGCGGCCATGAGCAAGTACAAGCTTGAGTGGATCAGGTCGTTGGTCGAAGGTGCTAGCGAGTCCACAGGCTCGCCGTTGTCCCCGCTGTCAGCTGTGTCGCGGGCCTGCTGCTGGTTGGCTCGATGGGCTTGGCGGGTTTGGTTGTCGCGACTCGCGACGGCGTAGATCTGGAGCACGGCCGTGCGGATGACGTCGTCTTGGATCATGTCCATGGCCACGGCTGCGGCCAAATCGGAATTCGGAGACTTCCAGAGGGGCGCACACACATCCTGGATCAGCCCGGCCACCTCGTGGGCAGCGGGGCCATCGACCGGCGATTCGCTTCGGGCCTGCCGCAGCTGCTGGTTGCACAGCAGGAATTTTTCAGCGCCGATGCGGAGCAATCTTAACGCTTGAGTAGTTTCGCGTGGGATAAGGGCCGCCAGTTGGGGCGGAACCGCCACTCGGACTCCGGACCCACGGCGTGAGCCTTGCGTTGACATTTTGGTGGGGCCTGGGCAAGTGTATTCAGACTCGCACGGAATTACGCCTCCCTAAGCCTATTAGGACGTCCATAAACGATCTGATTTTCTGCTCGAATCAAAGTAGGTCCTGCCGCTCGGTTGTAAGGCTCAGAAATTCTTATATTAAGCCATATAGCGAGTCAAGGGTCCTGCTGCTACGTATGAGGAACGGGAGCTGCGGGCCTTTGCGTTTGCGTTTGGCAACATGAATTACGCATCCTAATATCCAAATATCCATCGTAATTATCAGTACTGATGATGCACTATGCAGCATGCATCCAAGCGCGTTGCTCGTCCGAAACCCAACCGAATACCAACTGCCATCGTAATCAACCAAATCAGTTCTGCCTGGCGCATCCATCAGCACGTGAAGAGCTTGTGATCGGCTTCCCCCAAACGCATCCCTAGGTGTGGTCCCTGCTTCTGTGGCCAAGCCGCTTTGTGGAGCCCACGAACGCTTGATTGTCGGGCGCCACGGCCAGCCGCGCCGCCTACCCGCCCCTCCTCGGCTGCGGTGTCTTTTATCTCATCCTCAAGCCTGCTGTACGTCATACCCTCTAGCCTGCTCAAAGCAACGGCCGGCAGGCAAGCCAAGACGCTCCACCGTACACCCCACAGCCCTTCACAGCCCCATTACCGTAAGTGACCAAATTGCGTTGCCGGCAGAAGGTTCTATACTACCAGAACCTCCCATAACATCACGTATTCCAAATGCACGAAGCAGCCTTCACCGCACTCTCCTATGCGTTCGCGACTGTGGGAGAGTAGGCGGAGAACGATGGGGTACGCAGAGGCCTACACCTATCTGTGAGTTCATGCTGCTGACATACATGCCGACTGCCCTGCTGCTGCGGACATGTGATGACGCATAAATACGGCCTTCTTTGTTATTTCCCTGCATACCAGTCACAGTCGCCTTTTCTTCGCCCTTGGCACCCCCGCGTGCCCCGCCGCCGCGGCACACCGCCCGGTGCCCCGTCCGCCAGTGCGCCGTCTGGCAGTCGCGGCCTGCTGCTGCGGACATGTGATGACGCATAAATACGGCCTTCTTTGTTATTTCCCTGCATACCAGTCACAGTCGCCTTTTCTTCGCCCTTGGCACCCCCGCGTGCCCCGCCGCCGCGGCACACCGCCCGGTGCCCCGTCCGCCAGTGCGCCGTCTGGCAGTCGCGGCAGCAGTACCAGGCCGCACCGCAGCGCCCGCAGGCCGCCAGCCGCAGCCCCGCCTCGCTGTCCCCCTCCAGGTTGACGCAGGCGGGGTTGGCGCAGGTGCGCAGCACCTTGTCGGGTGCTTAGTCGTCCTCCATCCTGATCGACAGCCACCACAGGCCCCCCTAACAGTGAGCCGCCTCCGGCCACGGCACCGCCCCTCCATCCGTGCGTCCGCCCCTCCATCCGCTCCATTCTAGGCTCCAAGGGTCTATCTCGGCCGACCCACTCATTCGCCCCACCCGAACCCGAACCCGAATCCGGAAGCCTGCTTCTCGCTGTCTGACCCTAAACTTAAACCTGCGCATGCATCCGATCCCAACCGTCCAAAGTGTGCCAGCCGTGGATCTACATCAATCTGCATCGCCTGCTGCCCGTATGTACGCCAGCAGCTTGGTCGTGCATCGGAGCAAGTGGGAGCATCTGATTGGCTTTTAGCCTTGCTTGGAGCGCCTCAGAGCAAGCCTGCTGCCCTTGTTATCGGTGCATGCAGCTCATGCACGCTGTCGCTACCCACCCCCGCCGCCCGCCCGCACCGCTTTCACCTGCCTGTTGCGTCCTCATGCGCGACAAGATACACATAGCTGCCTCGGTGTGCGTCTTCCACATGAATGCCGCAGCCCATTCCTCTCTTTCCCATGTCTCGTCAGCAGACACCACCCACATTCCCAGCAACATCTCATAACGGCAGGCCTGACCCGAAGCACGATCCCTCAGACCATGAACCGGCAACGTTGTACATGCATGCCCATACACGAGTGGAGACTTGCCGCACCCGCAACCGCACGGCGGTCTAATCACCCTCCGCCAGCCCAGTGGCTGCCCTCGCCCCCGCCGCCGTTGCCGTCGCCGCGCCGCCGCTGCACTCCGCCCGGTGCCCCGTCCGCCAGTGCGCCGTCTGGCAGTCGCGGCAGCAGTACCAGGCCGCACCGCAGCGCCCGCAGGCCGCCAGCCGCAGCCCCGCATCGCTGTCCCCCTCGAAGTTGACGCAGACGGGGTTGGCGCAGGTGCGCAGCACCGCCGCCATCTCCGACGGGGAAGCCAGGGCGCGTAACACCCCCACCTCCAACTGTGACAGCCTGGTGGCTGCCGCAACAGTGCCATTGCCCTCGCTGCCCTGCTCTCCCGCACCCCACCGCACCAGCCGCCCCGCCAGCGCCTCCAACTCAACAGCCGTGCGGTCGTCTAGGCCGGAAGCCCGAGGAGGGGGAGGAACGGTGCAGGCCCGGCGACATTTCCAGCCCTGTCCCTGAAGGTGAGGAACATATACAGTTTCTGGAACCCGCAAAGGAGGTCAGTGCACTCTCTGATGGCGCCCTCGACCGTGTCGTGCTGCAACGTTTCCGCAGCTGCCCCGCCACCCGCTGCCTTGCCTGCTGCCCCGCCTGCCGCCTCGCCCGTCTCTCCCGCCGCCGCTGTTGCTCCCACCAGCTCCAGGGCGGTGACCGCTGCCCGGGCGGTGTGCTCCAGAATGTGGCTGTCCGCCAGGGCACCCGCCAGGTCGGCGATGTACGACACCACCACCACCACCACCACGGGGAGACTGGTGCTGTCGGGGGTCGCCCTCATCATGCAGCAGGGCGTCCTGCTGGTTCGAAAAGCACATAAAGGCTGTCAAAAACCTATGTGACTTTGTGAGCTCCGAAACCAGAAGGCGCACGAGCTCCTCGGCGTTGGCGCGCCGCAAGGGTGCTGCCGGTTCCGGTGCCGCTGTTGGAGCGGCCGCCTCCGCCACCACTGCTGCCACAGCCGCAGTACCCTCCACGGTGCCGCCGGCACCCGACTCTGCCTCGCCAGTAGCCAGTTCGCGCAGCAGCTCCCGAGCTTCCGCGACGCCCGCCGCTAGTCGCTGGCTGATGGGCTTGAAAGACTGCATTCGCAGCAGCAACCGCATAAAGCCCGAAATCACGGTGGGTGGCCACCGCCTGGGCGAGGGCGGGGGATTACGGAAGCTGGCCGTTTGCCAGAGAGGCAGCACAGCGACCATGAGCAAGTACAAGCTTGAGTGGATCAGGTCGTTGGTCGAAGGTGCTAGCGAGTCCACAGGCTCGCCGTTGTCCCCGCTGTCAGCTGTGTCGCGGGCCTGCTGCTGGTTGGCTTGATCGGCTGGGCGGGTTTGGGTGTCGCGACTCGCGACGGCGTAGATCTGGAGCACGGCCGTGCGGATAACGTCGTCTTGGATCATGTCCATGGCCACGGCTGCGGCCAAATCGGAATTCGGAGACTTCCAGAGGGGCGCACACACATCCTGGATCAGCCCGGCCACCTCGTGGGCAGCGGGGCCATCGACCGGCGATTCGCTTCGGGCCTGCCGCAGCTACTGGTTGCACAGCAGGAATTTTTCAGCGCCGATGCGGAGCAATCTTAACGCTTGAGTAGTTTCGCGTGGGATAAGGGCCGCCAGTTGGGGCGGAACCGCCACTCGGACTCCGGACCCACGGCGTGAGCCTTGCGTTGACATTTTGGTGGGGCCTGGGCAAGTGCATTCAGACTCGCACGGAATTACGCCTCCCTAAGCCTATAAGGACAAACATAAACGATCTGGTTTTTCTGCTCGAATCAAAGTAGGTCCTGCCGCTGGGTTGTAAGGCTCAGGAATTCTTATATTAAGCCATATAGCGATTCAAGGGTCCTGCTGCTACGTTTGAGGAACGGGAGCTGCGGGCCTTTGCGTTTGCGTTTGGCAACGTGAATGACGCATCCAGCTTAGCCCGTAGTGATGGTTGCAAAGAGACAAATATCCATCGTAATTATCAGTACTGATGATGCACTATGCAGCATGCATCCAAGCGCGTTGCTCGTCCGAAACCCAACCGAATACCAACTGCCATCGTAATCAACCAAATCAGTTCTGCCTGGCGCATCCATCAGCACGTGAAGAGCTTGATATCGGCTTCCCCCAAACGCATCCCTAGGTGTGATCCCTGCTTCTGTGGCCAAGTGGGGACCCCGAACGCTTGATTGTGGGCCAAGCCCCGAACGCTTGATTGTCGGGCACCACGGCCAGCCGCGCCGCGTGCCCGCCCCTCCTCGGCTGCGGTGTCTTTTATCTTGTCGTCAAGCCTGCTGTACATCATATCCTTCAGCCTGCTCAAAGCAACGGCCGGCAGGCAGGCAAGCCAAGACGCTCCACCGTACACCCCGCAGCCCCATTACCGTATGTGACCAAATTGCGGTGCCGGCAGAAGGTTCTAACCTACAAGAAGTCCCCATCGCATCATGTATTCCAGATGCAAGGAGCAGCCATTACCGCTCTCTCCTATGCGTTCGCGACTGTGGGAGAGTAGGCGGAGAACGATGGGGTACGCAGAGGCCTACACCTATCTGTGAGTTCATGCTGCTGACATACATGCCGACTGCCTTGCTGCTGCGGACGTGAGATGGCGCATACATGCGGCCTTATTTGTTATCTCCCTGCATGCCACTAACAGTCGCCTTCTAATCGCCCCCAGCGCCCCCCGCCGCCGCCACCGTGCCGCCGCCGCACTCCGCCCGGTGCCCCGCCCGCCAGTGCGCCGTCTGGCAGTCGCGGCAGCAGTACCAGGCCGCACCGCAGCGCCCGCAGGCCGCCAGCCGCAGCCCCGCCTCGCTGTCCCCCTCCAGGTTGAGGCAGGTGGGGTTGGCGCAGGTGCGCAGAACCTCAGCCGCCACCTCAGCCGGCGAAGCCAGGGCGCGTAACACCGCCACCTCCACCGGTGACAGCCTGGTGGTTGCCGCAACAGTGCCATTGCCCTCGCTGCCCTGCTCTCCCGCACCCCACCGCACCAGCCGCCCCGCCAGCGCCTCCAAGTCGACAGCCGTGCGGTCGTCTAGGCCGGAAGCCCGCAGGTCACCCGCCAGGCTGCGGGCGACCTGCGGGACCAGATCCGGAGGCCAGTACGCCAGCGGAAGGGCTGCTGCTGCTGATACCGGCACGTCATCCTCAGTCATCGATGCCGTCGTCACCACCCCGTCCCGCCCCACCGTCATTCCCTGACCGCTTGCGTTTGCGATGGCAGCACCCGGTGCCGCCATCGACGTGCATCCTCCCTCCCTCCATCGCTCATCCAGTCACGACCGCTGTCATCACCACGCTGAGCTCTGCCACCGCCGCTGCCAGCACCGCTGCCACCAGGAGGGACGGCCCCCTCAGCAATGTCAGCGACCGGCGCGGAGGCCTTATGGGCAGACCGGATGCTGTTGGCCGCCGCCTGCTGCCGGACATCCCACGTTGATGCCACGGCAACACCGAACAAGGTATCAGCCAGTATGGCGGCCTTTCGTAGCTCGAGATCAGCGGGCGGCTGGATGTCTCCTCGCAGGCGGTCCCATGTGCCATGTCGGGTCTTGGTACGCCCTCAGAGTGAGCCCCAGGACTGAAGGCGCCTTGCGCCGCCGCAGCAGGGGCACCAACCAACCGCCTTCAGCCGAGTCCCGACACGACATCCCGGCACCCACATACACATCGCACTGCTGCAGCGCCTGGCGTATGTAGCGTGCATCAGCAACCCTCGAGACGGGGCCAGCGTGCATGTGTGACAGGGCCCCAAAACCAACCCGTAGGACGAAAGCATGCGTCCACGCCACGCCAGCGCTGCAGCACCCCACCCCCACCCCACACACTCCCACCCCCAGCTGGCCGGACACTGCCAGCCTGAGCTGTGGATCACGAGACAGGAACGCGCCTCCCTCCCTCTCGCTTCCTCCCGCTCGCTCGCAGGCGTCACAGGGCGGCGTCACAGGCTCACGACCAAGGGACGCAATCGCCGCACTTCAAGTCTCCTTGCCCGACCGAGTTGCGTACCAAGGCACCAGCGCGCAGGCATACACCAACCCAGGGGGCGACCCAGGGGCCCCACGGCTTCCACTGTGATACACAGCGACGCGACGTTGCGTGGAGGCGCGCCCGAAGCTGCCGGCCCCTCCCCTTCCTTGCAGCCCTCTGGCTAGCGGCACCCTGCCGCAGTCGGCGTCCCATAGGGTCCAGTGACGGCTCGGCCATTGAGCCTCGCTCACGCATCGTCACCCCCATCACGCCGCGCCCGCTTCTGGCTCTTGTCCTTGCCCCTCTTCTCCTTGGCCCCCTTGTCCCTACTCCCCTTGTCCTTGCCCTTCGCATGGTCCTTTCCGCCGCTGCCCTGCTGTCGGGCCATGTCCCTCCGCCGCGGCGCCTTCCCGCCGCCGCTGGGCTGCTCCCTGCCGCGCGCGGCGCGGCCGCCTGCTGGTCAAACGGCACGGCGGTTGGGGGACCGTTGGCGGTTGGGGGACCGTTGGCGGGCAAGGCCAGGGGCAATCCGGGAGGTGCAGCACTTTTGAAATACTGGCAACCGAAATGAAGAGCGCCACGAGTACAGTAACTTCCGATGAACAGGATAACGAGAATGGTGGCGGGAGCAAGGAAGGGGCAGCCGAGCAGCGCAGCAATTTGGGTGTTCAGCGAAGGGGACCGATCCGCGGTGTAACCCTTTTTCCCCGCCCTCCCCCTCCCCCCCCCCCGAGGGCCGGGCCCCAGCCTGGCCCACGATCCCCGGAGAAGCTTGACCTCGTGGCCTGGCACGAAAATGCCACACACGATGTCCTTTCGACGCCTGAGAAGTAAAAGACCCTCCCTTGCGCAAAGCCCCACTCCACCACCCGCCCCGGAGCTGCTGCGTGACCTCACCCGCCTCCTCACCGCGGCCCTCCTCCTCGTCAGCCTCATCCTCGTCGTCGTCGTCGCCGTCCTCCTCCCCGTCCACCTCCCCCTCGTCGTCGCCGGCTCCTCCGCGGACTGGCCCCGGCCCCTTGGTGGGGGCGGGCAGCCAGGCCACTCCCGTCAACGCCTGCGGCCAGGCACGGGCGCAGGCTTAGGTCAGGAGGGGGTGAGGCGTCGGGGAAAGAGAAACACCGCATGTGGTCGCGGGTGCAGATGAGGGAGGAGCCACGCTGCCTCCCTCTCCACCCGCCCAAACCTCGTCGAGCCCGCCCCGCCCCCACCCCCCGCATCAGCCTCTGCCGAACTCGCCCAGCCACCCAGCCCCACGCCTGCCCCATCCCATCCGCAACCCCGCCCATCCGGCCTCAGCCATGCCCAACCTCCAACCTCCAACCGCTCACCTGTTTGAGGTAGACCTTTGTGAGCAGCTGTCGGGACGTGGTGGAGTGCACCCGCAGGTGGCGGTCCAGAGACACAGAGGCGATCAGCGGCTGACTGGGGTGCAGACTCAGAGACCGGATCTGGGCGGGGGGGGGGGGGCGGGTAAAAAAGAAGATAGCGCAGCGACGGGACCCGGGGTCAGGAGGCGTGAGACCGGGCAGTCGGCCGGACAGGCAGCCGGACAGGAGGCACACGAGGCAGGGCAGGGGAAAAGACGTTGGAGATAAAGGAGCGGGAGTAACGTGACGCGTGCGGTCTCACACCGTCGCTACGGTGCACTAAGTCCGCCCTCAGGCCCCCCAGGCCCCCCCAGGCCTCCAGGCCCCTCCACTCACCGACCCCGCCGAGCCCTTGAGCGCGTGCCCCATGGTCACCCTGCCCGGAGCCTGGCGCAGGTCCAGGGCCTCTACCTGACCCCGCCCGTTGCCCACCCACACCAGGGAGCCTGCGAGGGGGGCACGAAGTGAGGGCTTATCCACGTGTAGTGAAGGGGGGGGGAAGGCGCCGGGAAGGCGCCGGGGGGCGGAGGATCACACACGGGCTGGCGACACCTTTTAAGTGCCAGTCAATGTGCAAGGCGACCCTCTGTAGGGCGCGTTCCTATGCAGGATGTGTGGATACCACACAGCGCAGGCACACCGGTACACAGCCGCTACCCTGCGCCCCTACTCTTCACCCGCACAAGCACGCGTGTGGCACGCGGCAACATACACATAGATACCGGCAGCCGATCGTTCCTGGAGCAGTCGCCGCCCCCCAACCGCGCCCACTTGCCCCCCTCCCCTCCGCCTCCGCCTCCGGCCCCCCCCCCCCGCCCCTGCGCTCACCGTCAGCCTGCGGCAACAGCGCCGTGATGCGTCCGTCGCTCCACACCACCTCAGACTGCGGCTTGCGACCCGCCCGCATGTCGTACAACCAGAGCTTGTGTTTTGCCGTACCCACCAGCACCTGTGCGGTTCCGTCACGAGGAAGCAGTCAAGCGGGTCAAAACTGCAACTCAGCCGCACTTCCGCATCTGTCTTTTTGCCGCTTGCATCGCTGGGTTGGGTGGGCTGGGGGCATCTGCATGCCTGCTGCCGGAGTTTTGTCCGAGCAAAGGGAACTCCACCCTTTGCTTTTGCTCTGTGGCCCCACTAGATTTATTAACACACATGCACATACACACGACACGCACACGGCACGCACAACACACGACGCACGCACACCCCGCCCCAACCTCCAATGCCGTCCCGCACCGGCCCTCACCAGCTGGTCGTCTCGTCCCGGCACGTACGACACCGCCGTGACGTGCGCCAGATCCTGCAGCCCCGAGCGGGAGGGCTTTCCCGCCTTGCCCGCAAACAGGGGCTCGGGCGCTGGGCCTGAAGCGGAGGACGACCCAGTGCCCCCTGCTGCTGCTGCTGCTGCTGCTGTGAGGTCCCACACCCTCAGCTGGTGGCCCTCACCGCCCACCGCGACGTATCGCCCGCTGGAGCTCACATCCTGGGGGACCCGGAGCGTGGGGTTCGATTGGGTTAGCAGCGTAGGGCTAGGCTAGGAGCGTAGGGCTGGGCTAGGGGCTAGGAGAGGAGTAAGCAAGTGGCATTTTGGGGGGAGGCAGACACAGAGGGCGCGTTAGGGTGCGGTGGAGGTGGACGACGCAAGGGGACAGCGCGGACGCGCGACTGGGCGGTCAAGGCTGGTGATGCGCATATGGCACTGGTTTTGGAGCATCGCACGCCGCCCCGCGCCGTCGCCCCCTCGCCCCCACGCACGCAGCCCCCGCCCCCCCCCCGTCGCCCAGTCGTACCATGCCTTGCAGGTCGCCAACGGTCTGTAACCGAACCACCTCCCGCCAGTGCTGCTGCTGCTGCCACGTCCGCACCACGCCGCCATCCCCACCGCCGCCGTCTTCGTCTTCGTTGTCGCCGCCTTGCTGCTGCTGCTGCTGGTCCGCTCCCTCCTGGGCCTCCCACTCGTGAACCGCCACGTGGCCGCCCGCAGTGGCCGTAACCAGCCGGAGCCGCTGCGACCTGCCGCACACACATACACATACACACGCACACACTGCTTCGCATCCCAAACGCTGCCATCCCCACATTTTGGTCACCCTACCCAGTACCCACCCGCGAGTCCAGCGCCCCCACATCCCCCGCCCCCCACAGTCACCTTCCGGCCTTCCACCCGGGCCCCCCTTCCCCGCCCCCGCCCCAAAGCCCACGGCGCTTACCCCTCTCCCCCGGGCGCGAATCGCAGTCCCCTCAGCTCGTGGCTCGAGGTATCCGAGCGGCCGCTGGTGGTGGCGGGAGGCGCGGCGCGGAAGGAACCCAGATCACGGGAGCCCAGGCCCGACACAGAGCCGTCCGCGGGCGCGGATGCCGGGCAGTGGAGGGTTACCCGGCCGCCGGCGCGGCCGGCGGCTATGAGGATGCGATCTGGTTGAAGGAGAGGTGCGGGGGAGAGGCGCGGGGGAGAGGTGCAGGGGAGACGGCGGGTTGAGAGGAGGCGCCGGTGGAGAGTCGGTCCGGATGAGGCCGAGACGCGGGAGGCGCAGGTGTGCATGGGAGGAGGTAGAAGAGGATACAACGGGGGTAAAGTGGAGTGGCGAACGTGCGGGTTGTTGCGGTGGTGTGAAAGTGGTCGTGCCATTTGGCCCCTGGCGGCGGCCGCTGGGCTGCACCTAGGTATGTGTGGGCAGTAGCGGTTAGGTGGCGCCCCGCCGGTTGCCCCGCCGGCCGGCCAACGTACCTTGATCCCAGTCCGGGCAGTGGACTTGGAGGCGGGTGACACCCTGTTGTTTGTCGGGCTGGCCCCTGGAGGAAGGAGGCGGGCAGGTTGTAGGTGAACGCAACGCGGTGCGGGTCGTCGCCCAAGGGGCCGCTGCAAATGCTACGGCAGGGGGCGGCAACAGCGGCAAGTACTAGAGCCATCCCGTGGAGATTCAGTAGAAACTATCAAGTCCTCCGATGATGCATACATGCACAATTGGGATGATGCTCGCCCAACGCTAGTAAGTATTTCCGGTTTAGGGCGATGGCCGACAGACACAACACCACACGGTCGACAGACACAACGCCACACGTTTTGACAAAATTGAACAGAAAATTCAAAGAATTGGCCGGCATTCTCAATCTTTGCCCCGCTGGTGTGCCATTCGGCGCCGCCGTCAAAACGCAAGCAAACCTTACTGACCAGCGTTGCTTAGCTGCCGTCTCCTCCCATTTACTACCAGCAGGAACCTCGGTGACTGCAAAGCATTGAAAAGCGCTAATTGAGGGAGCCTGCTGACGCAATTGTCGGCTCGAAAGGGAAAAAAATAAAAGTTCCGCACGTACCCTTGAGTAGGCCTAATTCGTCTGACGTCAATATGCGATGGGATGGAGGGGCAGGTGCCTCCTCTTGTTGAGCTTTGCGCTTTCCGCCCTCGCCCATGATGGCGACGCTGCTGTCAGTTATGGCCTCTTCAGCTAAGTATTGCTATGTGCGTATTGCCAATTTAAGTAACTTCGTGCTGCCTACCGTTTGAGCGAGCGTTTGAGCAGGGGCCGAAGCAGGAAGGCAAACCGCTAACTGCAACTACAACGACCTTGGATTTCGCGAACTCAACGGCAGAAGGAGCAGAAGCACCTTTGCCTGATTACCTAGGAACTCGGCCAATTACCTTAACGTAATTACTGTACTAATTTTCTCGGCGTGCAAGCGGTGAACCGGGGGTCGCTCCAGGTGTCCAAACGTCTGTCCTCCTTGCTGCCTTCACAGACTTGAAACGCTGCATAGCATAAGCTACATTATCCACTACCCGCGCTTCCCTAGCCTTTCCCGGCTCGGGCCCGTGACAAGTTCACGGCTCGCCGGAGGCGGCGGCCGCTAGCGCCATGCAGCATTACCGTCAGGAACACCTCGTGTACATCGGCCAGCAATCTGAATTCGGGCGGGTAGGAGGCGCCGGTTACGATCAGCAAGAGGTCGGCCCCCAGGCCGATCCCCTGCTGCGCGCCAGCCTGAGCAGCGTCCGGGCGCTGCGTGGGAGTACCGCCGCCCTTGGCGGCCGCGACCTCCCCAACGACAACGACCTCTACGAACGCGACGCCCTCGGCTGCGACTTCAGGGAACGGGTGCGAGGCGCGGCTGAGCCACCCACACAGGGCTTCATGGCGCGCGAACCAGGCACGAACCCCGATGGAGCGTATCCTGATAGCGGTAATCGCAGCAGCCGCTGCGCCAGCAGCAGCGGCAGCAGCACCAGCAGCGGCGGCAGGGGGACGGAGGACGGCGGCAGCGGCAGGGGCGCCAGGCCCGACGGCAGCAGGGGCACGGCCGAAAGCGGCCTCAGCAGCAGCAGGGGAGGCGGCGGCGGCGGCGGCGGTGTGCTGCGGGGCTATGCCGCGGCGAATCTCGAGGGGCTGCTGGAAGCGGCGGTGGCCGATGAGGAGGGACCGGGTCCTGCGGCTGCGTTGGCGGGGCTGGTGCACGGAACCCCGGTACCCCAGGGCACGGCGGATGCGTACCCAACCCAGCAGCAGCTTCTCGGCTTTCACCGGGAAGCTTTGCAGCAGCAGCAGCACCCACAGCAGCTGCGGCGGCTGCAACAGGAGCCGTACCGGCAGGAGGACCGTGTGCAGCACCGCGCGGGTGCGCAGCAGCCCCCTTACGACCTGTGGAACGACTACGGCTCGCGGTCACAGGGGAGCGGCCAGCCACCTCAGCCGCAGCCGCAGCGGCAGCAGCAGCATCGACTTCCATCGCAGCAGCCCCTGTGGCGTTACGCTGCCGGCTCGCCGCCGCCCGCGGATGGACCTCGTCCCGGGTACGATTATTGGGAGCAGGGCAGCTCCGCGGAGCAGGATCAGGGCCAGGATCAGCTCCAACGCGGTGGTTTCGGAGCGGAGCCGGCGGCTGCCGCCGCCCTGCCGCCGCATCAGACGGACACCTGGCCGCAGCCGGCGGAGGATCAACAGCAGCAGCAGCGCTGGTGGGGTCAGCAGTGCGCGGAGGGGCGGTGGGAGCGGCCGCAGCCGCAGCACCAGGAACAGCAGCTGCAGCAGCTGCTGCCAGGCCAGGAGCAGCAGCGGCTGCAGCAGCAACAGCCATCCCAAACAGCGCGGCTGCAGCAACATCTCCATCACCACTCCCAGCAGCACCACCACCACCAGCAGCTGCAGCTCCTATCGCAGCAGCAGCAGCAGGAGGAGCAAGCCCTGGAAGAGCAGCATCGGCAGCAGCAGCAGGAGTGGCAGTATCGGCAGCAGGTGATGCAGCAGCATCAGCAGCAGCAGGTGCATCAGGGCCGGGCAGCCAACACGGGGGCGATGCGGGGGGCTGCTGCGGTCTCCGGCGCGCCCCACGAGTCCCCGGGGCTCCTGGCACGAGTGCTGGCTGCGGGCAGGGGCCGCGGCAGCAGCACGCCGCCACCGCAGCAGCAACAACCGGAGCCGGCCCTGCCGACTCAGCCGAGACAGCATCCGGATCCAGATCCGCCGCAGGCAGACGCCGACCGCGAGCCACAGCCACAGCCACAGCCACAGCCGCGGCCTCAATCCCGCCCGTCGCAGCCGCAACTGCATTGCCCCCAGCCGGCGCCGGTGCCGTTGTCATCGCTGCGGGGACCTCGCGAGGGGCCCGCCGTGCAAGGCCGCGGCGGGAGCCAGGGCGGAGGTGCACCGGCCCCCACCGCCGGGGAGTTCCGCCCTCTGCCGACGCAGCCGCAGGTGGCAGCTCCGCCACCACACAGCCCAGAGGCGCAAGCGCCGATTGCGGCGCGCGGTACGCAGAGCTACAGTGGCGGCAGCAGCGCCGCAGACCCACGGGTCAGTTTCGACAGCAGCGTCAACCGCGGCGGCGGCGGCGGCGGCGGCAGCGGCGGCGGCGGCCGTCACGCTCCGGCGCTGGTTCGCGTCACCGCCCACACACCCGACATTGCCGACAGGCCGCCGGCGCACCCTGCCCCGCTGTCCGCTTCCACGTCAGTGTACGGAGAGTACGACGGCGGCGGCGGCGCCTCCGCCGCTGCCTCCGCCGCCACCCGAGGCGGTGTCTACGACCCAGGCGGCGGGCGGGGCGGCGCCGGCACCTACAGCGGCGACATCCCGACGGAGCTTCCGCTGCGCGATCGCGACGGTGGCGAATACGGCGGCGCCGCCATCGGCGTGTCGTACCACCTCGACACCGCACCGCTTTCGACCGGACTGGGTGGCGTTGTTCGGTTCAGCGAGCGGCAGAGCGCCGCTGGCGGCGGCGGCGCAGGCGCTGCGCTGCGAAGTGGTTACGGCCACTTGAGTGGCGGCGGCGGCGGTGGCGGCGGCGGCGGTGCGCTGCAAAGTGGTTACGGCCACTTGAGTGGCGGCGGCGGCGGTGGCGGCGGCGGCGGTGCGCAGCCCGCCGCCCATCCGGCGGCGGCGGCGCCGCCGCCACGGCCTCCGCTGCTCCACTCGGCGGAGTCTCTATCGGGTGGCGGCGTCTCCTCTCCTCGGCGGGCTGGAAGCCGCAGCCCGTCGGGAGCCATGCCGGCGCCGGGAGCGACCTCAATGAGGGGAGCGCCTGCCGCTGTCGCGTCCGGTGTCGGATATGCGCCGCGCCTCGGCGCCGCCGCCCCCACAGGCAGCGGCGGCGGCGGCAGCGGCGGCGAACAGCTGGCGGCCGCCGCCGCCGCCGCAGCGGCACCTGCCAGGCGACCGTCTTCGTACGACACAGCTAGCGGCATCGGCGGCGATGAATGCGGGGTGGGTGGCAGACGCGGATATGGCGGCGGCAGCGGCGGCGCCAGCGCTGGCGCCACCCGCGCCGTACTCTCCACCGTTGGCGGCACACGAGGCGGCGGCATCGGAGGCGCGGAGGCCGAGCCCCTGCCGCACTCGCAACAACGAGACAGCATTATCGCCGGCGACGGTGTTGCCTCCGCCGCCGACCGTCGTGGCGGCGGCGACGGCAGCGGCGGTGGCGGCGGCTCCGCCGCCGCACGGCAGCGGCGCAGCAGTGCAGCGGAGCTGCGCCAGTCCTTGCCGCCGCCTCCGCCTCCGCCTCCGCCGCTGCTGTTACTGCTGTTGAGGCGGCTGGATCTTCCGGCGGCCGATCTGACGAGGGAGTCGCTGTCAGAGCTGGTGGCGGCGATGGTGGAGGCGAGGCGGCTGACGCCGGCGCTGCAAGCGCCGCCATCCGCGCGCGCAGGCGGCGACAGCGGCGGCGGAGGAGGAGGAGGAGGAGAAGGCGGTGATGGCACCGCCGCCGTGGCGCAGGCGGCGTCCCTGCGTGCCTGGCTGCGCACCGCCCTGGCGTCGTACGGCGGTGGCGGCGGCGGCGGCGGCGGCGGGCCGGCGATGCACAGCGCGCCGCGCGCCTGCCTGGCCGCGCACAGCGCCTGGTACCTGATCTCGGCCACCCGGGCCGCCAGGTGGGCTGGTGAGGGGACGGGCTGTGGGTGTCACAGTCACTGTCACGGTCACCTCGCAGTCACTCACGCACGCAGTCACGCGGCGAATGCAACCCGGGCCGGTTGGCGTGTCCGTCACCGGCTGCAGTCCTCCAGCTCTCTTCCAATGAACTGCAGAACCACTTCCTACCAGCATGACTGAAAAACCGCATGAAGGATTGATGGTACCCCTCCTCCAATCCTCCAACCGCAGACTGATGCCCCCCCTGGCGCAGCTCGCTGCCCTCTTGGGGTCGCTGCTGGCCTCGGCGGGGCACCCTGGGGGCGGCCTGTTGGACGAGCACCTGAGGGACTCCCTGGAGCACCCCCTGGCGCTGAGGCACGCGGCCCACCCGCGCCACCCACTGCGAGCCCACCACTGCGAGGTGGCGGCGACGCTGCTGGCGGCGGCGGCGACGACGACGGCGACGGCGACGGCGGCGGCGACGGCGGCGGTCGGGCCGCCGCCGCCGCCGCTGGCGGGGTTCAGTCGAGCACAGCTGCTGACGCTGCGTCGGGTGCGTTTTTGGGCGAAGGGCGGAGGGGAGGAGCGGAGGGGCTGAAAGTTGGGTTTTGAAGAGGCCAACATCACGATTACCCAACTGGGTCCGTCGGAACAGGTCTTGCGACCTTTGTTGTGGAGGACCAGCAGTCTGCGGTCCGCGGTCGGCGACACCACCGCGTTGACGCTCGCGGCTGTGGATTCAAAGGGTCCAGCCCCGACCACCCCAAACGCTGACCCCCAAACCCACCTGCCCCTGACCCCGACCCCGGCCTTCACCACAGATGGTGTGTGATGCCATCATGGCGACCGCTCCAGGGGAGCTGCCACGCATCGCCGCCGCCGTCACTGCTGCCGTACGGTCGTCACGAGGAGGCCGGCAGGAAGGTGTACGGCAGGCGCCGGCGCCGGTCACCGGCGATCCGGGGTGCACCGCCGGGGTCGCGTGCGACGCAGGGTTCTTTGCGGAGGTGGAGGTGGAGGCGGTGGAGGATCCTGCGGTGGTGGCGGCGCTGCTTGGCGGGGAGGGAGCGGAGGGGGAGGTCTTCGAGCAGGAGGAGGGCTACGCGGCCTTGGTGGTGCGGCTGGTAGGTGCTTTAGTCAGGAAAGAAAGAGGATAGCGCGGCCACCACAAGACGCCGTTGCGGCTTGTGGTTGCCGGGGCCTGAGGGCCGCGGCGTCCAGACGTAGGGCCGCGCTTCGCGCCCCTAGAAACCCTCCCTGGTGCTCGTCGTCCCAGGTCCCGCGCCACCCGCCCAAACCGCACCTCACCACACCGCACCGCTTGCTCCGAACGAGAGCCCTTGTCCTTCCGAGCCCAACGTCGCCGCCGTATAACCTCTGCGGTATCGTCTTCATCCTCTCAGCCCCCTGCGGTATCGTCTTGATTCTCCCATTCCCCTCCTTACTTCCGTTGGTTCCGTTTGTTCAGTTGGTGCACGTGGCGGTTAACTTGGGCCACTCGATGCGCCCCTGGGCCCTGTGCCGCGCCATGAGCGACGCGGCCGCGGAGGAGCGGGACAGCGGCCGGCGCTTGGGGCGGCAGCTGCTGCCGCTTCGCAGCCCCGGAGCCGCGGAGGAGGAGGACGCGGCAACGCATCCGGGGGTGGCGGGGGCGGCGGCGGCAGCGGCGGCGGCAGGGGCGGTGGCGGAGGCGGGCTTGGATGTGCGGCAGCAGGCGAGTACCGGGGTACTGAGATACGGCAACGGGGCGCCGAAGGCGGCAGGGTAGGGCCATCGACGGGGGTGGCGGGTGAAGGTGGAGGAGGGGTGCCGGCAGGTGCGGCGGTTCGGGCGGCTGGTAGGCAGGCCCCCCTCCGTCCGTCCGTCCATCCGGTTACCCGTCCGTGACTGCCTCGCCATGGTAGAGCCCGCGTCTGTCTCCATGGCCCGCATGGAGAGTGATGGTACGCAAATTACGCACTACCGGTAGCTTCAGGCGGGCAACGCGGTGCTGCGTCCAACGAAAATGCCTGTGCGTCGCGGCTGGCGCGGCTGAAGTACTCCTGTCTGTAATCTGTATGCGTGTCTGGTGCCAGGAGCTATTGGTGCAAGGGATTTACCTTGTTGTTTGTCCGACGATTTGGTGTGAACGCTGCTGTGGCTGCAGGCGCTCCGGGAGCTGGACCTGATTCGGGGCTCCGCCCGCCCGGCGCTTCGGCTCCTGGTTTTTGCGATGGGGGGCCCGCGGGAGGGGGAGGCGGAGGCGGCCGCTGGGGCTGTGGGTGTGGGTGTGGGCGGTGGCGCTGCAGGGAGGGGGCTTGCGGAAGGGGAGCGGGTGCTGGGCCCCGGCGCGCTGCGCGCTCTGTTTGAGAACCTAGACCAGAACGAGCTGATGTGGAGTTTGTTAAGCAGGGAATGAGAACGTGCGTGGAGGGAACCCTTTTGATGCGCTGGTCGCGTCGGAGGCCTGTCCCCGCGAGGGGTTGATACGGTGTCGTGCAAGCGTTGATTTGGTTACGACTGGCCCAAAAACTCGCGACAGTGGTTACTGTCCATTCATTTCCCTGCTGCAGTGTTAAAGAGTATCATTCATTTTTTGCATTTTACTGACTGCTTTTTAACAAGCCAGCTGCCTCGCACCTTTTGGAAATCGAACACGAACGATTTCTGCGTCCGCAATCACGCTGAATCATGACAGTTGGCAAGAGAGAGAACGGAGCCGTGGATGTGAGACCGGGAGAGCTAGGAGTGAGCGCGAAGGGCGTCAAAGTTGTCCATGGAACGTTCCGGTGTAGAAGGTAAGCGCGCGATTGGGCATCACTGTCAGTCGCGACGGGCACAACAGCGCTTATTTTTTTAATGCATAATATCACGTGCCTGCAATTTAATTTTATGTGTTGCGGCATGCTGACACGGCTTCCTGCGGGGTCGACTTGACGACTGCATTGAGGCCGTTTGGACCACTCCTTTTCACTGCACGTGTGAGATGGATGTGAACATAACGCATGCCGGCCGTCAAGAGCACCCAAACTCGTGTAACGGTCCCCATTCCGTTGGTTGCCCGCGTAACCCACCCACTACCACAGCACGTCGTAAAGCTGTGAAATCTAAAATAATATGTACGGAGTCGCAGATCGGGGGTTACATTGACGGGCGCGGCGCGGGTTTGGGGAGCCTAACTTGGGCTGTCGGTCGGGTGGCCTAGCGGCACATGGCACGATGGCAGCAGCACAAAACGCCTGCGGCGTTCAGGTCCGTGCAAGGCGCCTGATGTGGGGGGGGGGCCTGCTGAGGGGCTCTCCATGACAGGCGAAGCCGACACGCCAAATCCCAACGCCATTCGGCAGCCCCAAACGCAAACCCCTGCCCCCTGTTTCACCCACGCAACATTGCCACTTGGCCCCACCCGCTCCCCCCCCCTCACAAACCGCGGCTCCTTTGCTCGCTCGCTCCCGCTGCCTTCCGCCCCCCGGCCCCAGGGGTTACGACCTGCACACCGCCACCTACTTACCCGCGGTACGGCGTACGACAGCCTGCCTGGTATTCCACCACGGCCTATCGGATCACCATGAGCGGCACGGAGCGGGTGGGTGGCTTTGGCTGGCCGGGCGGGCGGGTGTGCGTGAGGCATGACCTGCTGCTGCTGCTGCTGCTGCTCCTGCTCCTGTTGCTGCTCCTGCTGCTCCTGCTCCTGTTGCTGCTCCTGCTGCTCCTGCGGCTGCTGCGGGTGCTGCTCCTGCTGCCTTTTACCGACACTGCCAGGCTGTGACACCTTCGGTTAGGTCTTGGCGTCACCCTTTTCAGGCTGTGGCGGGACCCGCGTGGGGCTGTCGTGTTCGGCCGCCACCAGCCGCCAGCCAGCCACAAAACACAAACCCACACACACACACACATCCATCCAGTCAAATGCATCTTCTTCTTACACACACACATCCATCCAGTCAAATGCATCTTCTTACTCCTCCTCCATTCTTCTTACTACTCCTCCTCCTCTTCCTCTCCTTCTCCTACCGGATCCATGCGCCCGCACCGCAGTCCTGACGCACCTCTGCGCCACCCTGGGCATGCCCGTCTACACCTACGACGCGCACGGCCACGGCCGCAGCGGCCCCCACGGACCCGCGGCCCGCGCACTGGTGCGCACCTACCGCCACCTGGTGGATGACCTCCTGGACTTCACCCGCCTCTTCGTAACCCGGGAGGAGGAGCTGGAGGAAAAAGAAGAAGACGGGGGCGCGGACGCGGCAGCGGCAGCGTCGGTGTCGGCGTCATCGGGCGACAGCGCCCCCGGCAACGACGCGCACGTGGACGGCGGGGGACAGCCGCGGTCGAAGCGACAGCGGCGGCCTCGGATCTTCTTGATGGGCTATTCGATGGGCGGCTTGGTGAGCAACTTGGCGGTGGCGGAGACGTGTCCTGCTTCGTCGTCGTCGCCGTCGGCGGCGGCGGCGGCGGCGGGGACTGGGACGGCACATACTAATGGCAGCGAGTGTTCCAGCCTCGTTGCGGCAGCGATGGCGGCGGGTACGACAGGCGGCGACTCGGCGGCAGCGGCGGAATCGGCGGGCGTCGACGGCGGTGCCGGGAGCAGCCTGTTCGCGGGGCTGATGCTGACGTCGAGCCTCACGGATCCGTTTTACGGCAATCATCCCGTACTGCGCGCGGTCAAGGTGGCGTACGTCACGGCGCTGTCCTGGATGGCCCCCGCGCTGCCCATGTTCAAGCGCAACCCCGTCGAGTCGGGCATTCGCGACCCGGCGGCGGCGGCGGCCATGGCGGACGACACGCTGTGGTACCGCGGCCGCTTCAAGGTACGCAACGGCTCCCTCCCTCCACCCTCCCACCGCTGCCGTCTCATCTTTAGGGTTCCTCCCTCCACGCTCCCTCCCTCCCTCCCGCCCGCCCACATCCAGCAACGTGGCTTGTTTGGGCCGTGTTTCTTATACTTTTACCCCTCTCGGGCCGTGTTTCTTTTACTATTACCCCTCTCCCTAGCTCCCCTCCCTCCCTGTGCCCTCCTTTCCTTGCTTGCGCTTCTGCCTGTATGCTGTACGGAGGCCACGCGGCTTGATACGGCATCGGGCGGTGGCATTGTTTGTGCCGTTTCTTATACCTCCCTCCCGCCCTCCCTCCCTGTACCCTCTCCGCCCAGGTCGCCACCGTGGCCAGCCTGCTGTACGGCTGCGCCCGCCTTCGCGCCATCGCCCGCCGCATGTCCTGCGTGCCCTTCTACGTGCAGCACGCCACCGTGGACGTGTCCTGCTCGCTGCCCTCCATGCAAGCCCACCTGGCCCGAGTGCGCCCTCGCGACCTGACCATGCACGTGGTGGAGGGCGCCTATCACGACCTGCACCATGACCCGGAGACGCCCATGCTGCTGGGCCGCATGGTGGAGTGGCTGGCCAAGCGGGCGTGAGGGAGGGAGGGAGGGCGCCGGCGGGGGAGCGCTGAGGCGGATGGAGGGTGGAGGGGGAGGGTGGAGGGGGAGGTGGAGGGGGAAGGTCAAGGGTGGGAGGCGAGGGCTGAGGGCAAGGAGGGCGCGAAAGGAGGTGTGCGAGGAGGCGTTTGTCGGGCAGGCCGGGAGGGGCGTGGAGGGCCACTCGGGTGGGGTGAAGAGGAACCTCAGTCCGGGGGGGAAAAGGTGCGGCGGGGGACGAGGGGGGGCTCGTGGGGGTTCGTGGGGGTACGCAGTGACGTGGGCAGCGTGGGCGCGGGAGTTGAGGGCAGGTACGGTTGTGAACATGCGGCGCGAGGCCGCGGTGCATCCCCTTCCCCCGGTGGAGAACCCCCGGTGTAACTTTATGCGAAGAAAAGTGATACACATGCAATCCATGGATGTTGTCGTACACCGGAGAGGCGTCAATCCGTGCAGTCGTTGGTGTGACGTTGTTGGGCTCCAGACCGCCCAGACCTGGGGAGAGGAGGGCAGGGGTTAGAGCCAGTGGGCCACGTGGCCGGGCAGCAGCACGGCGGTTTACGGGTTGGGCGGGTGGCTGGCTGATCCGCCGGTGTACGGGTTGACCGGTGTGACGGGAACGGAAATTCGGAAATGACGGACCCCGGGGGCGTTGGAACGTTACGTGGTGCTGGGGTGGTGGACGGAACACGGCTATTATGCGACCGTCATGGTAAAGGAGACTGCGGGCCGGTGCGGGGCTCAGACTCGGTTTTTATTTTTCTCGCGCATGGTCCGCACGTTCAGGGTACTTTGGATGCCGCGAGGTCCCGGAAGCGAGATGGGGCAGGGCAGGCAGCGGTTTCGGAGGCGGTGTGCTGAGAGCTGTCACGGGCGCAACGACAACGACCCGAGGCGTGACGCCGGCGTTACGTCGTGTCAGTGGTGCAGTGGTGTCAGGGAGGGGTAATTAAAACGGGTTCATGCGGTCATCCGCAGTTTCAAACACACTGGCGGAAGTGGATCTCGGGCTCTGCGGGAGACGGAGGCGGTGTTGGGTGCTGCGTTGCGTGTCACCCTGTGCCCTCGCGCTGCGGCATTTGTACGCGTGCTTCCTCTTAACCATCCGGATGGACTTCCGAGGTGCGTCCCGCCCGCCAGGGGCAGGAGGGCGCAGAGGCCACCCGATCGCCTACCGTACTTGTCCGTCGCAACACGGTGGGAGTAGATGTGGGAGTATATTTCGTGTCAGAGGGTGCTTCAGAATTAGGGCGCCCAGCCGTTCGCTGCACACGAGGTGCAGTGAGGTGCACGCCTCTGGAAGGTTACCATCCACGCACGGTGTGAGCATCGCCCTCCTGCTACACACCGCTCCCGCCCGTATCCGCTGTACAGGGTTCCTTCCGCTGCCTAGAGAGACAGCCTTGTAATTTGCGTCAATCCATGGGCCGCAGCAACCACGCGGACTGACGACTATGGCACCTTGGCCTAATGGTGGTGTGATGACGACCCCCTCCCAGCCTTCACCAGGTGCTATGAACCTATGACACGGGTATACCTCCTAACCCCGGAGCACGTGGCATCTTTTGCCCACTGGTCCCGCATGCCCCACCCCGCCCCACCCCAGCAAACCGGTTGGGCGCTTGCCCCTCTTGCCCAAGACACCACACATATAACGCAAGCTATACCGAACACTGGACACAGGCCCCAAACACCAAAAATCTTCCACCCTGAGCAGTCATAACAACAAACCACGCTTTTGACGACAAACCACGCTTATGACGACAAACCACGCTCGTAACAACAAACCGCAAGTATAAGAAATCGGGCCGCACGGCGGCCGCCCCGGCTGAACGCCGTGCAAACCTCCTCTCCGCATATCTCACCTACGCAGGTCGGCCGGCCGCGGGCTCCTTCGCCTCCCCGGACTACCGAGGGATCTGCTCCCCTGGTGGACAAGGCTGCGCTGGCAGCTGTCCTCCCGCCCACCCGGGCACAGTCGCACCGACCGGCTCGCGGTTCTGCTGCCGACTGCCGGCGGCGACACGCCCTGACCCCGCCCCCGACCCCGCACACGGTTGACACGGGGTGGAAATTGCCGCACCAAACACACCACAGCGGTCAACACATGCACACACACAGCGACACACACAGCGACAGGAACTAGTCTCCTGTCAAGACGATTCCTATGATACAGTGCCGAACCGCGCTCGCTACCACCGTTGCTGCCATCACGTGCGGCGCGTGTTGTACGACCCGCACTCGCGGCACTTGTGTCCCAGCACGTGGAAGTTGACCGTTGACCTGGCGCTGCAGTCGTTGCACAGGATGCCCACCTTCAAGTTGGCGTACTCTTGCGGCATTGGGGTGGCCTGGAGGACGGGGAGGGAGGGGGGGCGAGGGGGGCAGGGACGGGGGCAGGAACGGTGGGCCAGACGGGTCAGGAGCTGACATGGGGCTGTACAGGGGCAGTGACGGCCCCGCTTGGGTCGTTGGGTGGCGGTGGTGGAGGAGCGGCAAGCCGCGATGCAGGACGGCGTCTTCCTTCGAGCCGAGCCGGAAAAAGCGCGGCCGTCCGCCAAACGGACGGTCCATTTCCCCTCCCTTGGCTCCGTTTCCGACCATCCTCCCGCCCGCGATCTCCCGCCGTTTGCCCCTTCTCTCTCTCTCCCCCCCCGCCCCCGCCCCCGCCCCATACACACGCCCTCCCCACCTGCACCGCCTGGTCCAGATCCTCCCACACGCGCTCCATGTGGGTGGCGGTCATGATGGACTTCATGCAGACGGGGCACGTGAAGGTCGAGTGCGCGGCGAGCGACTTGAGGCACTCCTGCGAAGTCGAGACGGGGGCGGCAAGGGCGGTGGACGGGGCGCGGAGGGCGGCCCAATCACCGGAGGGCGGCGGGAGGAGGAGCGGCGGGAGGACGACGGGTCGGGGCTCTCGTGACTCCAGGGGAAGGGGCGTTACGAAACGCGCCCGGGGGGCAGAAGGTGAAGGGCAAATTCCTTCCCCCCTTTCAGCTCTCCAGCGGGCACCTGGTGGCACTCCCTCTCCCTCACCTGGTGGCACTCACCCAACTCTCTTACCTGGTGGATGGTGTGCCCGCACGGCATGATGTTGATGGGCTTGATGGAGTCGAACAGGAACTCGCAACACACCGGGCAGTTGGCGTGCATCGAGTTCTGGACGGGGGAGGAGGAGGGCGGCGGTGGCACCGCGGCGGCGGCGGGGCAGCGGAATCGTCGGGGTGGGAGAGAGAGGAGGAGAGGGAAGGGAGCAAATCATCACGGTGGCCGATAGTTGACTGGGGCTATCGTGCCGGCCCGCAGCCCGCAGCCCCAGGACGTTTTTTCCCCACCTCGATGCACACGTGCTGGTCCCGCAGCGACAGCGCGTAGCAGCAGTTGCAGGTGCGGCAGTGGAAGAAGTTCTGCCGGCCGCCCACCCGGCAGATGCCGCAGTCCCTGCAGCGGACCGGAGAGGGGAGGGGAGGGGAGGGGGAGGTGTGTGTGGCCAGCTTGACCACCTTTTTAGGCTTCAGCCCCCGGGACGCGTGTTGGCTGCGGTGCGCCTCCTGGGGGTTACTCATATGCCACCATAACTCTCATACACAGGGGCGCCCGGGACCCTTCCAACCTCAGACCAGCCCCTCCTGCCCCCCCCACCGAACGTCAATCGTCAAGCAGCACCGCGCCACCGCGCCGCCGCGGCACTCGTGGCACCTCCCAGCTCTCTCACTTGCAGTGGAAGCACTCCTTGGTGAGGTCATCATCGAAGAAGGAGCACAGCAGGCAGGTGTAGCGACCGAAGGCCACGCCGCAGCCGGAACAGGAGGACGCCTTCTCCTGCCGCAGACCGCACAGGCCGCACACCACCTCGCGCACCGCCTGGGGGGTGGATGGGGGGTGGTAAAAAAAACCGCGGCGGAGGAGACGGCGTTAGCGAACGGACCCAGGGGGGTGGGGGTGGGGGTGGTTCAGTGACGGCGCGGCAAAAGGCTACATGGAGGAAGGAAGAGGCTGCGAACAGGCTGGCTGGGTGGTGGACGACATGGGGGGGAGGATGACGAGGAATGCACGGGGGCCAGTAGGCGGATGTGTGGCCGGCGGCCGCGCAGCACCCTTCCCCCCTCGAGAAGGGGGCATTTTTTTCTGCTATATTCCTCCTATATTACCGTTTACGGGCTCCGGCCTATACGTAGATAAGCCCCGCAAGGCCCCGGGGGCATCCCCTGCTCGCCTTGCGGTCCAGGACGTGTCGTTTCTTGGGGTCGACCTCGTTATCGTTGCAGGCGGCGTTATGGCAGTGACGGCACCAGAACGGTTTGTCGCAGCACGGCGCGACTATCATGGCCCGCCGTCGGTAATGCTCGCAGCCATACTGCTTGACGCCGCGGTTAGCTGGGTCGTTGAGGTCTATCTCCTCCTCCTCCAAGTCCTCCCCGTGGCCCTCCTCGAACTCCTCACCCTCCTCGAACTCCTCACCCTCCTCGAGTTCCCCGACCTCGCTGTCATCTCCTTCTAAATTTTCGGAATCGTCATCCGCTGCCTGCTCAATCGCCGGGTCGATGTCGTTCGGGTGCTCGGGAGCTCCGTTTGGCGGTTCTTGCTGCCCGGGCTCGCCGTCGTCCATCCTCAGCAATGCTGCCTCGTTCCTTTTGCGTTTGGTCCTTGCTTCTTAACGCTTCAACAGGCTTGACAACAACCCGCCGGACTTTTGCGAAGGTTCCAAATAAGTTAAGAGAATTGTTTGATGTCCAAAGTTACAACAATGCGAACTGAAGTTTTAACCCAAGTTAAACAACTACGACAGAGAGGACACACCCTTCGGTCAGTTTGTCGTGCAACCCAATGCTACGAGCCTGCATGCGTGCCCCCCGTCGCAACACTAGAGATAAATTTCACACATAATCGCAAAGAATACCAACGCTTCTATTGTATAACACGACTTCGGCCTGTTGGCCCGGGGCTATGGCCGATCTGCAGAGCAAAATGGCTGAGCTGTCCCTAACGCAACCGGAAGTCCAGGTCGCTTTGGCCGTTGTTGCCGCGACGATACTACTCTTAGTGATCTTGAAGCTTTTAGCCGGAAAGAAGCGTGGCAGTGCGGTGTTGCTGGTCGGGCCGTGTAACGGCGGCAAGACGACCTTGTTTTACCAGTTGAAGGATGGCAGCACGCGCCTCGGCACCGTCGCCTCGATGCAGGAGAACGAGGGTTTGTGCCAGGTCCGCAACGAGAAGGACCGCGTGCTGGGCAGCGTCCGCGTGCTGGACTTGCCGGGCCACCCCCGCCTGCGCTCTAAGCTGGAGCAGTACCTGAAGGACGCGTCGGCGGTCGTGCTGGTGATCGACTCTGCCGATATTACTCCCAACAAGACAGAGGCGGCGGAGGACCTGTTCGAGGTGCTGACGCACCCCGTCGTCGCGCGCCGACGCTTGCCCGTCCTGCTGGCCTGCAACAAGGCCGACCTGGAGACGCAGGCGCACTCGGTCGACTTTTGCCGGCGCACCATCGAGAAGCAGCTAGACGCGATGCGGAAGACGCGCCTGGCGCTGGGCGGCGACGCGGGCCGCGCCATTGCCGCGCTGGGCAAGCCCGACAAGCCGCTGTCGCTGGGCGCGCTGCGCAGCCCCATCAGCGCGGCGAGCATTAGCGCGGAGAAAGGCGATGTGGTGGAGGTCATGCGCTTCTTCAGCAAGCTTGTATAATTAGGGAGAGACACGGGAAAAGGGCGGGGAAGGGCTCCCGGTACTCGAGGGAGGGCTCGGCCATGCATGGGGTTGGGCCAGTGTGGGTCGTTGCTATACGATGGGCTGGGGGCTCATCCGCTTCGTGACTGGCAGCAGTGCACAGCGGTGGCTGCCGCAAGAGCAGTTGGGCCTTATGCGGTTGTTCCGTGCCAGGCAGCATGCATCGAGTGGGCTGATGGTGAGGCTTTGAGAGCGTCAGTGACAGCATCGCTGGCGCAGCGCAGCGAATGTCCTCGGGATGCAACGGGCTGCTTCGTCTTGGGTTCGGGGTTTTCAATAATGACTCGGGCACGTTTGCAGTTTGCCGGCGACTTGATCAGGTTTCTCTTTAACCTGGATGGGAACTGCGATCGCCTGCTCGTCTGCTCGTCTGTTGTGCGCGACTGAAGACTGCAACACGGTACGAACCAACGTGCACGGATGATGTCCAGGGACGATGTTCCGCGCCCGAGCTGCACAGCAAAGCGAGCCTGTGTGGCCCCTTGGACGGGCGAATGTTGCAATTACGGCTTTCGCGTCCATGCAGTGTTTTGCCGACGATGCGGTTGCCCAGCCATCGCATGACCCGGAGACGCTTTGATGCATTGCCGTGGGCAGGCGAGTTGACCCCTTCCATTCTCCAAGCCCGGACCCATTACGCTCACCCAACTGCCTTGCATTCGTTGCCGATTAACAATTCGGCGTATTTATGCCCCATGGCCAAGGGCCAAAGCGCGGTCCCATCGCCCAAGGCCCCATCGCCAAGGCCAAAGTGCCGACAGCAACGCCGCAAACAAATATCATGGATAACCTCCCGTCGTTGTATTAGAAAGCAGCCTTCTATACGTCAGGTACTGCCACGCGGCAGGCGTGCTTTGCAGATTATGCGTCTTGCGTGAAATGGGGTGAAATGTACAGCAGGGACGACTGACGGTTGGGAATGCGGCGGGCGCCAGCCCGCTCCGCCATGGAACTCAACAGCGGAGCATCTCAAGGCTACGCGGCGTAATACCGGTAGACATGCGGTGCAGTTCAAGCGAACCCGAGCGCCGGCGCCATGTATACAAGCTACCCGTATGGCAGTTGTCTAAACAGCTGAACGCCTTGACACATCCGCCTACTACGTGATCCAGAGGCGAGAGCGCAGTACACCATAGACCGCCGCCGATCTGTTCGCTTGCCTGGCGTGCCCCCGCTGAGCAAGGTGGGCTGTTCAGTCATCGCCAAACCGAAAACCAAGCCGTAAACCAACCCTAAAACCCATGTTGCCCGGCCCGCTGCTTCCCTAATCGGATTCGCTGCCGTCGCCGCTGCTGCTGCTGCTCCCGCCTCCACTGCTCCCGCTTTCGCCGCTGTTATCGCTGTCGCTGTCATTGCTGCTGTCGCTATCGCTGCTGCTGCTACTCTCTGCGCTGCTGCTGCTGCTACCGCTGCTCATCGGGTCCCCGGCGTTGTACTCCTCATCCTCCTCCTCCATTTCGCCGCCGCCGTCATCACCTCCGCCAGCGCCACCGATGTCCGGCTCCCGGGCGTCTCCCTCGTCGCCCGATCCCGACCCAGATCCCGAACCGGAATCGGAATCCGAGTCTGACCCGGAGTGGGATTCGCCGCTCTCGTCCAGATCCGGATCATCCGCCGCGTCCAACGGATCCAGATCGTCGTCCTCCAGATCATCCTCGTCCCCGTCCCCCATAACGCTGCCGCTGTTAACGGACGAATCCTCATCGTCCAGATCCGAATCCAGATCGCTGTCGTCCGGGCAATGGGCAGGTGCAAACATCGTAAACATATGCATGGAAATATATATATGACAACCTTTCCAGAGGACGTGATGTGCCGGGGCGGCCTCCCTTGCGGCAACCTGCGTTACTGCCCCCACGAGAAATAGCCCTTTCTCTCTCCCCCAAGTACCCTCATCTATTTGTGGAATCGAAGGCTCAGAGCAGCAGGCCCTCGCGCACGGACCCAGGGTGCCGATAAAATGCCAATGAGCTCCCGGTCGGCGGCAGCATTTGACCCGGTCCGATCGTGCGCCAAATCCCCGCCCACACCCCCATGGCCCACCTCTTCGACCCCCATGGCCCACCGCCGTACCTCTGCACGAGCACCTCCCATTCCGGGAACAGGTCGACGTCCGGCGCGCCGTACACCTGCCGTACGAGCTCCCTTGCCTGCAAATCAGGTCCGTCAGCCACGCAGCTAAAAAATATGCGCATGGCGCCACTTTCGGTCGCAATTGCAAGGGCAATGTGACCCCTGCTAGAAAGACGCTAGAACACGCTCTTGTAGGCCGTCCTAAGCTCTGCCTGGTACCCACTGCTCGTTATGCTGTTCAGCGCTTCAGCCCTGACCGGAACCACCCAACACCAAGTCTACGCCCCCCTTCCTTCTTCCGACAGGGAAGCCCAACCCGTGTTTTCCGGTACCCATTTGCCTCCATATGTTCCGCCTTTAACCGGGCCGCGATCGATGCCCCAGAACTCCGCCGCACGGCGACGCATGTGCCGCAGAGACCTCCCCTCTCTTCCCCTCAGCCGGCCCCTGGCCCAGCCCCCGCACCTTCTTCCGCACGTCCTTGTGCAGCCCCGTCCGCATGATGGGCTGCGGCGCCGCCACCTCGCAGCCCACCACCCGCACCAGCTGCTGCCGCGCCGAGAACGCCGCCTCCACCTCCGCCCGCTGCGCGGCCGCCAGCGCCGCCACCCGCGCCGGGCCGCTCCCGCTGCCGCCACCGGCGGCCGAAACCGCAGCCACCGCAGCAGCCGTGCCCGCAGCGGATGAGGGCGGGACCTGCTGCTGCGCCTGAAGGGCCCCGGCCCCACCCAGCTCCGAAGCAGCCGAGCCGGAGGCCATCGTGCCGTCGATAGCGGCAGCTGCGTCGGCAGGGGCTGCGGTGGCAGCGGCAGTACTGCCACCGGCCTGCGCGTTGCCGCCGGCGGCGTCTCCGGCCGCCGCCGCTGCACCGGCGCCGCGGCGACCGCGGCCGCGTTTGGGAGGCGAGGCCGCCGCGACGGCTGCTGCGGCAACGGCTGCTCTTGCAGCGGCCGCGGCTGCGCGTGGTGCGCGCGTGGGTGATCCTGCACCGCCCCGGGGTACAGTCGGCAAGATGGGTAAGCGGGCAAGCGGGAAGAGGGGGCCAGCGGACATGCCGGCCGCTCCCTGGGCCCTGTGAGGCCAAGCGAAATACGGTCCGGGCAGGGTGGTGCCCAGCTGCGTGCGGCATCGCTACCGGCTGAGGGTGCCGTAGTGGCCGCCTAGGGGCAGAGGTAAGCGCTCCAAAACCACGTGCGATGGTTAGCCGCGTCCCCAGCTTGAGGCAGCTGGTGCTGTGGCAAGTCTGCCCCACCGGCGCGGGGGCGTCACAGGCTTGCAGGCCTGCCCCGAAGGCCGTGCCGCAAAGGCCCGCGATTGCCGGATGCCCCCGGTGAGGGCGCTGCTGCTCCGCAACCCAGCAACTGGCCAACCCACCAACGAGCTGATCCGCCAGCCCACGGCGTTGGTCCGACAGCCCCCATTGGTCCCCATTTCGCCTCCGAAATACCGGCGCGGCACGGCACCCACCTGTCGACGGCCGGGTGTGCTGTTGCTGCGGGTCGGCCTGTGGCGAGGCTGACGGCGTGAGATGCTGGCCTCCTAGCGCGCCCGCTGCCAAGCAGGCCTCCGAGAGGCTCTGTGCGGCCCGCAGCCGCGTCTCAGTGCTCACGTTGCCCACCTGTAGCAGCAGCAGCCGCAGCAGCAGGGGCGACAACGGTAGCGGCGCCGTTAGCCAAAACATGGGACGGGCGCCGTTTGGAAAGCGACTGGTTTTCCGCGCTTCTGGTTAGGCCGCGTTGGCGAGTGGTACAGGCAGCGCAGAAAGCCACACGGTGGGCGTGAGCTTGCGAGTGCCGCGGTAAGGCACCTACGCAAAAACATGGGCATGCTGAGCCAGGATAACTGGCCCCCCCGGATCCCTCCCCGTCCTCCACCACCTTCGCCTTCACGCTTGCACGGCGGCCCACGCGCCGCCCTCAACCTCACCCTCGCTCCCCCCGGCGCCCCGCCCCACGCCTCGCGGTCTGCGCGCCCCGCCCCGCCCCGCCCCCGGGCCCCCGGACTCACCTTTCCGTTCCCCCACAGCCTGCAGTTGGCCATGGCCAGGCAGCCATCCACCACGAGCGCCGTACAGCACCAGCGCACCTCGCAGTCCGCCAGCAGGGCCAGCGCCTCGGGCCCCACCTCCACGCCCACGGCGTTGTTCTGCAGCACACACCGCGCCAGCAGCAGCCGCCCCGCGTCCATCTGGACTGCCGCCAGGGACTGTCACGCGAGAGGAACAGTAAAAAGAAGGGACAAGCAGCAGTGAGGCGGGTTAGCAGCCGGGTGGCGAGAAATGAAGGGTGGGGATGTGGAATTCGACCATTCAACCTCATCAATCGCTGGGCATCCTTCGCTGGAAATCTTTATTTGTTTACTTCTGGTCGGTTTCCGGTTCCTTGTGAAAAAACGAGGGGACGTGGAGCGCAGCACGCACCCGCACCCGCGCGCGTGTACGCACACCCATACCCGCATGCTCGGGAAGGGCTTTCGTCTTGACGACAACCCTTAGACCGCACCCTCCACCAACACGCCCTCATCACCTGGGTGGTGCCGATGAGGGTGCAGTCGTACAGCTCCAACCGCGTCTGGCTGCCCTTGCTGTACGGCACGCGAAGGCCGGTGAGGCCGCTGAAGGTGCAGCGCTCGAACCTGGCAGTGGGTGGCAGGCGTGGAGGCGCAGGTCGCAGAGAGAGGCGGGGGGCGGTAGGGGATGGGTTCCCGGCTTGCAAGCTAGGAACAACCGAGACACACGGCGGCGCTGTGGCATCGGTCCCTGTGGGTTGAGGGGCATGCGGCAGCCGGGGCGGGGCCCTCCACTCTCCGCGGTTCCAGCCAGGTGCACCTCTGTTCCCCTCTGCTGCCGTCTCCGCCGCTGGTCCTGCTAGCCAGGCCGCAGCGGAAGGTGATGGGACGCTCCCAAGCGCTACTGCCCGGCAGCAGCCCGGACCCCCAAACCCCCCTGCTATCAGCTCCTGGCCTTGGTTTCTGGTCTCGGCCATACTCGGACTGGTTGCTGCAACCAGATCCCATCAAACTCGTTGCACTGCACCCTTTCCCTCCTTTCCGCGCGTGTGCCTGGCAAAGTACTGCTGAGTTCTCAGTCGCCTCCGTCCCACCGCTGCGGCATCGTCTGCATTACCTTCCCCCACAACTACCCCCTCCCCCTCTCCTAGGTAACTGCGTTGCGTTCCCTCGTCCCGGGCCGTTTTAATTACCCCCTCTCTCTCTCTCCCGGCACGCACCTGGCCATCGGGGAGTTGGGTCCGAAGCAGCAGATGCTGACCTCGTTGTGAGCCACTGAGGTGTGAAACTCGAACCCAACGAAGCAGCACCTAAGGGAAAGAGGCGGGGGAAGGCGGACGGCGAGGGGCGGGGGAAGGAAGGGGGAGAGCGGGTGGGCAAGGCGCTGACACTAGGGTGATGGGTCACAGTTGCGGGGATCGCGGGGGACGGGGCGGAGATCCGGAGGACGGAGGTGGGTTGCTGCTGGACCCCATCCCGCGCGCGACCTCGCTGTTGCCACACACTGGGGGCGACGAGCACAAAGACCACACCGCCAGGGCCAGGATGATGGCCTCCCCCCGCACCCTGCGCAAGGCGGGGCCCCGATCCTGCTCACCCCACGCGAGCTTCCGAAAGATAGCTAGGTTGCGTGTTTGACAGCCTTTGGCCGCGGGCTGGTTCCACCCCAGCCAGCACTGCCTTGACCACCACCCACATGCTGTCGGCACCGCCTCCGCCGTCCGTCCCATCGCTGTGCTGTGGCCTTACGTTCATGACCCACCTGCTGTCCATGACGACCACCGGCGGCCGCAGCGAAATGACAGTCACCGACTGCACCGCCGGCCGTGCACCGCCCCCGCCGCCGCCCGGACCGCCCCGCTGCCGGCCAGACCCGCCGCACGGCCCCAGCCGCTGCTGCTGCTGCTGCTGCGGGTTCAGCACGTCCTGCGCTTGGCGCTGCTCCGCCTCAGGCGCAGCAGACGGCCCCGGCCCGGAGCCGGCCTCGATCGCCGCCTTTGGCTGCTGCTGCTGCTGCTGCGGTGAAGACGCGCCCTGCTGCTGCTGGGGTTCCAGAGCCAGCCCGCGGCTGCGCCGCCGCCGCTGGCGCTGCTCCGCCCGCCAGTGGTCCTCTGCCACCACCCGCACCGGCTTGTCCACAAGCAAGGTCTCCTAGCAGCGGGAGGCAGGCAGGGGGGATGGGGTCGTTATCCTGGAGGAGGGCCTCTTGAGAGATGGGAAAGGCGAAGGAGAGGGTTTTTTCCGGTGCGGCAGTGTTCGGCGACGGTCAGCTGAAGGGGTGGAGACAGCCGCTCTCTCTTCACAATACACAATCACTGCCCTGCCTTTGCTCATCGTCCCATTTTTGACAACCGTTGCCTTTGGCCGGGCTGTTAGTTGTCCGGTCACCGGCTCCCCGCCGCCCAGTCCCCACCTGATACATGCCGGGCGGGCAGATGAGGGTGTCACCGGGGCTGCAGGCCTGAAGAGCCTCGCTGAGGCTCTGGCTGGGGGCTACGTGGCGACAGAAGGGCGCCTCCAGCAGCAGATCGCGCCATCGCCGGCAGACTGCGGAGGGAGGAAGTGCGACGGAGGTGGCCCAACGTGGGCAGGAGGGCCGGAGGGAGGGGGCCCAAGTGAGGTTCCAAGCGTCCGACACCGTTTCAGCCGGAGAAACGCACAGGAGGAAAAGGTCGAGGCACTGGAAGGCGGATCCGAGTAGCAGGAGCAAGCAAAGAGACCGTGGGCGGTCCAGAGCAGGGAAACTAACACGACCCTTGCAGTTGCAATAGAAAGAAGCGTACCAAGAGACGCGTGCTGCCTTGAAGGAAAAGGCAGCTTCGCGAACATGAGCTGCAGCGTCTCGTTAGGCAGAGCATCCACGGAATTCAGGCCTGAATTCTCCGCGGCCGCACCGGAAAGGATATTTGATAAAGGTCCTGTGGAAACATCTAGTGCTGTTCCCTTACTCTTGGCACGCTTCCGCATTTTGCTGCTGTGTTGAGATAGATGTTGTTTGCCCTAGCTCGTCGCAGAGGTGATACTGCTTTCGATGGAAAAGGCAGTTCGTCGAGACGTGTATGACTACTTGTTGCGGTTAAAAACTGGAATGAAGGGATGCCGATTGCGCGATTGGGGCTTGACCGGCAAATCCGGATCCGCTTATGATAACTCTACGACAGCCTGGGCCGACGGAAATTTTTAATACTTGCACATGCTAACAACCTTTGATGGCGGTAGGACAACGCCCCATCCATCAACCCAAAGGCCTGGCACGCTGGCAGCTTGTTTGCTACCTAAAGGTGCATTATCATATATCGTCAACTGTTGAGACGGACGTAAAGCGGGGAACCCTAAACTCAATCTCTAGTGTTACTGAAGCAGGTAAGAGATGTTGGAATGATGCCTAGGCTCTAAGCTTGTGCGCGGCGCTCCTCGCTTTGATGGCGGCCATGCTCAAATGGAGTACGGTACCTCGGGTAAACGCGGGTCTCTTCGTTCACTGAAAGGAGAATGAACGTTCACTGAACCTGCACTGAACGCTCACCGTGAACGTTCGGTGAAGGTTCACCGTTCACCGTTCAGGCCCTTGTACTGCAAGCAAGCACCTATTATAAGTAGCGCCTGAGTGACCAAAGCTGCTGGGGCACATATAACGAACCGATACAAGGCCAAGCCGTTATGTGAATACCTGTTATGTGCGCGGGAACAGCGCTGGAGCATGCGTGCCGTACTATTTTCCGAAATAGTACGACCTACAAGCTCACCGGTCCCTCACCAAGATTTGGCACTTCCGAATGAGTTTCTCTGCCGGCTAGTTCTGCATCAAGTCAACATGTATCTTGACAAGGCGCTGCTGCTTCTCGACAAGCATTGGCCGGCCGTGCATCCTCAGACAATTTATTTCGTCGGGTCCGGCATTTCGTTTGATGCACCTGCAGCTGCGGCCATGATTGCGTATTTGGAAGACGGGAGTACCATTGACGTCGGCCACCTGGCGGACGCACTGATAATGATGAGCTCACGTCAACTGTTGAGACGGACGTAAAGCGGGGAACCCTAAACTCAATCTCTAGTCTTTTTGAAGCAGGTAAGAGATGTTGGAATGATGCCTAGGCTCTAAGCTTGTGCGCGGCGCTCCTCGCTTCGATGGCGGCCATGCTCAAATGGAGTACGGTACCTCGGGTAAACGCGGGTCTCTTCGTTCACTGAAAGGAGAATGAACGTTCACTGAACCTGCACTGAACGCTCACCGTGAACGTTCGGTGAAGGTTCACCGTTCACCGTTCAGGCCCTTGTACTGCAAGCAAGCACCTATTATGAATAGCGCCTAAGTGACCAAAGCTGCTGGAGCACATATAACGAACCGATACAAGGCCAAGCCGTTATGTGAATACCTGTTATGTGCGCGGGAACAGCGCTGGAGCATGCGTGCCGTACTATTTTCCGAAATAGTACGACCTACAAGCTCACCGGTCCCTCACCAAGATTTGGCACTTCCGAATGAGTTTCTCTGCCGGCTAGTTCTGCATCAAGTCAACATGTATCTTGACAAGGCGCTGCTGCTTCTCGACAAGCATTGGCCGGCCGTGCATCCTCAGACAATTTATTTCGTCGGGTCCGGCATTTCGTTTGATGCACCTGCAGCTGCGGCCATGGTTGCGTATTTGGAAGACGGGAGTACCATTGACGTCGGCCACCTGGCGGACGCACTGTGCCAACTCCTAGGGATATTCACAGCCGCGAAGAAATCCCCGGATGGCAGCATGTATCTCCAGAATGCGGCCTGTAAATCCGCCGATTCTGCCCGTGAGGTCCTATTCGCACAAGCTCGTGAAGCCCTGCTGGTGACAAACGGTAGGCTCGGCGGCTATGAAGATCTCATGGAGACACCGTCGGTCGATACGAACTCCAAGGTGACATGCTGTAATCCTTAGGGTTTAGGGTTTTCGGTCAATCAACGCCGCCCGCTCCACGGCGGCGCACGAGTGGCTGCTGGAGTGCGCGAGTGTGCCTGCTCGGGAACCCATCACCCTGCCGGGGCGTGCAGAGTCGGCGTGGCTGCCGGGGCTGGCGGCCCGGCCGCAGCGTGAAGCCGTTCCGCTTGCTGTGGCCTTTGCGGCACCACCCCCACCGGCGCCGTCGAGCTGAGTGATTGTGCGATAGATTGTGTGTGCGTGTGTGTGTGTACGGTGCAGTTGGGGGCACGCGACACGGGCGGGGCAAGGCGGGGGGCCCCGCCGACAACCCTGTACATGGGTGCACGCAGTGCCACACAACATCCCCCACTTCCCCGGCTGCTTGGGGGCTCGGCGACCGGTTAATGCGGGCCGGCGCCCGCACGCCGCGGTTGTTCGGGGTGCTAAACAAGTGGAGAGGGTGGTGGGGCGGCGTACGGTGCGGTGCGGTGCTTCACCGCCGACTCCATCGCCACCCGACACTGTCGCAGCTGCACCGCGTCGTCCTGCTCCTCCTCCTCCTCCGCCGCCGCCGCATCCTCCGCCACGTCGTCCGCCTTGCACTTGAGAGGGCGGCGGCGGCGGCGGCCACCCGCCGTTGCATCGGCTACGACCCTCACGGCCCGCCTCACCGCCGCCCTGGGAGCAGTGCGCAGCCTGCCCGCCGCCGCCGCCGCCGCCGCCACCGCCGCCGCCGCCGCCTCCTCCTTCGCCACCGCCTCCTTCGCCTCCGCCTCCTCGTCCTCTTCGTCCTCCTCCTCCGGGGCGTTGCGGCAACAGTGCGACCTCCGCCAAAGTCGCACCACGCGTCCTCTCACGCATCTCCGTCCACGAACTCCGCGCCTGTCCCTAGCTTTTGGGGGCTCATCCAGGCCGGGGCCCCCGCCGGCTACCCGAGCCACCCTCGGCGCGATGTCCGTAACGTACGGCTTTGACGAACGTTCACTGAACATTCAGTGAACGTTCCCCGTGACTGTTCGCTGAACATTCAGTGAACGTTCAGCGAACAGTCACCAGTCGTTCACGTCGTGAACGGAGACACCCGCGCTTACCCTAAGTAGTGCTTCAAATGAACCATCAATCAGTATCTCAGTGGACCCAAAAGGATCACCGGTGCATCTAACACCGCGCCTTATTACTTGTGTTGTGCCCGAGATAATGATAAGGATTGCTAGATATGTAACGTGACACCACAAGGGCTTGCTTTAGACCGCAGCTTGCATGTCCTCGTGAGGCTCGCCTGGTATGTCCGCGTGTCCAGGGCCCCAGCGGGCGGCCGGAGCGGGCGCAGATAATAGGTCGGTTGTCGCTGCCCTGATCTTCAGAGCCTGCATGACGGGCCCCGGCGATGATGATGGGGGTGCTGACAAATGAGATGTGGTCAACTTGGCAGTCCAAGGTGCATTGTGCGGTGCAGCATGCAGGCACCGGTGAGCCTCTGCTGGGTGGCCCGATTCGGCAGGGGTGCAACACCCGGAGTCACAATCACACCCCGGGAGCACCCGACACAAGTGCCGACACACACTACGGTACTTCCGCAACTTTGCAATAGTACATGGTGGAACATCGCTCAGGACATCTGGGCAACAGGTGCGGCCGCCGGACTGGAATCGCAACCATTCCGGCGCTCGTCCTGTGTGCATTTATGTTGCGCAAGCGTTTGCTAATACAGATAACTTTGTAAGCGTAACGTATTGACGTATGTGTCTGATGCACATGCAAGATTACGCAAACGGGTCGTCGGGGTCGAAAACGGCAAAACGAAAACGCGTCGTCCGATTCGTTGGTACGATAGCGATTCTGTTGCCCACCTTTGGGCCGGCAGAGCGAAATCGGATCAGCCCAGTCTAGGCACAAATGAAATCCGTCAAGCACACATCTGCCTAGGCGAAAGCGCTGCGGAGTCTGTGGTCGTTGATTGTCGAACTGCCATTACAGCAGCGGGCCAGCGGCCGAGTAAACTGTCGTGCCCAGTCTACAAGACATCTTGACGTCGTTCTTTATTTTTCCGGTTTAATCCGTTCAAGCCTGACATCCCTTTAAGCCACAGACTGCTCATATCTTCAGCGCAGAAGAAGCACACATTGCTGCTGGGGGGCAGTCCTCAAGCTGTTTTGTAATGCAGCTGCTATTGTAAATCTACAGGATGCCAAGGAGAGGCGCAGGCCGTGGCGACACCGCCCAGCCAGCTCCAGCCCAGCAGCCGCAGCTGCCCCCCGAGCTTGCATCTGCCCTTCGGCGAGTTCCCACAGCGGCTCAGAATTTATTCCGAGATCTCCAGCAGCGGGACCGCGCGAGCGGGCCGCCAGTCGACCCGCCGGGCAACCTATTGCGTAACGTCAGGGAACTGACTAGCGCATTCAAAGAGCTGAACCGCCACCTCAACCCCAACGCACTGAACGGGACCCAGCCCGCAGCGTCGGTCGCCTTGGCCCTTTTCGTCCTCCACGACCAGCCCCTTCGCCACGCGTTGCTGCTGCTCGCCGCTGCTGCCTTTCGGAGCATCCCCTCCCCTGCCCACCGGGACGACACAACGAGGAAAGCCCAAGATGACGCCCTCCGCCACCTTTACGAGCTTGTCGCAGACTCTCTGAATGAGCTCACCACGCCCGCGGTGGCACAGCAACAAACGCCCCAAGCCGCGGTGCTCACCTCTTTGATTGCGAGCTTGGTATCCACGCTGGTTAGGATGGATGTCCTGCAGAGCTGCAGCCAAACGATCGCGTCGCGGGCCTCGGAAGCACGCCAGCTGCTGCTCGAGCTGGCTGACCACGGGGGCGCTGCTATCGCTGGGGCGGCTGAGGGCGAGGCGGCCGCCTCGGCACCGGTGGAGGCGGAGGCGGCAGCAGAGGACGCGGAGACGGAAGGGGAGGCACGCGTCGCGGCGGTGGAGGCGGAGACGGAAGGCGAGGCGACGGCCACATCGGGGGCCAGGCAGGCGGCGCGGGAGGTCGCGGCAGCAGCAGCGGCGGCGGCGGCAGCAGCGGCGAAAGACTCCCACATCGCATCGCTGTTAGGCACGCTGCACGGAGAGCTTAAGACCGTTTCCCTAGCCGTTCTAAACTTCGCGTCACCCACATATGCACTGTCACCAGCCAGCAGCGATGGCGGCGGTGGGACTATGACGCAATTGACCAAGACGGTGAGTGTCGACCTGGCGGGTGCCCTGGCGGGCAGCCACATCCTGGAGCACACCGCCCGGGCAGCGGTCACCGCCCTGGAACTGCTGGCAGTGGCGACGCAGGAAGCGGTGGGGCCCGGAGGGGAGGCACTGGCGAACAGACGTTATCAGCTGAGCGATGCCAACTATACCCTAGGCTGTCTCCTCACGACAGTCCAGATGCACCACCAGTTTTGGAAATTCCACAACGGCGGCGCTGCCGGCATGGGCCCCGCCGTCGCCGGACGTGCGCTGCCGGAGTTCCTCCCCCTCCTCCGGCAGGCCCTGTCGGGCCCCTGCGTGCAGTACCTGGTGCTGGCGGCGGCGGTGGCGGCGCTGTGCGCTGCCGACGGAGGCTCCTCATACGGCATGCAGCCCGGCCTGCTGCGGATCCTGGGGGACTTGGCTGTTGATGCGGCTCGCACGAACCGGAAGCGGTGTCTGGGTGTGGCAGTGCTCGACTGCATCACGTTGACCAGCCTAGACGTCCTGATGGAGGCAGCAGCCGGGGGCATGCTCAGAGGGCCACTGGCAAGCAGCCGGGTGGTGTGGGAGCTGGCTCTACGGGTGGGGCGCCTGGCGGTGACGTCAGGGGGGTGCTGGGCGCAGCAAAGCCAGCAGAAGCGGCGGGGGCTGGGCGAGGAGCAGGCGGCGGGGCAGAACGCACGAGGGAAAGGGACGGGAGGGGCCGGCAACAGCAGCAGCGGTGGCGGCGGCGGCGGCGCTGCCTCAGCGGGGCCCCTGGCGGCTGTCATGCCCCTGCGGCTGGTGGTGCCCCGTGATGACGTACTGGACATGGCCCTGAAGGCGCTGCACGTCGCCGCAGCCGAGTTGCGGGATCACGGTTGGCCCGCCACCGCAGCTGCTGCCGCCCCTGCCGGCATCCGAGCAGCAGCCGTTGAGCGTTGGCGGTTGATCGTTGATGTCGTGGCGCACGTGGAGTGGTGGCACGGGGGTTTTGACGTGGTGCTGCCTAGGCTCGTCTCCTGCCTGCGACCCCAGCTGCCGACTGCAACCGAGGCGGACGACGGCATCGGTGAGCTGCGCGCGGGGGGCGGGGCAGGCCGGGGCTCGATAGGGAGGCGTGCAAGGGCTGGCCGTGTTTCTTCTTTGGCCTGGTTTACAGCACCATCCACACATTGGGTCGACGCGGTGTCAGGCACTTATGTAGGTTTTGGAAAAAATAAATCTCCAATCGCATCACGTGTCCTTGATTGTGCCCAGCCCGATCTGATCTCACACCGCACCTTCTGCCCGGTCGCTTCAGAGGATCCTGAACACGAACACGACGCTGGCCCCTCCCCGTCCCTTTGCGCAGCCACGTCGTCCCTAGAGCCACCGCCGCCCGACCTCGCGGCGGCGCTGGCGGCCGGGCTGCTGCCCTGCCTGGAGCGCCTCCTGCGCCGCGCCGGCAGGGACCCCCGCTGCCCCGAGGAGCGGCTGCTGACGCACCTGCTCAAGTCCGACGTCTACCCGTTCGTCCAACTGCTGACGTACAGCGAACCACCCCAGGCGGCCGCCTTCCTCGCCACGCTGGACAAGATCCAGCGGCGCGCCGCCGCCGCCTACGACGGCGCCGGTGGTGCCCACCGAGCCTCCGCGTCGTCGCTGGATGGCTTGCGGTACATGGGCTGCAACCTCCTGGTCAAGGGCTACAACCAGCTGCTGCTGGCCTTTGCGGGGTGTTGCGTTCGTCCGCCGGGCGACGCCGCGGCGTCCGCGGCGCTGCGGCGGCTAGGCCTGGTGATGTCCGAGGTGGCACGGGTGGTGCTGCCGCAGGTCGCTTCTCGGCTGGCGCTGACCGCCCAGAGCAAGGGCCCGCCCGTCAGCCAGGACGTACTGAAAAGGCTGCCGATGCCCCTGCGCTGGCTGAGGATCGTGGCCGGCGGTGACGGTGACGGTGGCGGCGCCGCTGGCGTCGGTGTCGACGGCAGGATTGCGGTGCCCCGGGAGGATGAGGCGTGGCGGGCGGCGGTTCTGCGGCGGTGTGAAACTCTGGTGCTGCTTGGGCTCAACCTGCGGATGAGTCGGGATCCGCGGTGGGGCCGCCAGCCGCTGGACCGCGAGCACGTCATACTCCTGGCCGAGACCCTGGTGCTGGTGGCGGGGGTCCTGCCGTGGGAAGTCCGGCAGGCGGCGCGGAGCTACGCAGCGGTCAGCGCCGCTGCCGCCGTTGCCGCGGGCCCCAGCGACGGCGGCAGCGGCGGCGGTGGCGCAGGTGGCAGCGGCGGCAGCCGCCAGAGTGCGCGGGGGCGCAACAGGCCCAAGGATCCGGCAGCGGCGGCTGCGGCGGACGGTCCGCTGTCGTACTGGCCGCCGCCGCTGGTCCGCAGCCTGGCGGCGTACCTGGGTGAGTTGGACGAGGGCGGCAGGGCGAACTGCGTGGAGGCGCTGGCGCTGCAGCTGGAGATCTGGGGCGCGAATGCGGGCGGCGAGCAGCAGCAGCAGCAGGAAGGAGCTGGCGGCGATGAGGACGGCGAGGCGGGGGTGCAGCTGCTGCGGGCGTTGGCGGCGTGCATCAGGAGGGAGTGTCTGGGGGAGGACCTGCTGGCGGCGGGGCGCGCCCTGGCTTCGCCGGCAGAGGTGGAGGCTGAGGTGCTACGCACCTGCGCCAACCCCGCCTGCGTCAACCTGGAGGGGGACAGCGAGGCGGGGCTGCGGCTGGCGGCCTGCGGGCGCTGCGGTGCGGCCTGGTACTGCTGCCGCGATTGCCAGACGGCGCACTGGCGGGCGGGGCACCGGGCGGAGTGCAGCGGCGGCGCGGCGGCGGCGGCGGGGCACGCGGGGGGCGCGAGGGGCGATTAGAAGGCGACTGTTAGTGGCATGCAGGGAAATAACAAATAAGGCCGCATGTATGCGCCATCACACGTCCGCAGCAGCAAGGCAGTCGGCATGTATGTATGTTGACTGGTTGGCTGCCGCCGTGTGCCGTGTGAAGGGCAACCGCTGTGGTTTTGCACTGACGGCCGTCGCAACCGCCGTATGTCAATTGTCGCCATGTGCTTACCGGTAAGGGCCCGCGTGCAGGTGCGGCGCCGGCGGTGGGAAGTCACCGATACCGGTAGATGTAGGCCTCTGTGACACCCCATCGTCCTCCGCCTATTCTCCCACAGTAGCGAACGCATAGGGAAGGGCGGTGAAGGCTGCTCCATGCATCCGGAATACGTGATGCTCTGAGGGGTTGATAGGTTCTGGTAGGTTCTGCCGGCGACGCAATTCGGTCACCCTGTCTTGCCTGCGGGCCGTTGCTTTGAGCAGGCTGGAGGGTATGATGTACAGCAGGCTGGAGGATGAGATAAAAGACATCGCAGCCGAGGAAGGGCGGATAGGCGGCGCGGCTGGCCGTGCGTGGCGCCCGACAATCAAGCGTTCGCGGGCCCCACAAAGCGGCTTGGCCTCATGAGCAGGGGCCACACCTGGGGATGCGTTTGGGGGAAGCCGATCGTACCGTAAGCTCTTCACATGCTGTCGGGGCGCCAGGCAGAACTTATTTGGTTGATTACCAAGGCGGTTGGTCTTCGCTTGGGTTTCGGACGAGCAACGCGCTTGGGTGCTAGGGTGCATAGTGCATCATCAGTACTGGTAATAACGATGGATATTTGTCTATTTGCAACCATCACTGCGGGCTAAGCTGGACGCGTCATTAATGTTGTCAAACGCAAACTTCGCCCGCAACTCTCGGTCCTTATGGCGGATTTCAGTTCGAATTGTGGATTTTGCGCTGTCCTTGAAAGCTGGTGGAAGTGGAAGTGAAAGTGCGATAAGTGGGTTCTGGAGCGGCGGATTGGCGCACGGCGCGGTCCTCACGCCTCCCGCTTTTCAGCAGCTGATCAAGCAAAGTGCCTGCTTTCTGCCAGCAAAGATTTGGAGGCGTGAGCTGGTGTGAGGACCCCAGTCCACGCGCTCCAGAACCCACTTTCGCACTTTCACTTCCACTTCCACCAGCTTTCAAGGACAGCGCAAAATCCACAATTCGAACTGAAATCCGCCATAAACGTAGCAGCAGGACCCTTGATTCGCAATATGGCTGAACATACGACCTCATGAGCCTTACAGTTGAGCGGCAGGACCTACTTTGATTCAAGCAGAAAATCAGATCGTTTCTGTTTGTCCTAATAGGCATAGGGAGGCGTATTTTCGTGCGAGCCTGAATGCACTTGCCCAGGCACCACCAAAATGCCAACGCGAGGCTCACGCCGTGGGTCCGGAATCCGAATGGCGGTTCCGTCCCAACCGGCGGCCCTTATCCCACGCAAAACTACTCAAGCGTTAAGATCGCTCCGCATCGGTGCTGAAAAATTCCTGCTGTGCAACCAGCAGCTGCGGCAGGCCCGCAGCGAATCGCCGGGCGATGGTTCCGCTGCCGACGAGGTGGCCGGGCTGATCCAGGATGTGTGCGGGCTCCTCTTGGATTCTTCCAATTCCGATTTGGCCGCAGCCGTAGCCGTGGACATGATCCAAGACGACGTCATCCGCACGGCCGTTCTTCAGATCTACGCCGTCACCCGCCCAGCCCACCAAGCCAACCAGCAGCAGGCCCGCGACACAGTTTACAGTGGGGACAACGGCGAGCCTGTGGACTCGCTAGTACCTTCGACCAACGAGATAATCCACTCAAGCTTGCCATTTCTCATGTTCGCCGTGCTGCCTCTCTGGCAGACGGCCAGCTTCCGTAATCCCCCGCCCTCGCCCAGCCGGTGGCCACCCACCGTGATTTCGGGCTTTGTGCGGTTGCTGCTGCGAATGCAGTCTTTCAAGCCCATCAGCCAGCGACTTGCGGCGGGCGTCGCGGAAGCGCGGGAGCTGCTGCGCGAACTGGCTACCGGCGAGGCAGAGTCGGATGCCGGCGGCACCGTGGAGGGTGCTGCGGCTGTGGCAGCCGTGGTGTCGCCAGCTGCTGAGGCGGCCGCTCCAACAGCGGCACCGGAACCGGCATCACCCTGGCGGCGCGCCAACGCCGAGGAGCTCGTGGACCTTCTGGTTTCGGAGCTCACGAGGTCATCTCGGTTTGTGAGAGCCTTTGTATGCTTTGCGAACCAGCCGGACGCCCTGTTGCATGATGAGTGCGACATCCGACAGCACCAGTCTCCCCGTGGTGGTGGTGGTGGTGGTGGTGACATACTTGTGTCGTACATCGCCGACCTGGCGGGTGCCCTGGCGGACAGCCACATTCTGGAGCACACCGCCCGGGCAGCGGTCACCACCCTGGAGCTGGAGCTGGAGCTGCTGGGAGCAACAGCGGCGGCGGGAGAGACGGGCGAGGCGGCAGGCGGGGCAGCAGGCAAGGCAGCGGGTGGCGGGGCAGCTGGCGAAACGTTGCAGCACGACACGGTCGAGGACGCCATCAGAGGGTGCATTGACCTCCTTGACGGGTTGCGGAAAGTGTATAAGTTCCTCACCTTCAAGGACAGGGCTGGAAGTGTCGCCGGGCCTGCACCGTTCCTGCCCCTCCTCCGGCAGGCCCTGTCGGGCCCCTGCGTGCAGTACCTGGTGCTGGCGGCGGCGGTGGCGGTGCTGTGCGCTGCCGACGGAGGCCCCTCGTACGGCATGCAGCCCGGCCTGCTGCGGCGCCTGCAGTGTCTAGCCACGGCAGCCGATGGCGAAGCCGCCAGGGAGCAGCAGCAGCAGCAGCTGAGCCCGGTTGTGCACTTGCTGCCCGAGCGCGCACTCGGCAGCTTGGATTTCATCTTGGCAGCAGCCTTTCATGGCGATCTCTTCGGGCCGCAGACCAGCCGCCGAGGGGTTTTGGAGCTGGTACGGCGGGTGGGGCGCCTGGCGGTCGCATCCGCCCGGTTCTGGGGCGGGCAGCAGGTGGAGGAGGAGCAGCAGCGGTTTGTGATGAGGGAGGACGTTGTTTGCACCTTTGCCACTGGGGCACTCGATTCGGCTATGGAAATCCTGAAGAGGGGTTGCGGTTCGGCAGCTGCAGGTGCTGGTGCTGCTCGTCGCTGGCAGGAGGCGGCCGTTGACCGTTGGCGGTTGGCCGCTGACATTGTGGAGCACGTGGACTGGCGGCAGGACCCGAAGCATGTCATCATGTTGGCACAGCATCTGCGACCCCAGGAGCTGACTGAAGCGGACGGGGGCGAGAAAGAGGGCGAGGGTGAGTGCGTGGAGGGCGGCGTGGGGCGGCACAAGCGTTGTCTGGGTTGGGAGGGAAGGGCCAGTATTGTTACGGTGGCGAGGGCGGGCCATGCATGCGTAGCAATGGTTTGAGTCGATGCATGGCCCATGCGCGGATAGCAAGTTTCCTTTGGGAAAGAGCTCTGGTAGCACATGTGATAAATGACACCACTAGCACTCATTGGTGGTTAATGTTCCCTTCTGCCCTTTTTGCTGCGGAAGGGACGTTAGGTTCACAAGTGCACTATCTCTGGGTGTGCGCTGCCCGCTGATTGTCTTTGTAGGACCCGTGTCGCTAGAGCCACCGCCGCCCGACCTCGAGGCGGCGCTGGCGGGCGGGCTGCTCCCCTGCCTGGAGCGCCTCCTGCGCCGCGCCGGCAGGGACCCCGGCGGCAGCGGAAACGAGGTACATCTCTTACAGGCGCTGCTGCAGGACCAGGAGTTCCCGCTCGTCCAGCTGCTGACACACGCAGACCCGCGCCAGGCGGTCGCGTTTGTCGTCTCACTGCACAAGGTGATGCTGCGCCAGTCATTCATTGTGGAGCAGTTTCTGAAGCAGGAGGGCCGAGGTGGCGGCAGTGGCGGCGCCAGCAGCAGCAGCAGCAGCGGTGTACCTAATGAGCACGTGGCGTTTGCATTCACGTCTGCGCTTTACTGCGAGCTGCTCTGCGAGGGCAGCTGCAAGCTACGGGCAAGCGCCGAGTGGAGCCTGGATGTCCCATCCGGCGGCACCGGTGACAGCAGTGCCGGCGGCACCACCGCGCCCACCGCGACGTTACGCCGGCTGGGCCTGGTCATGATGGCAATGCTACCCCTCGGCCTGCCAGCAGTGTCGGCCACGCTCGCGAATATGACCCAAGTGCCCATCTCAGGAGGTGCGGCCGGTGCATGCATTGCCAGCGAGACACTGGGCATGCTGACAGTGGCCCTGCAGTGGATTCACATCTTGGCGGCGGGTGGACACACCACGGCGCCACGGGGCCCTGATGCCGCGAGCGGTGGTGGCGACGGCAGCAATGAAGTCCTGGCTGCCGGTGGCGGCGATGACGGCAGCAGTGCCCGCGCGGCCGCGGGTGATGAGGGCTGGCAGTCGTCGGTGCTTCGGCGGACTAACCCGCTTCATCTGCTCGGAGTCGCGCTAAGAGTTGAGAAGCGCCTGCGGTTGACCCTCCTGCGTTACAGGGCCGAAGCCCCTGATATTCCCGCGCGGCTCCAGCTGCTGGCAAAGTGCTTGTGCCTGGTGGCCGAGGTGCTGCCGTCGGAGGTTCGTGAAGCTGCCCGTCGGGGTGCTGTCGTGGAGGCCTCTGCGATGGAAGCAGCGGCGCGCGGTGCTGGCTCCAGCAGTGCAAGCGGCGATGGTGGGTCCGACCCTGGCGGCCGCCGACACGAGCGCTCCCGCCGCAGGGGCGCTGGTGCGGCGCCAGTGGCGGCTGCAGACATTGCACCAGCGACCGATCCCGCCCTTCCGCTGTCGTACTGGCCCCCGGAGCTGGTCCGCAGCCTGGCGGGCGACCTGCGGGCTTCCGGCCTGGACGACCGCACGGCTGTTGAGTTGGAGGTGCTGGCGGGGCGGCTGGTGCGGTGGGGTGCGGGAGAGCAGGGCAGCGAGGGCAGTTACACGGTTGCGGTAGCCGCCAGGCTGTCAACGGTGGAGGTGGGGGTGTTACACGCCCTGGCTTCCCCGGCTGAGGTGGCGGCGGTGCTGCGCACCTGCGCCAACCCCGCCTGCGTCAACCTGGAGGGGGACAGCGAGGCGGGGCTGCGGCTGGCGGCCTGCGGGCGCTGCGGTGCGGCCTGGTACTGCTGCCGCGGCTGCCAGACGGCGCACTGGCGGACGGGGCACCGGGCGGAGTGCGGGGCGGGCGCGGCGGCGGCGGCGGCGGGGGGGGCGAGGGCCCGGGCAGCCACTGGGCTGGCGGAGGGCGATTAGACCGTCGTGCGGTTGCGGGTGCGGCAAGTCTCCACTCGTGTATGGGCATGCATGTACACTGCTGCCGGTTCATGGTCTGGGGTCAGGCCTGCCGGTATCAGATGTGGCTGGGAATGTGGGTGGTGTCTGCTGACGCGACATGGGAAAGAGAGGAATGGGCTGCGGCATTTATGTCATTATGTGTGAGACGCACACCGAGGTAGCTATATGTATCTTGTATCTTGTCGCAACAGGCAGGTGAAAGCGGTGCGGGAGGGCGGCGGGGGTGGGTAGCGATAGCGTGTATGAGCTGCGTGCACCGATACCGGTAATAAGGGCAGCAGGCTTGCTCTGAGTCGCTCCAAGAAGGCCAAAGAAGGCCAATCAAATGCTCCCACTTGCTTCGATGCACGAGCAAGCTGCTGGCGTGCGTAGGGGCAGCAGGCAATGCAGGTTGATCGATGTAGATCCACGGCTGGCACACTTTGGACGGTTGGGATCGGATGCATGCGCAGGTTTAAGTTTAGGGTCAGACAGCGAGAAGCAGGCTTCCGGATTGGGGTTCGGGTTCGGGTGGGGCGAATGAGTGGGTCGGCCGAGATAGACCCCTGGAGTCTAGAATGGAGCGGATGGAGGGGCGGACGCGCGGATGGAGGGGCGGTGTCGTGGCTGGCGGCGGCTCGCTGTGCGTGAGGGGGGCTTTTGGTGGCTGTCGATAATCAGGATGTGCGACTCAGCACCCGCCGACCAGCGGCAGTGCACTGCGACAAAAAAGTGCAAACCTGCCTGGTGCTTGTTTGCATTTGGTAGGTGGGGTGGCAGCGTGTGCGGGCAGGACCGATATACAGTATACCGGTATGTACAATGTACAGTGTACTGTATATGGCGAGGGGTTCGGGGCACTGGCTTGAGGATGCAGCTGCGGTTGCGGCTGGAGGTGGAGGTGGGAGCGTTACACGCCCTGGCTTCCCCGGCTGAGGTGGCGGCTGAGGTGCTGCGCACCTGCACCAACCCCTTCTGCGTCAACCTGGAGGGGGACAGCGAGGCGGGGCTGCGGCTGGCGGCCTGCGGGCGCTGCGGTGCGGCCTGGTACTGCTGCCGCGGCTGCCAGACGGCGCACTGGCGGACGGGGCACCGGGCGGAGTGCAGCGGCGGCGCGGCAGCAGCAGTGGCGGTGGGAATGGAGGCGGGGATGCCCGCGGTGGGGACCGGGCAGCAGAAGCAGTTGCGTCTATCTTGATGGGCGAATCGATGGCAACACCCGGGGCGGGGTATGCACTGCCCTGGCATGTGCATGGCAATGGCAGGGCGGGGCAGGCAGCGCGGATGATGATGTCGGGTGCATGACGCAACCTGCACTTGGCGGCCAGCAGCGCAACAGTGGGGTGGGTGGGTGGGTGGGTGGGTGGGTGGGTGGACGCACGGGCGGGTCGCTGCACCACACGAGCTGCACTTGGCGGCCAACAGCAGTGGGGGGGCGGCGACAGGCTGTCTCCACAGTCCACCTGCGGCCAATGGGGACTGGGGAGGTCCACCAGAGGGCGGGAAAGCCCGCTTCGGGTCCTGAGCTCCTGACATTCGCTGGTGGGTGGGTTGGACCCAGGAGGTGTGCGGTGAGCCGGTGACGGAGGGGCGGCGTGAGTGCTGCGCTGTGCTGGCCCCGGTGGGCCCGCCAATCCAGGAAGCGACGGAAACTGGTGCTCACATGCTGTGCATATGCGTGTGTGTATTGTGCGGCTCGTTGCTGGGGTTGCTGCGCTGTGTTGTGTCGCTCTGCTAGCTGCTGCTGCCTCACTCCGGCAGCCGAGTGACGCGTTGCACGCCTCCTCACCGTCCCTTCCACATACATAATCGCCGCGGGTGTGCGTCCCTCCGGATGGCTTTGAGCGGCAGTGAGAAGATGATGTCACGGGATCCAATCACGGGCATGCATGCGCACCGCTGCTGGCAATAACCGGGACCTCGTTGTACGTGCGCCAAGCAGACGCTGCTGGCATGCATAAGCGCTGCAGTCAGTCAGTCAGCAGTAGCTCGCTCGCGGGGTCGCGGTGCGCAATGATGTGCACTGTGCGTCACCTGCGGACTCGGACTCGGACCTGGAGGATCTATCTCCCTAGAAGTGGAGTCCTGATCGGTTGGTGCGCAGTTAGGATAATGTACAGCAGCTGACACATTTGGAGCATGTGTTGTTCCGCGTCCCCGGCGTGTCGTTGTTCCGTCCCTTCCTCCACCTCTCTAGGCAATCAGAGATCCCCAGCAGCAGTAGCAGCTGATGATGATGGTGATGATGCGCACAGCTCACGAGGTGACCGACGCCACGCGCGGGGCCACGCACGCACGCACGCAAACCCTAAATCCCTTAAGCCCCCACACCCCACCAGAGCACATTCCCCTCCCCCTTCCTCCTCTCCCTTCCGCCGCCAAAGCCGCCAGCCTATCAGCAACTCTTCACGTACGTCAAGCAGAGCCTGCCTCGTTTAGCAGTCAGTCAGTGAGTCAGTCCGTCGGTCTGCCACGCCAACATCCCAGGGGGTTTCGGAGCTCCAACGCCCGAGGGGTCACCCCCGCCCGCTGCTCGGCTAGGCAGCTGGGGGGCGGCACCGGCCGGCCGACAGCTGGATGGCTGGGCGGTGTCAGGGCAACGTGTGCGGCACGAAGCCCCACTTGAGCCAGGCCTGCAGGGGGCTCATGTCCTCAGCCTGGTAGCTGATAAACAGCTCCTGCGTGCGTATGTGCGTATGTGTTTTGGTGAAGCGGGGGAGGAGGGAAAAGTCGGGGGAAGAGGGGTTACGGGGGGGCAAGGTGTAGTTGGGTTCTAAACCAGAAGTACGCGACCTTAAACCCCCCTCCCCCTCCACACACACACCACCACCACCACCACCGCCAGCGCACATACACATACACCCACACAGCCACGCTCGGTCACCCCCCACCTGCCCCTTCTCCAGCGGCGCCAGCTGTCCCCCCCGGATGCTGGTGACCGCGAACACCAGCCTGTCCTGCTCGTCCAGCATCATCATGGGGGGCCGGGCGGCGGAGTGGTGGTTGGCCATATCGATGTACGGCAGCAGACCGGAGGAGCGACCCGAGCCAAGAGAGCGGGACACCACCTGAGAACGGGGGTTGCAGCGGTTGCGGTTTAGGGGTTTTATAGTTTGGTTTTAGGGAATTTTTAGGATTTTAGGGTGTTCCTAATCACCCTACCCGGCCCCTCATCCCTCACCACCCGGCCCCTCACCACCCGGCCCCTCACCACCCGGCCCCCCTACACGCACCCACCTGCCCCAGCGCCCACATCAGTCCCTCCCGGTCCAGCTTCAGCCGCGAGCTGTCTCCGCCCACCACCTCCAGCACCTCATCCGCCATCGCGCCGTACCGCCGCCGGGCTGCCTCCACCGCCGCCGCCCAACCCGCGCGGCAGCCGCCAGCCCCCGCCGACCAACCCACAGACGAATCCGCCGCCGCCGCCTCCGCCTCCGAAGCTCCCCAGGACGACGCCCCCTCGCCCGCCGCCTCGGCGGCGGCGGCGGCGGCCGCCGCCGCCGCCGCCGCTTCCGCCGCCTCGCTCCGTCCCGCCTCCGCCACGGCCTCCAGCACTTCCGTCAGGTCGCTGCCCGTCAGCAGCCAGGGATTGGGCGGCGTGTCCGGCAGTGTACGGAGGTACGGCAGCCAGAACGAATCGGCGCCCTTGGCGCGCTCCACCGCCAGGCAGCAGGCCACCTGACAGTGGCGGCCGCGTGTCAACCGGCGGCATGTCAACCGCGGCATGGGAGGGAGGGGGCAGGTAAAGAGGTAATGAACACGGAACCCCCCCGCCTCCCTTCCCAGGGCCCCCTTCCCCTCCCCTCCCCTTCCCCCCTCCCCCCGCGGCCCCCACCCCCCACCTGCTGCAGCTGCCCCAGCTGCTCGGCAAACGCCTCCTGCCGGTCCGCCCGCCCCAGCAGCGGCGCAATGGCCTCCACTGCCGCCCGGTTGTCCAGGTGTAGGGCCCGGGGGACCACCACCAGGGAACTGGATTCGAGCTGATCCAGATCGATGGCTGAGGGAGGGGGAGGGGGCGGGAGGGTATAAAGAGAATTTCGCAGCGGAGAAGGAGACGGCGTTAGCGAACGGATCCAGAACCCAGCAATACTTACCGAACACACCTGTAACCTGAGGGAGGGCGAGGGAGGGGCAGGGGGGGCAGGGAGTGATATGCTCCAGGGAGGGCAGGGCGGGGAGTGGAGAGGAGAGGAGAGAGGCGCAGGTGGGTGGTCGGGCAGCCGGGGCGAGGAGTGGTGATGCGGGGGAGGGGGGGAACGGTGAGAGGGGCGGCCGGGGCCGACGGGGCCCAAGGGCGTGGGGGTCAGGCAGTAGGGCGGTCAGGCAGCCCCTCCCCTCCCCTGGAGCGTTGAGGGTGCCACCCCTCCAGCTGGAAGCCCATTGCTGTGAGCCCACCCACACCCCCACCTGACACACCCACCTGCTGAGGCGACCAGCCCCCGCGCGCCACACTGCGTCGCGCTCGTGATGGAGATGGCCTCGTGTACGAACCCGCCGTGATTCTGGATCCAGAGGCGCAGCGCAGCGTCCTGCCGGGCCTCCTCCGCCGCCGCAGCAGCGTCGCGGCCCCCGCTGCCAGCGGCAGCGGCAGCGGCAGCGCCGGCGGGGACGCCGGCGGCGGCGGCCGCCGCCGCCGCCGCCCTGAGACGGCGGTCAGGACCGCGGCGGTAGGCGGGAGAGGGGGGCCATGGCGCCGCCGCCGCTACCGCGGCGGCGGCGCGGCGGGATGCGGCCTTCGCGGGCTCTGCGGCAGTGGAGGAGCCAGGTCAGGGGAGAAATGCTGTTGTGACGCTGGGCTTGTGGCGTGGGGAGGGAAACGATTGTGGGCTGTTGCGTTGGTTTGTATTCAAAATTCCATGGAACGGGCTGGGAGGGGGAGGACGGTGGGCAGAAGGCTGTAGGAGGTTTGGGATCCTCGCATCCGGCGGTTGGCATGCCAGTGAAGTTACGTGTACGGGAGCGTTTGCGAATTTTTTGTTCGTTGGGCTACATGTTTCTGCAGGCGAGTGCCGACATGTGAGGTCGTTGAGCCTCGCATATGGACGCATTTGGTTCGGCGAAGTAAGACGGGGGGAGAGAGAGTCGGACAATTTTGCCAGGGTTTGCGGGGAGGTGTCGGGGGAATTTGTGGTTGAGGCTGCGGCACCGTCCCCAACGAACTAAAGCGCGAAATGGAAACTCTGAGTTTCGTCGCCTGAGGCATACACCGGATTGTGCTCCGACAACACTGCAGCTTAAACGAACGCAAGGTACCGGGTATTATCTGCAGCCAAACGAAAAGTACATACCCGAGCGCAGTGGACAATGAGCTGAGCCGGAGCGGTGCGATAACCGCGAGGTAACGCTCATGCTACTATTTAATGTCCCTGCTTATAGCGCGAACTGCACTTGGCCAAAGAGACCCAGCGACCCACGGTGAGACTCTTTCGGAAGCTTATCGCCTTGATAGCTCTGTAGTAAAGAGCCTCGGCTGCCCAACATAAATGTAATCTATGTATTCGCTGGAGCGAACTTCAGACGGTTTCTTATACGGCAACCTCATTCCGCTTGCCTACCTGGCGAAGGGGCATTTCCGTTAGCGCTTCATGCTTCGGCTTGTACATGCTGGACAGCACACGTAACCGCCACCGCGGTATAGGGTAGTGCTTTTGCACAGCTAAAATGATGTGTGCCATTCTTCAGGGAACGTAGACAACGTGCTAGGTATCTGCGTCTTTAGGAGTCGCTGAAGCGCAGGACCTCTAAGCGACCGATCTTCCCTTCGCACGTTACAGCAACAAACTGACATTGCTGTGTTGCGCCCAGCCAGCCGGCTCCTCGACTGGGGCGCCAACCCCTAGAATGGGGCTTTTACAGAAGTTCAAACAAATACTTAAAACTAACAGCTTGAAGACCCGAGAAAACGATGACGACGCCAGCTGCCTCACCCAAGTGCGGCCCGCATCTGCTTCGGTGCCGCGCACCGTAACCGCGACCGTGGAGAGCGACAATGTGCGGCCAGCAACGCCGCTCAGAGCCAGCGGCAACGGCCACGCGTCACAGCAGTTCAACGCCCAGGCGCAGGCGCTTCGCCGCGCGGACTCCTCGCTGCGCGTGGCCGTGCCGCGAATCGACTCGGTCACCACCAAGCCCGTGGGCGCCAGCCGCTTCGAAACCACCATCATCACCGGTCAAGGCAGCCGGCTGGTGCTGCAGGGCGTCAAGACCATGAAACCAGACTCGGACGACGAGGTCGATGAGAACGAGCCCGACCCCTCCACCCCGCCCTCCCCCTCCATGGCCCGCGCCTCCGGCGGCCTCGGCGTCTCCCCTGCCGGCGCCGCCGGCACCGCCGCCACCCCCGCCTCCGCCGCCTCCCTCGCTTCCCCAGGCGGCGGCGGAGCTGCCGCCACGGCCGCCACGGCCGCCGCCGCAGGCGGCGCCGGCCTCGCCGCCGCCGGCGGCGCCGGCCCCGCCGGCGAGGCCCCGCTGCCGCTCCGTCGTAAGCCCAACCGCGTCGCCTCGCTGCCCATGCTGCTCGACGGCGGCCTGCCCCGCGCGCCGCCGCCCATGGTCGCCGCCGATGCGCCGCCGCCCGAGTACGCGGGGCCGCAGGAGCCGCAGGAGCGCAAAGTCCGCCGACCGCCCAAGCGCTCCGAGTCGCTCAAGTACCTGCTTCATCTGGACCAGTACCGCTTCAACCCGGACGTGTCGGTGCAGGAGGCGCGGGAGGCGGCCTGCGGCGCGGCCGCGGCCGCGGCCGGCGCCGCCGGCGGCGGCGGCTCCGCCGCCGCCGCCGCCGCTGCCGCCTCTGTCCAGGGTAGCCTGGAGGACATTATCTCTGCGGACGGCACCACCAACTCCATTCTGGCGGTGTCTTCGGCGCTGCCGACCCGCATGCGGCGGCCGCTGTGGAGCCTGGAGGACTACCAACTGCTCAAGCAGCTGCACAGGGGATACGCATCGGACGTGTACCAGGTGGGTGGGTGGGTGGGTGCCTTGGGGGGGTGGATGGGTAGGGGTGGATGGGTAGTGGTGGGCGACGTGGTTGGGTAGTGGTGGGTGGGTGGTGGGTGGTAATGGGTTTGTGGGTTGTGGGGGCTGGTGGCCGAGCCACTGAGCTTTCAGCCTCCGCCACGAGAGAGCGAGAGGCGGCTCATCCACTGCCGGCTGGTCTGGCCTGGAGGCTGGGGAGGTCGGCCGGGGGGTGACCGGTGGTGTAACCCCCAAGTGGAGTGGGCTGCTCCAGGGGGGGCGGACGGGGGGGTGCAGCAACCACTGCAGCAGCGGACGAGTATAGGAGGGAGGGAGGGAGGGCGGGTGTCACGGTATGTTCCGAATGGGAGGTCGGGGGCCAGCCACTGCGTGGTTGTCGGTGGAGACGGGGAGAAGGAGAGGACGGCGAGGGGGGGGCGGGGCAGGAGGGCCGCGGAGAGTCAGTGGAGCTGTGGGGGGTCAGTGGGGGTTCGAGGCCGGGACACCAACAGCAGCAGCAGCAGCAGGGGACACCAAAGGGCTATTGACAGCCGGACATGGGCTCGACGGACATGGGGGGGGGCACCACCCACCACGGGGGGCCTGGTCGGGCGACGCGCAGCAGCCAATGGTCCGCGGAAGGCGTGACGAGGGGCAGCGGCCAGTCAGCCAGCCGCGTGCTCTCCCTCTGTCCGACGTGCCTTCCCCGCCGTTGCGGGCAGCACAGCGAGCGGTCCCTCCCTGGTGCCTCGGTGTCAGCACCCGTCTCTCGCCTCCGCAGTGGACACCCGTCCCACTGGGATGTGGGGATGTGGGATGAAGATGGCGTGGCGGAAGGAGACAAAGGGACGGAGGCGGAGCAGGGGGCGGGTGGTGGTGGGCAGGCGCGGCGAAGGGGGCGCGAGAGCGCAGCCCCCTTACACCATCGGAGGGAGGGAGGGAGGGTCACCCTAAAACCCAACCCAAACCCCCATGCCCCCCCCCCCCGCCCCGCATCCCCCCCGTCACCGTCACCGTCCCCCCCCCTCAGGCCCGGTGCAAGGTGAGCGGCGAGATGGTCGCCCTCAAGGTGTACAAGTTGGCCGAGCAGGGCGACATTCAGCGCATGCAGCTGTACCGGGAGATCAAGCTGCATGCCAAACTGAGACACTCCAACATTGTGCAGTACTACGCATGCTTCCTGGTGAGGGGCTGGGTGAGGGGTGGGGGGGGCGGGGGGGGGGGGGGTAAAAAGAAGATACCGCAGCGGAGACGGAGACCGGAGGGGTCGAGGGCCGGGGGGCAGAGGGGGTATGGGGGGCGGTGGGGGGCACACACACACACACGCTTTGTTGCCCACACCCAATCCCCCACGCACCCTCCTTCCCCCTCCAAACACACACACCCACACTCACACCCACACTCACACCCACACTCAAACCCACCCTCACACGCACCCCCCCCCCCGAACACCCACAGGAGCAGCAGCGGGTGATCCTGGTGACCGAGTACGCCACCGGCGGCGACCTGCTGCGCATCATGTACAAGTGCGGTGGGCGGCTGTTTGAGCGGCAGGCGGTCAATCTGGTGCTGCAGCCCTTTCTCACGGCGCTGCACTACCTGCACACGCAGGGGATTGTGCACCGGTGAGGAAGCGGGGGGGGGAGGGGAAGGAGAGCGGGGAGGGGAGGGAGGGAGGAGGGAAGGGGAGGGGGGAGAGGCGGGGAGGGGGAGGGGGAGGAAAGGATGATCTGGAGGGGGGTTTAAGGGAACGGGGAACGCGGAACGACTCGGCTCCCTCCCCCGCGGTTGTCCCGGTAACAGCCCCGTGGGTGTGTATCAGGGAGAACGCAGTGTGCTCCAGACCCCCACCCGCCTGGTAGGACCGGTACAAGCTACTAGGTCGAAGCAGTCAGCAGCACCAACAGGTGTGGACATCTTAGTTATCGCCCTCCGCTGCCCCTCCGATCCGTTTTCCTCCCCTCTCCTCCCCTCTCCTCCCGCCGCTCCTCCTCCTCAGCGACATCAAGCCCGAGAACGTGTTGTTTGCGGAGGGCAAGATTCTGAAGCTGGCGGACTTTGGACTGGCGATCAATCTGAGGGAGGAAAGGGCCAACACGAGAGCAGGTGAGCAGCGGGGGTGGGGGGTAAGGGGGGGGGCAGGGAGGGAGGTCCCAGGGAGGGAGAGGGAGAGAGGGAGGGAGAGAGGCGGGTGTGTGTGTGGGGTGGTGGTGGTGGTGGGGGGGGGGGGGGTAAAGGCCCGACCCGGCCCGCCGCTCCGGGCCTAGTCCGCTCTGTCCATTCCCCCACGCTTCGGACTGCTGTCTGTACCCCCAATCTCCTCCCGCTGCAGCACCCACTGCCGCTTGTCCGCCCACACACGCCCCCCAATCCCACCCATCTCCAATCTACCCTCCCATCCTACCCAACCCCAACCCACCCCCCCTACTCCCAACCCACCCCCCAATCCATCACAGGCACGCTGGACTACATGGCTCCCGAGGGTGCGTGAGGCCGAGGGAGAGAGGGGGGGGCTGGGAGGGGAGGGGAGGTTGGGAGGTTGGGGGGTGGGGCGGGGGCAAGTCAAGATACCGCAGAGGAGGGAGCTATGGAAGAATCAAAGGGGGGGGGTAACGGCGTCTACGGGCGGTCGGCGCGCGGGCTGAAGCGGGGCGCGGCGAGGCGAGGGCGGAAAAGAAAGACTGTATGACAGGGCTTTCCTGGGGGAGGGGGAGGGGGAGGGCCGGCAGAGCAGCAGCCCCGGCGCCTGACTGCTGCTTACTGACCAGGAGCGGCCCTGGTTACCGCCCCCGGTCCCATTGCCGCATTGCACTTCTTTAGAGGCCGCCCCCCTCCCCCCATCCATCTCTCCCTTCTTAAGGTCCCCCCGCCCCGCCTCCCCCCCCACCCGCCTCCCCCTCCCTCCCCCCCTGCTGTCCTCCGCAGTCCTGCGCTGCCCCACCAAGAAGACCCCCGACGAGAACAAGGGCAACCCCGAGTCGGCCCACTACCACCAGGCGGTGGATGCCTGGGCGGTGGGTGTGTTTGCCTACGAGCTGATCGTGGGTGCGCCGCCCTTCAAGGCCGCGCAGATGATTGACACGGCGCGCAACATCATGCACGCGCCCGTGTCCTTCCCTGATACGGTGTCAGACCTGGCAAAGGACTTTATCATGCGAGCGCTGCACAAGGTAGGGGGGAGGGGAGGCGAGGGGAGGGGAGGGGAGGCGGGAGGGGAGAGGCGGAGGCGGAGGCGGGGGTTATGGGCTGGCAGTGCACGCCGTTGGAAGTTGCAACTCCCACTCGCCTGCGCCTGACCCCGTGGCCCCCCGTGCCCCCCGTTCCCAGTCCCGCGCCCCACCACCTTTCCGAAGTGCGCTCTTTTATCATTTCCATCCATTCCTAACCTCCGCCTTGTCCTCCCCGTCCTCTCTCCCCCCCCTCCCCCTCCACCCCCCCCCCCCAAGGACTCCACCGTCCGCCTGACCGTCCTGGAGATGTTGCACCACCCCTGGATCACCATGTTCCAGCGCCGCAGCTCCGTTCGCATCGTGTACACCCGCTCCAACTCCCTCATGGAGCTCATGCCGCCGGAGGCAGCACAGGCGGCGGGAGCTGGCGGCGGCGGAGCCGGCGGCGGCGGCGGTGCAGGCGCAGGCGGGGAGGAGCAGGACGGCCAGGGGGGATACGGTCACGGCGTCCGCGGCGGCGGCAGTGGCAGCCGGATGCTGCAGCAGTGCATGTCGGCGCAGCGGCGCGGCTCGGCGATGGGGTATGACATTGGCGGCGGCGGCAGCGTCAGCGGTGGCGTCAGCGGTATGCATGCGACCCACGGGTCGCCGACGTCGTCGATGTCGGCGTCGCCGCGGACGGCGGAGGCGGGCCGGGCCAGGTCGCGCCTGGCGCCGCAGTGAGCGCGGCGGGGCGCGGTGGAGCGCGGTGGGGCGAGGGTGGGTGGTTGGCTGGAATGGAAATACGGTAGCCTCCCTGTCGAAGGCGATGTGGCAAAGTTGGCTGGTTGGTTGGTTGGTGGTTGGTTGGTTGCTCGGTTGTTGAGCAGGGTTTTCGTGACGGTTGTGTCCGTTTGGGACGGTGCGGCGGCGATGGCGCAGCCGTCGCCACACAGCAGCAGCAGTAACAGCAGCAGCAGCAGCCGGGCCGGGCCGGGCCTGGCTCTCCTCCTCTTCCTCCTCCACCACCACGGCCCTCTCCCACACCCCGTGTGGCTTGCTCTACGCGGCGGGGGACACGCGGGGGAGGGGGCGCAACGCCCCATCCCGGTTGGCATCGTGGAGAGGTTGTCCGCGTGTGTGTATGCGCGTGTGTATGTGTGTAATGCGGTTTGGAGAGGGAAGGGCGCGGATGAGGTGCCGTATGAGAGAGCGGTACGAGAGCGCGACGCGTGCAAAGGCGTCAGAGCGGTAGCAGCGGCAGCAGCGGCAGCAGCGGCAGCAGCAGCCCCTTGAGGCAGGGGGGCGGATGGGTGGGCCCGTGGGTGGGTGGTGGGGGTTGAGAGAGGTGTCTTGGAGCCCTGGGAGAGAGGAGCTGCTGCGGCTTCACGTCGTATGGGTTGGCGGCGGGTTGCGGGGTTGGTCTGCGGCGAGTTGCGCGCTGACGTTTCCTCGGTGCAGGGTGGTTGGGGGTTGTGGTAGTGGTGATGGTGGTGGTGGGAAGGCAGGGAGGTTGGCCATTGCCGCCGGCATGCCACACGCATGGCGCCTTCGCGGTTTTTTTGGGTGGGGGTGGGGGAGGCTTGTGGATATGGGGGGAGGGAGGGGGTAGTAACGAAGAACTGAAGCCAGTACAGCCACAGCACCGGGGAGGGGGAGCCGTAGAGGACTGCGGGGGGAGTATGTCGGGTAGGGAAATGCGGGTGGTTGGTGGTTGCGAGAGCGAGGGAACGGAGTTAGGACAGTTCCTATTAAGGGCTTCGGCGCGGCGGGTATGGTGGTGGTGGTGGTGGTGGTGGTGGCGACGGGAACCGCTGCCGCCGTCACCGTTTCTGCCGCCCCCAGCCGCCGCCGCCGCCGCCTTCGGTTGATTCGTCGATCCGATGCCACCGATGGTGGTGCTTGCGGTGGCTTGGATGACTGGTGGTGGTGGCGAGAGGGAGTGAGGAGGGAGGTATGAGGAGTGAGGAGGGACGAGACTCGGCAGAGAAGGGAAGGGTTGGATGGGGTTGAGCTTACGGTGATATTCGTTATGCCTGGAGGCTGGGGGCTGGAGGCTGGCCTGCGGCGCAGGGCCACCAGCCAGCCCCCAGCGCGACGTTCCTTCCGGTGTTGGACTAGACGGGACTGGACTGGACTGGACTGGACTGGACGGGACGGGACGGGACTAGACGGGACTGGACTGGACTGGCGTTGCGGTGCCGACCCTGGTGCCCCTCCTCCGGGCTCAGCGCACCGCTGCACGTTGCCCCACAAGGCTTGGTGGACATGTATGCGTTACGGTGCGCGCAAATGGTCGGCGCACAAAACGCGGTGCGGAGGCGCCGGGCGCCTTTGCGCCTTCGCGCCCCGCCGGCGTGCTGCGTTCGAGTTCGCAGGATGCCGACCCGGGCGGTGCGGCTTGCGGCTTTCGGCTTGCGGGGCGGGGGGTGGAGACGGGGCGAGAGTGGGGGCATGCGGCGGGCGGGTGTCAATGGGGGCGCAGCGAAGCAGGCGAGTGTAAAGTACGCACGCAGGGGCAAGAAAAAGGGAGGTTACCGCAACGAAGGGCTTGAGACGGCGGTGGTAGCGAGCGGACGCAGGGGCAGGCGGCCCTGGGGGTCGCGAGCGGGGTAGCGTGGAAAGGAAAGGCTGGCGGCAAACGTGGTGGGGCGAGGGGCCGCGCGGTGAGTGAGTGAGTGAGTGCGGCTGCGCGACTGGGCGGCAGCGGCAGGCGCGCGTGTGTCATTCATGTATTTCTGTCCGTACACATCGTGCGTGCCGTACTGCACGCATCGTGCGGTATCGGTATCGGTATCGGGTGGGAGTGCGCGATAGCGTGTGGCCCTCTGTGTGTGTAGGTGCCTCGTGTCCCTCGTGTGTAGGTGTAGGTGTGTGTACGTGTGTGTGTGTGTGTCACGTGTAGGTCTTACGATTGCCAATTCAGGCAACGACGCGTGTGTGCCCGCCCGACGGCGTCCACTAGTGACCCTGCTGCTGCTGCTGCTGCTGCTGCTGCTGCTGGGGTTCCCTCATCGGAGAGCGGAGAGGCGGGGAGGGGGACTTGGGCAGGCAGGCGGGCGGGCAAGGGGACAGAGGCCTATAGTGTTTTTGACGTGAGCTCTGTTTGGCACCCGTGCGGGCCACGACCCTGACCAGGCGGGTAGGCGGGTCGTCGCCAAAACACACTTCCGGCGTCTTAGTAACGCTTGTGTACCGACTCTTTTGCGCGGCTGCGCATTTACAGAGAGGAGGCGGCGGCACGCCGGGCCTTAGACGGCGTTGCGCAAGCAGCTCGCTGTCGAGGTGGTGGTGGTGGTGGTGGTGGTGGTGGTGGTGGTGGTGGTGTTATTTGCTGTCTGCAGTGGCTGTGACAGACCTGGATGCAGGCAGCCTTCGGAGGGGTAGAGCCAGCGGGGCAGCGGGGCGTGCGCTTGGCGCACAAGCTGTGTGGTGGGTGGCGATGCGGGAGGAGACTGGGAGTCTGCAGAGGTTTGTGGGTGTGGGTCTGGAAGGGGCATGACCGCTAGCTAGCCAGGTATGATATCCGCGCGCGGCTTTGTGTGTGTGGGGGGGTGCGGATATGAGAGAGCTCTTTTTCGGAGAGCTCTTTGAGTGCGTGTATGAAAGAGCTTTTTGCGTGTGTGTACGAAAGAGCTATTAGCGCTGCGCGTGCGCGCGAGCGCGAGTTCGTGATTGCGCACTGCTGCTGTGCATGTGAATGCGTGAATGTGAATGTGTAGAAACGGCGTCGCCTGGTAGAATACGGTAGGGCAGCGTGCGTCGAGTGGTCCTGTCCGGTCCCGATTGTGACTTCGTGAGTGGAGGAATGGCGAAGAGGAGGACTGACCCGGGCGGAGAGAGGGGCCACCACTGCTCAGGGCCGGTGGGTGGACGAAGCAAGCAGGCACATTCAGCCACCCACCCACCCACCCACCCACCCACTTTACCAACCCCCCGTTGTAAGCAAGCGCTCGATTGCGCCGTGCAAGGCACAGTGGCACACCCTTCCCCCGGTGCAGCTGTCAATCGCCAACCCGATGCCCCCTCCCCCAAACCCACACCCTCACCATCCCCCCACTCTCTCGCCTCCGTCGCCACCGTTCTTCCATTGCTGCTGTCCCATCCCCACTCTCCTAACAGGCCCCTCTCAGGATGTCGGCAACGTAATGTGCGCATGTCACATGCACACGCGTCGTGCGTGCGTGTGTGTGTGCGCACGTGCGAGGTTCCCTTCCCAGCCCTGGAAACCCGGGTCACGCACCCGCACACGTAGTCTCGTACCCCACGTGCACGTGTACTGTACACGCATTCTCTCTGCTCGCGCGTTTACAGGCCATGCATCCCTGCATAGTTGCATCGCCTAAGATAACTAGGTAAGGTAACGTCGCCCTGGAGACGGGCGTTACTGCACCTCGTGCGCCCGCTGCGAACCCTCCCTCCCTGCCGGCAGCAGCAGCAGCAGCCCGCGATCGCTCACGTCGCCCTCCGTTCCGCCTCTGCGATACATCATATTCCAGTATCCCCCTTCTCTCTCTCTCTCTCTCTCTCTCTCTCTCTCTCTCTCTCTCTCTCTCTCTCTCTCTCACTGTTCGCCACTACCACCATAAATCTGCATGTGGGTCGCTCCCAATAAATCACGCCACCACCACCACCACCACCGCCGCTGCCGCCGCCGCAACCAAAACACCCAAACCAACACCACGTTGCCGTACACACGCCTGATTGTCGCGAAGGCCTGAAAACTGAAGTTATTTTGCAAAGTCGCGATGCCCTGGAAGGAATTCATTTTAAAAGTCGCTAACTCTGTCCCACGGGGTCTTTGGCATGGCGGAAACACACTGGACACGGTCAAATGGAGGCAATCCTGCAAATGTACCATCAAATTTGCTCTGCCAGTGTTGAATTCCCTCCGGAAGGCGGTTTGGGGTGAGGGGAGGGCGTGTGGGTACGCTCGGCTGCCCCTCACATGCCCCAGGAATTATTTTTGGGCGGGGCCCCAGCGCGAAGCGCCCAGGGGGGCCCCGCCCTGTAGGATTGCCCATGTCCGTGTCTGGGTTCTGGGTTCTGGGTTCTGGGTTCTGGGTAATTGGACAAGTGTAGACTTTCGGCCAACGGAAAGGCTGCATAAATAAAAGATTACATTCTTTATTGCACGGTAAATTTATTATTGGAACCCAACATCGCATGAGTACAAACCAGTTTGGCAGTCTCCATGGACCGCGGCCGAGGTCAAACCAACACCTCTCGGCCTATAATTAATTCCAGAAGATTCATCGTTCCTTCAAGTGGAATTCTGACGAGACGGCGTGAAATGAATCTTCGTTTCGGAAACAAACTATGTTTGCATTGCGAACATTCTTCCCGCGACCACACCACAGCAGCTCTGCTTGCCGGTCCGATCGTCTTGACGCATATTACTATTACAAAGGTTGCAAGGAGCAAACCATGAGGGGCCAACTGCTGGTTGTTGGACGCCAAGCCGCCGATGCACGCACGATTCATCTGCGGGCCGCCCAACAAGTCCAGCCGGCAACCTAGGGGACTTCTACATTCCCTGTCCTAATGTTAAAGTTTTCAAGCCTCCTCTACGACGAATACCCCGGTAGCGAAGCCTGTGCACCCTCGTCGGCAACTGCACGTCATCATCGCGACCCTCTCAAACAGTTCCGCTGTCCTTCTATTGGCAAGTCAGCCTGCGTGATGTGTGAATGATACACTGCATGTCTACTGTCAAGTAACTTCAGCCAATGCGCTGGTCGGAAGAGTTGCACAGTGCCCAGACGGCGGGCGATGCTAAACATGGGGCGGATTGCTGAAAGCTCTGGCTGTCTATCAGCAGGAATGTTGACACTCTCACACTTCACGTCCTCGCCGCCCTAGCCCTTCAACTCCACCCGTACGGATTGAACGGGGCCCCGCCCTTTTTCCGGCTTCAAGGAAGCCGACACCAACCCCTTGTTCAAACTCGCGAACCCCCCGACACAAATATTTAAATCTGCGCGACTTTGCAAGATTTTCCAAATAATTATTTAATATATCGCGACGATATCGTCTAGGTACGGTATAACCGTGCATGCCGTGTCCCATGCATGACGGGTCGGCCTCCGCCGGCCACATGTGCACCAGAACAGGCCCACAAAAAGCGCCTGTCGCCGCTCGCCGGAAAGGTCCCTGCGACAGGGCGCAGCTCATCCCTCTCATCTCCTGCTGCCCCTCCTGCTCCTGCTCTTGCTTTGCTCACGACAACGGGCCAAAACCACTGAAACGTAGCCGGGGGACCCGCGAAAGCCGGGGCGGCGGCGGCGGCGTAGCCGCCGCCGCCGTGGCCGCCGAAGGCGGCCGCGGCCCTGCCCGGCGGCGGAGCCGCCGGCGCTCTGGCCGCCGAGTGCCTGGGCAGCGGCAGCTTTGCGAGCGCCAGAGTGAACTCCTCCCAACCGCTGCCGCAGCGAACAGCCAGACGGCCGTCGGGCAGCATCTTGAGGCGCAGTCGCCGGCTGTCCAGGCCGTACGTGTACGGCGCGAGCTTCGTCAGGCCGAGCGGCGCCTGCGTGCAGGACGCCGGTCGGCCGGCAGGCGGGCAAGGGTAGGGAGCGGCGGGTGAAGGGTTTTAGGGTCGGACGGGAGAGTGGGGAGGGGTAGGCGGCGAGGGAGGCGACGGGGGGCGCCGGCGCGGGGCCGGGGTTCCGTTTTCCGTTGACGGCGGGTTTGCTCGCGGGTTGCTCACGAGTCCATCGCCACCACTCCATCGTAGAGGGAAAGGGCAAGCAAGGGCTGTACTGCAAGGTGCAGTGCAGTGCAGTACCTTGCAGTACAGCTCATCGGGTCCCTTCCCTCTGCCCCCTCTGTACGACACGTCCAAATGCCGTACTCGTCGCTTACGGCACGCAGACGCCACGGCACGTCTTCATCCCGAGAGAAACACCAGGCAGCCCTGTCTTGCGCAGCATTATCCCCCTCCTCAGTGCTTTGCTTCATCCACTGCGAGTACGATGCCCCGTACGACAACCCGTACGACAAAACGTACTTACCCCGTACGAAGCAAAGAGGCCCGCCAGCGCCTCCACCGCAAAGTCCACCATGTGTTCAACGTACACCGCCCGCCGCCGCGGAGAGCACCACTGGCCGCCGGAGGCGGCTCCGAAACCGCCGTACCCATCCGCCTCACTGCACATTCCCGCCATGCTGCTCCGCGGCGTCTCGGCGCGGGCAACGGTGGGAGAGGAGGCGGCGGAGCGCGCCGCCGAGCCGGCGGCGGCGGCGGCGGTGGCGGCGGCGGCAGCCCAAGTAGCGACGGCACTCGTGGGCGAGGCGCCCTGCCAACAGACCGCCGAGGGGTCGGCGGCAATGTCGGGCGCCAGCAGGCGCCGTACCCAGCGGTTCTCGTCCGTCTCGTACTGCGACGTCTGCCACTTGCGGATGTACGCCTAGAATGTACGACACGGAGGGAAGCAGCATGTGTACGACTGTACGGGATCCAGGGGAGGGTGACAGACCCGGCGGCCGCGGCCCCCCGCCCACAACCACCAGGTTTCCCTTCGTGCCGGCACCCCGGGGTTCCCCGGGTCCCTCAGCCCGACCTTTTCAGCTCTTAACTCGCACCTTGCGAGCCTCATGGAAAGCCGGATCGTCCCCAAACAGAACGCGCCGGGACTCCCGGGCGGCGGCGGCGGCGGCGGTGGCGGCGGCAGTGGCCTCTGAGCTGCGCCGGAGCGCCGCCGTCGCCGCCTTGCCGGCGTCGCTGCTGGCGACGGCGCCGCCGTCGCCGGCGGCGGCGGCGGCGTTGACGCTCTTTCGGAGGAGTCGTGAGGCTCCAGGGAAGGCTTCCCCCCGGGGTGTGTGCTGTTGCTGTTGCAAACTGCGCCGCTGAAAACGCTGCGGGGACTGATCCTGGCCGCGAGTAGCCTCAGGCCGGGGCCGGGGCTGGGGCTGGGGTGAGACGGCGGAAAAGTCCGTGATGGGGTCAGGGAGTCCCCGGGGGTGCACGTCCAAGTCTTGGGAGGCGCTGCCGCTCTTTGCGCCATTGCGGGTGTCCAGGCAGCCGTTGGTGTCATCCTTGGTGTGGTTGGCGTTAGGGGTCTTGCTGCTGATTGGGGTGCTGCTGATTGGGGTGCTGGTGGTGCTTGTCATGGCGCGCAGTCCGCGTTGCTGTTGGGTGGCCACCTGGGGGGCGAATGGACAGGAGTCAGGCGGAATGGGCGGTGGTGGCGGCGGTTGAGGCGGCGGTACCTGGCGTTGTAGCCTTCACGTTGCGCTCAAAAGGTGAGGAATGGGGGATGGGTGGACGTTATCTCACTTTTTCAAAACAGCAGCAGACGAACCAGCAGCAAAGGAATGAAGGCGACGTGGGGGAATCGATCCGCTGCACTCAGCCCGACTGCGCTTTCCCCCCAGCTCGCCGCTGCCTCGTCCACACGGCCCCTTCCACCAGCTGTTCCTACGTGAACCGCCCTCGGTAACGGTATCCAACCCAAAACACATGAACTCCTAATGGCGCACCTCGAGGTTGATGGGCGAGATGGAGCGCTGAGGGGGCCGCAGAGAGGACGAGAACGAGGGCGATCGGTCAAACGCCGGCGCGACAGCAAAGGCCGCGAAGGCGGTGGGGGTGGAGGCGGCGGGGGCGCAGGCGGCGGCGTCCGCCTATGCAAACGCGAGGGGGATTGCAGGTGCATGTGGGGTACGAACCGAGGGTTTGTACAGCACGGTACGGCAGTCACATGCTCGAGGTCACATGCTCATCTTGGTGCGCAGAGCGGTGGCAGAACAGTGGAGCTGTGCCGCCTCGCGATTGGCAAGATGGTAAGTTCAACGCTTCAGTGCAAAACCATGTAGACCACACAACTTGGTACGGCATACACACTGCCGTACTCAGTGGCAACGCCGCACCAGGGGTCAGGAGGAGAATGGAATATAGGGTTTGGAAGGAGAACTTGTGGCTCAGAATGACCCGCGGGTCGCGAACCGCACCTCTTGCTCCGGAAGCCACAAGTGCGCGGCCGCGGCAGCGCTCGGGGACTGACACAGCAGGAGTGGCGGCGGCAGCGGCGGCGACGAGGCGGGGATGCGGAGCTCCCCGGGACCCGGCAGGGACAGGCGCGGCGGCGGCGGCGGTGGCGGCGACAGCAGGCGCGAGGGGATCTGAGTGGCGCTTCCCAGGGATCCCGCTGGCAACAGGCGCCCGCCGGCTGGGCCGTCGGCGCCGTCGGCGACGGGATTGGCGGTCCCCAGGACGAATGTCGGCGGTGACGTGAAGCGCTCGACGGCGCTCCGCTGCGCCGCCGCCGTCGCCGGCGCCGTCGCCGTCGCCGTCGCCGGCGCCGGCGTCAGCGGCAGCGGCGACCAGGCGGCTGGCGTGCTGCCGCTCCTCGCCGGCAATGCCGGCGGAGGAAAGGCGGCGGTAAAGCCGCCGCCGCCGCCGCCGCCGCTGACGCCGGCGACGTCTGTCGGGTCGGCCTGCAGCCCCTCTTGGACCGCCCAGCTGCGGCGGCTCTGGGCCTGAGAGCGCGGCTCTGTACCTTCAATGCGTCGGCGCTGGGCGGGGCCGCGGCCCGCCAGGGGGCTATCCGGGCCCATCCCCGCCGCCGCCGCCGATGGCGACAGCGAGGAGCTCCGCACCCTCTGCAGCGCCCCCACCAGATTCGCCACCAGTTCCTGAAGCCCGTGAACCTGCCGGGCCAATCCCTCGACCGTCAACTTCGGTTGCTGCGGTTGTTGCGGCGGCGGCGGCGGCTGAGGAGGAGGAGGCGGAGGAGGAAGTGAGGGTAGAGGTGGCGGCGGGGCCGACGGCGGCGGCGGCGGCAGCGGCGTCAGGGTACTCTGCTGTGTGCTCTGAGTCGGGGTCGCTGGCGGCGTGGGCTGGCAGCTGCCACTGGCGCTGCCTTTTGCCGTCGCGGCGGCAGCGCCGTCGGCACCTGACGGCGGCGTGTGACAACCGCCGCTGCCGCCGCCGGCGCTGGCGGCGGTGTCGCTGTCGTGCACCGTTGGTGGCTGGGAATTATCTGGTCAAACTGACTGACAGTTGGAGCGCAGACGAACGCTCTCGGTTGGGCTCGAACCGGGGACCAGGGCCATGCCCGGGCTCCGGAACCAATCACTGCTCGTCCAGTGCGAGCTCTACCTAGGCGCAAGCGTTTCCAGCAGGAAGCGCTTCGCCTGGTCATACTGCATACGTACATGCTGAAGTATAGTGATGCTTCAATGGGAATGATGTAACATCAGTTCAGTATTCTCCATTGGGCATCCGCCCAGGCCAGCCGACATGTTCCGACTCTAGTGACGCGCCAGCCAGGCCTGATCACCCTGGCTGGCTAACATCATCAAGAACCAGACACGACTGACTAGTTTGAGCGGCTTCGGTGCGACCTGCACCGGGTCTTAGGTAGCAATGCGTAGGAAGAAGGAGCGCGGTCTCGCCTCGAAGGCCGGGCCGCGGGGCCAGCAATAGATACAGTTTGCCCGAGCTGTAGTCTAGCTGCTGCTGCGCCGCCCCGCACGAACTCTCACCAGGCGAAGCTTTTATTGATGTGTATTCCGGAAAAGGCGCACTCGAGTGTGGGGATTGTCTGATCCGCCAGTATATGTAGTCGTAGACAGCTGCTGCTACCGAGCTCTGGAGCGTCTGGGCGTAGAGAGTGCCGTAGACCCGCCATATCGCGTTGACGGCGTCGTTATTTAAATTCACTGCTGGCCCCACCCCCCCCGCCGGAAACCGCGAGATGGTTTTTCGGGGGAGAACACCGCTCCGGACGAAATTCGATCTCGAGATGTGAGGAACCAGGCGAAGCTTTTATTGATGTGTATTCCGGAAAAGGCGCACTCGAGTGTGGGGATTGTCTGATCCGCCAGTATATGTAGTCGTAGACAGCTGCTGCTACCGAGCTCTGGAGCGTCTGGGCGTAGAGAGTGCCGTAGACCCGCCATATCGCGTTGACGGCGTCGTTATTTGAATCCACTGCTGGCCCCACCCCCCCCGCCGGAAACCGCGAGATGGTTTTTCGGGGGAGAACACGCATCGGCCGCGCATCGGCCTAGGCGGTTGGTTTCTCTGGAGTCTCGACGAGCGGGCTTCGGCGGAGGGATGGGGTGCCGCACGGCGGCCTAGGCGGTTGGTTTCTCCGGAGACTCGGCGAACGGGCTTCGGCGGAGGGATGGGGTGCCGCGCATCGGCCTAGGCGGTTGGTTTCTCTGGAGTCTCGACGAGCGGGCTTCGGCGGAGGGATGGGGTGCCGCACGGCGGCCTAGGCGGTTGGTTTCTCCGTAGTCTCGGCGAACGGGCTTCGGCGGAGGGATGGGGTGCCGCGCATCGGCCTTGGCGGTTGGTTTCTCTGAAGCCTCGACGAGCGGGCTTCGGCGGAGGGATGGGGTGCCGCACGGCGGCCTAGGCGGTTGGTTTCTCCGTAGTCTCGGCGAACGGGCTTCGGCGGAGGGATGGGGTGCCGCGCATCGGCTTAGGCGGTTGGTTTCTCTGGAGTCTCGGCGAACGGGCTTCGGCGGAGGGATGGGGTGCCGCGCATAGGCCTAGGTGGTTGGTTTCTCCGGAGTCTCGGCGAACGGGCTTCGGCGGAAGATTAGACAGCCGCACTGCGGTTTAGGGGAATTGGCGGCAACGGAACCAACTCTCGATGGCTCCAACGAGGGGCGCGGAGGAGCGACACTCAAGGGATCAGCTGATGGCGCCGTCGCAGCGCGCCGCCCTGTGGCCTTGGGGTTGTTCTGAGAGTTCGGTGTAGTGTCGTTGTTATGGGGCCATGAAGGGTCTGGTAGAGATCTGGGGGGGGGCTTTAGAACGGTCGCGAAGGCCTGCCTGCCCGTCTGGACCTGCCTTTTTGCCAGCGGGATAGTTACATGGGATGCGTCACAGGGCTGGTGTTCAGTATGTTTAGGGTACTTGCGTGTTGCCGCCGCGCGCGTCGTAGCAGATCACCAGCGCAGGACCGGCTAGCGGGCAGGCTTTGAGCAGCGTTTATGTAGCACGTGTCCGACCCAGTAGGCGACCTCTCCAAGCGTGCTCGAAGCCCTTGGCGGACCGTAGAGCGCTTTGCTGTTTGTTGGCACTTCGTAGCCAGTGCTGTTGTAGTGTGGATGTAGCTTGTTGGTGTTTTGAACCCGCCCCGTGGCGCGGCTTCCTCTGTGGAGTTGCTGGGTTTGCTGCGGTGTTTGGGGCCTTGGTTGCTGGCCAGAGCGCTCTGGCTGTGGCCCCAGTAGTGGTGTTGTGGAGTGCACTTCTGCCCACCGTGCGGTGCTACCCCACGGGCGTGCTACAGGGTGCAGAACTTAAGACGTGTGAGGTTGCATGACTTCGGCTTTTCTAGACCACCTGAACGATCGGCGTTGCGCGCGCGGCGGAGCGAACCTGGCACTGGGCCAACGCAGACACTGCGGCCCAGCACTTGCGTGTGCGGAGCGTGAACTGGCACCTCCCTCGCCAGTCTTACAGGCTGCGTGCGGGGGGGGGATCCACACCCCCGGTGTCGGGGACGCATGCGTGCCGTCCGCTGCACATGACATCGCCGAGGTCCGCCAGTACGGCAGCGCTGACGGTGTCCAGGTCGAGCCAGGATGCGCGGGGCAGCGACCGCAGGCGCGGCGACGCCGGTGCCAGGCGCTCCAAGAGGCTGTCGTACATGTTACTCTCGTACATACCACTGCCTCCGCCGCCGTTGCCGTCATCGCCGGCCTTGCCGCCGTCGCCGGCGGCTTGGGTGTCAATGTGCTGGACTTCCGTTCCGCGGCGGCTGAGTGCTGCAGGCGGGGCGGTGACAGGAGTGGCGGCGACACCAGAATCTTCGAGTGCGGCATTGACATCCGTGCCCTGCGTGTGCCGGCTCGGCGGTTGAATCGATATGGCGGAGGCGACTGGCGAGAGGCGGAAGGAAGGGGCGGAGAGGGTCTCGTCGGAGCGGCTCAAGCGGTCGTACAGCGACCGGGTGTCGTACGACGAGGTGCTCTTCCGTACGTCGGTGGCACCGTCGTCTTCGCAGTCCTCCTCCTCCTCTTCTTCGTCGTCGTCATTGTCATCGTCGTAATCTTGGTGCGTGTCTCCCCCGTTGCCGTCGAACAGGCAGCAGGACACGCCGCCTGTTGATTCCCGCGTCGGGCGGCCCGTGTGGACGAGCACCGTGACGTACGGCAGCATCTCTGAGGTGCGAGCGAGTCGTGAGGAGCATAATGAGGAGGTTGTCAAAGAAGCGTGGCGAGGCGAACGGGTAAGAACAGCTCGAAAAAGGTTGAGCACGGGCTGGGAGAGCAATAGAGGTGCGGCGCATGCATCGCTGGTCGTTTTGGGTCTACCAAACTATAAAACGGTTCATGCACTCATTGGCTGAACGTCGCGCCCGGGGCGTTTCAAGGGCTAAAATGTGAAGAGGCATGTGAGTGGCGGTTTCCTGGGCACCTGAGGAATTGACAAGGTGAATGCGTGCCATGCAATGGCCGCCGCCGCCGAGTAGATGAGAGGCATTGGCGCCGGCATTGGGGCGTCGCACCTGCCGTGGCTGATTCTGGCGTTTCTTCGGCCACATCCGGCTTCGATGCACCGGTGCAGAGTGTCCGATATCTGAAGGAAGGGGCGCTTGTTGGTGATGGACGGCAGGTGACTGGGAGGGGCGAGGGCGGCTCATCCATGTCGGCTTCTCGGGACCAGGTGCTGCAGCCGTAGCACGCCGTCTCATAAATCGTAGGGTCCGTTGTCACTCGGTGGGCATGAAACGCTTGGATATGGATATCAAGGTTGGGTTTGATGCCATGGCCAGGAAGAACTGCGTCTGTGGAGTGGCCGATGTCGCCGCCATGTCCGCGAACACCAGGGCCGTCGTTTGAGCACGACGTTTGCATTGTTGGCTTGATGAAGATGAAAAGGGCCTAATTCGGACAACAAACAATAAATAACAGCACCCCCCTTCGAACTTTCAGAGACTGGAAGAGCTGTTTTGGTAGAAGTTTTAGGTGATGTTTTCTATTAAGGATTTCGACTGAGGTGTGTGTCAATAATACCTTGTAACTTAATACAATTCTATTTATAGTTGCATGAGGCAGGGCCGCTTATATACTCTGGTGCTCTACGGACTGATGCTTCCGGTCTCGCTTCTCGGCGTTAGCCAATACGGCAGCGTTACCCTGGTTTTCACATATTCCTCACATTCAGACATATCATATGTATGTGCGCAAGTACATCCCTACACTACGCAAGTTATCTTTAGACAAATCGTGCGTACTTGACGGGGCATGAGTCATACAATTCCAGTTGATCACGTTCTGCGATGCAAGCACAACATCTTAATGGCGACAAAGTAAAACGGATTCAAAAATAAATACTTCTTAGGCTTAGTGGTAAGGCCAGTGCACTTCGGTTGTTTCGCTGTCATAAGCATACGGACAGGTCACAGGTGGGGGTCTGTCGCAGTCAAGGTACTGCCCAATGAATTAGTGCAGCTTTTGACCAACATCGTGCCAACCCTGCGCCGTCGTCGGCGGCTTGAGCCTACTGCCCGACCTTGTGGCACTCCACGATGCGCCTGGCCTGACCTGACCTGACCTTGCCGCCGCTGCTGATGGTCTCGGAGCAGCCGCTCAGCCGCCGCGGGATGGCGCGAGAGCGCGGATGCGATTACCGCAATAACAAACTCGCACATTGGCCCGGATAATCGCAGGTTGACCGACCCGCGGGTCGCCAACTGAGGCTGGGACCAATCTTTGGCGTGCGGCGGCGCTGGCAGCGCAGATGTCCTTGATCCCTTGACGTTGATGCCTCAGTGTCTACGCAAACCGGTACCAGAGCCGCGGGGCCGGGAATTCTCTTCTTCTGGACGCAAAAACGTACTGCTGTTTGCCAACGAGTTGCGGTTGGGCAGGGGAAGGCGGCACTGGGCGCTCATCAAAGACCCTTCAGTCCTCCGGTGCTGCTGCGGCGCCGATGTGTGTGTGTGTGAATATGTTCATTACATGGTTGGGGGTGTTCCCACCCACTCATCAACCGCTCCCTCAGCACTGTCACAATTATTCCTTCGGGGAGTGGCTTAACAACCAATCGGTGCGATTATCGCATCCAACGACGTCCTGCGGCAGCCCAACCAAGATGTCAATTTCAACCGCCCCTGCCCCAATAAGCCCCAGCCCCAATAAGACCCAGCCCCAGCCCCAATAAGCCCCTGCCCCAATAAGCCCCAGCCCCAATAAGACCCAGCCGGATGAATCAGCAAGGGCGTCGTACATGTACCTCCTGTCGTAGTGCCGCCAAAGCGAGAGAACCAGCTGCCTGCTTTTCAACACGGTTCCAGAAACCAAAAACCTGCTTGGCCATGTAGTACTGCAATGGGGGCTGCACCATTTCGGCAAACAGCAGCCGGTGGGCAGGCCTCGCCGGCCCCGCCCACTACCTGCCGCATAAAAACAATTACCGGTATTAGTTGCACTGCACCGCATCACCGCGCAAACAAGCTTGGAAGAGGCTCTTCGCTAGGTTGTTGCTATCACGACACCTCCCAGAGGAAACCATTTCGAGCACCTCTGCTATCACAAACGGGCCCCACGCCGGGCCCCAGCCGTACAACAGTATGGCGCGCACCTGGGTCGCGAAACACCGCATCCGAGCATCAGCAGCAGAAAACAACTACTAACTCATCGAACTTTGCACTTTTAGAGCAAACAAAGCAGATCGCGCCGAATCATACAACTGCTGACGGCAAGCGCAAAAAGACCGATCGGGTCCGCGCACCAGCCCTAGGTCGCACGCCGATGTGTAGCCTTGGCCATGGCCAACTCCTGACACGAACGCGTTCCTTCTGGCCCAACCGAACTAAAGACACCGATCTGCAGACTACACCGACGGTGGGATGCCCGCGCGCACAAGCGTTGTGTGCTTGTGTCTGCCAACACGCTTGGCCGCGCGCTGCAAAAAAAGCCTCGCCCGCAAAGTATGGCCGCCTCCACGGGACGACCTGCCATTACGGCACCATACACGCGCGACTTGCGTCATCAACCCGACAGCTAACCAGCTATTGGCATCGTCGGATCGCCAATCGTTGTACAGGTGGGTAACAGAGGCATCGTCGTCCCTGCAAGCTCAGGAAGCCCAAGAGAGCGGCGCGTTGTTTGCCGCCTCCAAACTGATCGCAATCTCCATCAGTTCGTCCCGCCTGTCGCACGCGGCGGGGTCGCCGTGCAGGACGTCGTACAGCGGGTCGCCATCGTACTTGTCCTTCTGGCCGGGGGGTGTGCCAGGCAGTGGGCGAACGTGGGCGCACGTACCGCTGCTGCCGGGGTGCCCACTCCAGCAGTCGTCGCCGACGCAGGCGCTTGTCCGCCAGACATCGGCGCCGACTGGACCGCCGCTTGGGTGCAGGGAGGGTGGCAGCGTCGACGGCACAGCGGGCTCCATCACCGAATCGACGAAGTACTGGCCGACATCGTCGTCCTCGTCGTCGTCGCCCTTCCACTCATCGAGAAGCTTCTGCAGCGGCTGATTTTCCATCGCCGCCACCGCCACAGCAGCCAGGAATCCGCCTGTCGTGGTGTTGGTGGCGTCCGCCGCTGCCTGCGCGCCGGACAAGGGACATCAGCACAGCGCGGCGTGACACGGAGGCTGGTTGGCGGCGTGGAACGCGCGCGGGCACGGGTCTGTGCGCGCGCTCGGTGGGGCCGAGCTAGCGAGAGGGGCTGCGCTCCCCGAGGAGTGCTGTGCCGCACCACCCGGTCCGACCCGATCCCGGAAAGGCGCTGATAGGAATTGGAGTGGGGAGTTGGCGGTTGGCGGTTGGAGGTTGGAGACGCAACGCAACGACGCTGCGCAAGGTCACGCACGCACGCCGTCCTGTTCACGGTGGACAGACGACGCAGGGGAACAACTGAGAATGATGACGGCGAGAGAGATACGCCATAAGAGCGAAGACCTTGGTGCAGGTGTGGGGAGAGCGGGTGGCGGAAAGGCACGGGACTGGCGCGGGCAGCATGGGCACGGGCCCTACGAAACGGCTGCGGTCAAGTAATCGCGTTTCCAGACAGCTTCGCGTGACACGCACACTCACCGCGGCCATGGGTTCGCCGGCGGCGGCGGCGGCGGCGCCAGCGGCCGTTGCAGTGCCCTTGTCGGCGGGAGCCTCGGCGTCGCCGTCATCCTCACCCTGGCGCCCGAAGTAAAGCCAGCGCAGGAACGCCATCAAGTCGCTGCCATTGACGTCGTCGGCACGACGGCCGTCATCCTCGCTGCCTGGCGCCGCCTGAAAGGCACAAGTTCAGAATGAGGAACTGAAGCAGCGCGTGCCCACACGACGCGCCGTCGTGCGTCGCAATCAGTGACTGGGTAAGCAACGAGTCGTGAGCAACGAGGGCAGGCGCAGGTGCAGGCAGCGGCCGCAAGCAGAGGCCCCCTGACGCAGACAGACAGACAGGCAGGATGTGTTCGCTGCAGCAGCAGCGGCGGCGGTGGCAGCCACAGCCTCAAGTGCGGTATTCTTTTTACCCCCCAAGTGCGGTCTGTTATGACTGGGCCGCTCCCACAAGCAGCGCGCGTCACCAGATGTGCATTCCGAGGTCAAGCCCCCACAGAGGTCAAGCCCAGATGCAGAGCTCTCATCGGTCAGTCTAGTCTAGTCAGCACCTTCGGGTTACCGCCCAGCACCGGCCCCATCCAAACCTCCTGACACACACCTGATCACACAGACACATCGGTGTGCACATACCTGCAGGTCGGCCGCAGTGCCAAACTGCCGCCCAGTGGCGTCGGCTGGGGCCATCTGCGCGTCAACGCCGAAGCAGCTCAAGGGGTTCCCAGGAGGGCTGAAAGCAGCACAGGCCGGGATACCGACAGGAACTTGCGGAGGGGGGTTGGCAGACTCGAGGGAGTCTCTCCGGGGCAAACTTTCCGCCTAAGGACGCATGCAACATGTCAGGGGAGGAAGGGGAGGGGGCCAAATCGCACAGACGGGGGCGCAGTCGGGAGATGGACACAAGAGCAGAGAAAACATTAAAATCCGCTTTGCAGCGGCTCCGCATTCAACAGTGCAAACAACGATCGGCACCCGCCCCCGCGCACATACCGGCGAAAAAAGCCAAACCGCTTCCCCGCACTCACAGACACGCACGCGGAGAGTGGGACTCAAAAGACCTATGCAACACACCCCGGGTGTTCGTAAATTCGGCAGAAATGCGGCACAAGCCAGGTGCCTTTCCCCACCACCCGGTATGCGGGCGGGAGTAAATACGCATAAATGAACCCCCGCCCCGCCCCGATCGCCGCACGCCCTGGCGGCCCACCGCCCCAGCCCACATCCCGGCCCTTGTCTTCACCTCAATCGCCGGCGTCGTCGGCCCTCCCAGCGCCGCAGTCCTCTTCTTGCAGCCCTTGCAAGCCTCGATCATCTTGGCAGTCGTCAGGGCGGCGACATTGGCAGTCTCCTCGCCACGGCCCGTGTTGGCAGCCTCGATTGCGTCTTGCTTGGCGGTCCCCTGGACTTGCTCAGCCAAGGTGTCTCTGAGCCCCAGACGGCCGCAAAATGTGTAAATACGGTTGAGGCATGTTGGTGGTGGATCGCCTCTCGCAGCCGCAGCCTCCGTCTCCTGTCGAATGAAGGGAAACAAAAGACGAATCCGCAGCGATGGGTATTGGAGGCGACATCGGCCGGCAAGGGGGTTGTGCATGTTGTACAAGTACGACGCGATGTGGGCAGGGCTGGGTGCAGCCGCCGGCAAGGGGGAGGGCGGATGGCCTGCCGGCATGCGAGGTGTGCATTCATACTCCCACCGTTGCCGAGGGGGCAAGACCGAGATCCTAAAGCCGCAACAAGGCGGCAGGAGGCGACGCGACAAAAACAAGCGCGCGAAGCAATGCAGGCATGGTCACAGCAGCGGGCAGCGCCCGGGGGCAGCCGCCAACGGGGGCGCGCCACACCGCCGGCGTCGCATGAATCGGTGCACGCTGCGAAATCCAATCAGGCAACACACGAGATGCTACGAGACGGCCAGGAAGCCCAATTACAGCCCAAGCCCCGCCCAAGCTTCCCGAACCTGCACTGCTGCCCGCCCATCGTACCCCCACGCCCCGGCGTACCTGCATGTCGACATCAGCGGCGGTGGGGGCGGTTGAACGGGCGGCAGCGGCGGTGGGGATGGCGGCGCTCTCCGGCGCGTCCGCCGCACCGAGCTCGGTTGGTGGGGGTGCGGCGCCGTTGTTGTCGGTCTCGCCTCCGCCACCAGCGGTGGCGGTGAAGGCCGCGGCCGACGCCTCCGCCAGCAGGTTCAATACAAACGTGACGAAGGTGAAGTCGCGGAACCGCTGAATCCAGGGGCGATGCTCAGGCTGCTGCTGCTGCTGCTGCTGCTGCTGCCCGGGCGGCTGCGGCTCCTGCTTCCCTTGGGGTTGTTTCTTGCCCACCTGCCGCGTCTGCCGCTGCTGCTTCTGCCCCTGCTGTTGCCGTCGCTTGGCGGGAGTAGAAGCCGGTCTCGGACGCTTCTCCTTGCCGATATCGTAATCCGGGTCTTGTGGATCCGCCGACGGCGCCGCCGCCGCCGCCGCCGCGCGTTTCTGCTTGTTGGTCGCGACCGCGCGGCCCCGTGCGGGCGGCTGCGTCAGGTGCCCCGCGGCGGATGTGCTCGCCGCAAGGCCCTCCGGAATAGCGGAGGGGCCTGCCGGCGTTTCGTCAGGTAGCTCCGCCACGATGTGGCGAAGGTACCCAACTTGCGAATTCTGTAGGAATACAGCCTCTGGCCGGTTTCCCACCGCATCCGCAAGATGGCCCCCCTGAATGCCACATGGCTTGATGTTACTGGCAGAGGGAAGGCCAGTGGTCACAGTGACCTGGGTGCGGCGAGATGCAGTCTCCGCTGGAGGATGGAACAAATTCGTCCTCGGCGGCAACTCCAGACCGAACGCGCTTGCATGAGCGCCATGAAGCGACACGCAAGGACAGTCTGGAGGGTACATCGTCTCAATGAGAGTCCGTTTTGGCCCTGCGGCAGCAAGGCGGGAGCGAGTCGCGTTTCGGAACCTGATGATTAGGCAGAGCAGGACAAAGCAAAAATAGAGGCATTGTGGCATACGACGTACGTAATAACAGATCAATACCGGTGTCGCTGCCAGGACTGTGCTCAGTGATCCGCTCGCTCGGACTCAGCAAACCCTACTCGGGGTACCCGCATTGGCAGTCAAACGGGGAATAACATACAATGTCACTATAGCTTGCTTCAGCATGCAGCAGCGCCAGCCTGGTAAGACACAACCCTGCATGACAAGTGAAGCGCGACTTACCTGCGCAGCCGCCACGGCCGACCTCTAGGCATGGAATGACACGCGTCCAGCAGATTGACCTGCATCCAGCAGAAGAACATCCAGTTAAAGCAGATTTGGCAATGTTCCAGGGCGCGATTCCACCGTCCCTGTCTAGTGCCAACTTTCCTTCCAAAACGCTCCCAACTATCCTTGCAGCGAAAGTAATAGCTATGGCTAACGCTGCTATCAGTCCTTGAGCCCATGAACAGTTCGATCACTTACTTAATACACTGAATGCGGCGTATACCCCACGAACAACTTGATTTGCGCTGGCGGGGGCGTGAATCAGCAGTAAAATATGACTAAATGTATTTGCATCGCATCAGTGCGACTGTCAAGAAACGAGCATATGAAACATACGCTTTCCGGCAAGAACCGGGAATATAAACCGTACGACATTCCGGCAGGAACCGGGAAGATGTGCCGTACGATGCTCCAGTCTCGTGAATTTGTTGTTGGGGCACGTGGGGCACAGAATGCTCACCGAACTCCACGTTCCACTGAAAATGCACCGACAAAGAGACACGCAGAGCCACACCCAATCATCCAATGACTCTAACAATGATCTTGTTAGAGTCATTGTTACCGTATGCCTCGTGCCGTTTGTGCGGAAGCACCTTCCTTGCCCGGCCCACGGGGCACCACCGTGCACGCCGCCGCGATTATCACGGCAGCTCCGAGTAGCTCATGCCCTGGAGCCCCGCAGGCCGTGCACACGGCGGCCCTTGCACCACCACGGAAACCCCGCACACTTGCATGGCAGCATGCCGTTCTCGTGCTGGTAACCTCCGCTTCCGTGCTTAACCCCACCGTACTTGCATCCCTACAGTAATCGGCCATTGGCAGCTTCCACACACCTTCTTCGTGCCCGCACCACCCCTGCGCGTCGGCATGTTTGCCACCGCCGACGCCACCGTGACAGCGGCGGTCGCCTTCGCTCCCAGAACCGGTGGAGCCCCTGTCGCTCGCTTTCTCAGCATCTCGCTGCTCGACCACCTCTGCATTCTCCTCCCCCGAGGACTCTTCATCGCTGCCAGCCTCCGCACGCGCCTGTTTCCGCCGGTTAGGCCCCCTGGCCACACGCAAGGCAAGCATGCGGTGCCGCCGGGCAGCCTGCGCTTTTGTGGCCGCAGCTGTCACAGCGCTGACGGCCAGACCCGACCACGGCTGATAGAAGTGATGTAGTTGCTTTTTATTTTGCGTGTCATATAGAGAGCGGAACCAGTATGTCAAGGCATCGGGAGCTGTAAGAATTTCCTCTGCGTCTGCCATATTACAACCATCTATATAAATTAAATACGTTAATACAAGAAATTAACCTTTATTGAATGGTGTTAACAGAATGAACTCTTGATGAGGAGCGATGCGAAATGCATGAGAGTTCAGGACAGTCCGTCTGTACGAGGACTCTCGGCGCACGAGAGTTCTTGACAGTTCGGACTGTCGCGAACTCTTAGCGCATCGCGACTATTATTTAGACCCCGGACCCCACGGCGACCCCGGACCTCGGACCTCGGATCCCGGACCCCGGACCCCGGATCCCGGACCCCGGACCCCGAGGCTCATTTTGCTTCAACTTGGGTTGATTATAACAGTTAAATACGTAATGATGATGATGTTACAAGCTTCAGTGAGCTCGTACGGCTCAAACGAACCCGGAGGCTCATGAACCGCTGAAGTCGCGCCGAAAACACATAGGAAAAACAAAAAGACAGCAGAACGAAACATAACGAAAGTGGCGCAGTGGATGCAGCAAACTGCAAAAGGTCGTGCGAAATAGACTCTTAAGAAGAGATGCATTCACGCCGCACGCTAAACATCTCGAAGATAACTTTCGCGAGACCGCGCTGGTCGTCTACTTGCATGACATCGTGAACACTCGCAGTAGCAGGTACACCTAAGTCCCAGAGCTTCTGCCGCGCCGAAGCAAGAGCAGAACATTCCAACAGAAAATGCTTCTCATCCTCAATAGCACCGTCAGAGCGACACGCTTTGCACACACGAAGCTCTCTAGACCGGTTGCTCTCGCTGTTAATCGCCAAGTCAGAGACGCATAACCGAAAACCAAGTAGGGAGCGATGGTGTGCCAGGGGGATATAACCCTCAAATGGCTTCGGCAGCCCCATCCAATGCTTGTGACGACACATTCTACCGTCCGTAACAAAAACGCCCGGGTCCACGGCCAGCCTATCGTTGCCTCAGTCATCGTTGACGCGACCTCTGAAGGTGTCCATCAGCGCCTCAACGTCCAGCCTGCTAGCCGCGTACCGCCTGACCCTAGTATCAATGTTACCCGCCTCCGCGTCCTCGGCCCAGAAATGCCCTAAGTGGTTCAGAACCCGGATGACCTTGGAGCCCCAGCCGTCACCCTGCAGATTGGTTTCTAACGCCAACCGAATCTCGTGACGAAAGGCACTGTGATACACAGTACTAGTGACCTCCACCAAACTATTCATACGTAAAGGGGTGAGACCCCTGGCCACCCCGATGTACGGGTCTCATTACAGTTTAGAAGGCTCGTCTCACATTTGCGTGCAGTTGGTGCGCTGTGCTGGGTCACAAACGGGCGATGACGACTGATGGGCGGGTGTGCGGGTCGTTGGCTCATCCCGCAAGACTCCTCTCACGCGCTGTATCCACTGCCCCTGCTGCAGATACACTTGGTCCTTACGAATCAACACTTTGATATCAATACCATGGTAGGTTGGTGGGTGTAGAATCTCATACAGGGAAGTCGATGCTGCACTCCCTAGCACATGAGTACGTTATGAGCGTGGCGGCCAACCAGCTCCCTATCTCGCTCGTTACATCTGGGCCCCGCCGCCCTCTACTGTCTGCGATATCCATCAGTCTGTGATTGCCAAATGGCCTGACGAGCCATCATAGCCTATACGGTATAGACACCGTCGACTTGAAATGTTTCGTAAGAACTTGCCGAGGCTTTGCCAGGGCGTTCGCTGTGCCCTTGCGTTTTCGTTTGATTGGGAGGGAAGAGCGCGGAATGGGTTGAAGGTTGTCTGAATGGGGGGGGCTGCTGCGTGCTAGGCCCTACTTCCGGAAGCAGCAGACGGCAGCAGCACGACGGGATAGCACGCAGATGTAAGCAGTAAAGGCTTATCCCGCGGATGCTCAGGAGCCAGGCTTACCCCCCCCCCTTAGAGTGAGCCGTCCTCGGCGTCCATGCATGGGGCCTCCCCACCAGGGTGGCTATCTTAAGATATGGATATATATTCGGGAGAAAATTTTGGAAATCTGGAGATACTTTTGCCGTGCAAAACGCTGAAGGTTTAGATAATTCGGCCTTACAGGTGGGCATGATATCTCCCGGGACCGTGTTTAGCAGGGAAAATCCCCTCCTAGACAGATCCTGACAGATACTCTCAGCGCTTCTGAGCCAGGAGTATCTCTGGCCGTAGATACTCGGCAAAATAAGATAGCCACCCTGCTCCCCACCCTCGCAAGGGTTTTACCCGATAGCCATGCGCTTTGACCAGGGACCGAACTGGCGACCTCCCGGGCACGAGGTCGTATGGCATAGGTCTCGATACCAATTGTAAGCAGTAAAGGCTTATCCCGCGGATGCTCAGGAGCCAGGCTTACAGCAGATGAGAGGCGTGGGTCGGGGCTAGGCATATGTGCGTTCGGAAATGAGGCGGGGGCACCCGTATACACGTAGATTGCGGCGGTTCCTTGCGGGCGTTGCGTCAAGTCGGGTCCGGTCGACCACCCACGAACCCTCTCCACATCGCTGCATCTACACACCTAGCGACACAGTCCGTGGGTGCCGGGAAACATTACGGTGGGCACGCACGCACGACATGTTGCCCTCCCTGACCACCGGCGGCTCTTTAATCGCTGAACGTGCAGGCGGGTGTGACGCCCGTCGACCAGGATCGCACGGTAGACATTGGCTCCTGCTACTACCACTTCATGTTCAAGCTGAATTCCACCATTGTAGACCGCGGGGAAGAGCACCTGCGGCAGCTGTACGGGCCGTCCCCCGTCGACTACCTGGCTTGGCACTGGTGAGCGGGTCGAGCGGCCGCCGGCCGGTCATTTGCCCTCGGCCATCGATAGCCCTACGCTCTTCCCTGTGTGTGTGTGTGGTTAGTACATGCGGTGGGAGGCAGGTAGGGAGCCCTGGCATCAGGCGGTTGCTTGGTTGCGCCTGCCGCCGCGAGTGCTGCACCTGCGACCGCAACAACCGCCGGGAACAGGCCGCGGGCCAGTTGTGTGTATTATTCCCACACAAGCGAGATACCGGTGTGTGGCCCGTGCGCACGCCGCCCGTCCAGTCCTGTCCTGGTTGCGCACACCGACCCGCCCGCCCACGCCCAGGACCGGTGTCTGGCGGCCGGGGGGACGGGGGAGGCCCGGGTGGCGTGCAGCCACCTCCCTTCCTGAATGGGTATACGCACGTGCGTACACCTATTCAGCCGTACATTAAGCCAGCAGCTGTCCTTGCGCGGAACCATCCGGCCATCAAGCTAGCTAGCCAGCCTGCTAGCTAGCAAAGTAGCCTCCTCCCCTTTCCTCACCCCATCCGAATCGCCGCTCCCATTCATCGTGACGCGCCCGCGCCCACGGGCACTCACGCACGCACTCACGCACGCACTCACGCACGCACTCAGGCACGCCTCAACACGCCTCCGAGCTGCGTGCGTGTGTGCGCACACGCCTACATACTTCCCTCCGTCCTCCGGGCGCTACGCTGCGGTTCCCTCTCCCGTAATTACCCCTCCCTCCCATCGCTATTATTGTTACTTCTACCCCTCCCTCCCATCGCTTCATTCATTCATTCATTCATTTAAGTATAATTGATCAAGTATTCATTCATTCATTCATTCAGGCGCCACTTTGATGCGGATCACCCCGACATGGAGGAGCCCGTCCGCATGAGTCAGCTGGCAGCCACCTTGAGCTGCGCCCAGAGGCTGGCTGGTGAGGTGGGGATCGACCTGCTGCAGCGGCCGATGCTGCTGGTCACGGACTTCAACGGTGAGTGCGTGCCGCTTACCGTTGTAACGAGCTGATGCGTAATCAGCTCAATGGGTGATGGGTGAAGCGGCCGGTCATACATACACGCATGTGCGCATTGCCCGCCACAACACTGCTGCTGCATGTACTGTTCTTCCGCTGTTCTTCCGCAAAGGCCGACAGCTGTCTGGCCGACGCTCTCACGTTCTCACGCACGCACACATACACACACACACACTTGCGCGTCCCTGCACACGTCCTCGCTCCCAGTGTTCCGGCACTTCGTGCACTCCGGGCAGCTGGCGAGGGTGGTGACGCTCAACCTTACGGCGCGCCACATCGACAACAAGGTCGGCGTGGTGACGCTGGACGTGTTCCAGAACATCTTCGTGGACCTGTACCTCATGTCGCGCGCGCGCTGCCTGCTGACCAGTCACTCCGGCTTCAGCAAGCTGGCGCTGTGGATGGCGGGCGGGCAGCTGCTGCGATGCCACCGGGACATGGTCAGCTGCTAGGAGGACCGGGTGTGGCGCCGAGAGTAGCACCGACGAAGACAGTCCTGGGTGGGTGAGCCGCAACTGGTGGTGTACGGTGTCATGGGTTTGTTCGGTTCCATGGGGATGTACTGATGGTCTGGCATCCGCCGCAGGTGCTTTTCGGAGGGCAGGCTTGAGGTGCAACCAGGGTTGCTATCTTCCTTGACGGGAGTATCTACGGGCTCAGATATTCGTCACTCAAATGCTCCAAAAACTTCTATGGCTGACGAGAAGTTTTTTGGCTGGGAAGGCCCAAAAATATCTGTGTGCAGTGCCAAGATATCAACTGTGACCGTGTGCAATATAGGAACTTGTTTTCAGTATTATCCAGCACAATTCTTCGGAGCTGAAAACATCTTTTTCGCCGTCGGGAGGGAGCCGGCGACGTGATTTCCGCGAAAATGGGCTTCTGAAGTTTTATGGATGATCAGATTGTTTGGTCAAATTACTCCCTAAAATTTTATACTGGACACTGAAAATCGCAAAAAAAAACTTCTACCGATTTTCAATTTTTTTGGCAGTTAGATATTTTTATCCTATGATAGCCACACGTACGTCGCGTCAGTTTGGCGTCCCCGATCGCGGCAGCTCGTTTTCAACGCTACGGGGGAGGGGGGTTTTATGGTTGGGCGAGGCGACTGGACTCGGTGCTTGACGAAACTGCGCCGCCGAGGTTTTGGTTCACGAGGCGAATACGGTAACGCCAGCTATCTCATTTGGGTCAAGATGGCCGACGATGCGGTGCACAATGTGGGGGTGCCAGACGTCTGACACGCCCTTGACACTCGGAGAAATCAACTACCGGTATCATCTAGGGTCCCCATAATCGCCCAACGCATTTCCCGAGTTAACATTGTGGCAGTGGCCGTGACATCACATGCTACCGATACACTGGCTGAATTTTGGCAGTACGGTAAACTTTGTTCCCGACTCGAGGTACTTTGCGACCTGTCTGTTGGGCCCGGTTGCTGTGCGGAGGCTGGCAGTTACTCGCTTTCTCCTGCTGCAGGGGCTGCAAAGCTGCCAAAGCAACCATACGCCGGCAGGTCTAACACGGCGAGGGTGCGTGCGTCACGGTACGGGGCAAGATGGACGGATGGGGCAAGCCCCGCCTGCTGAGCAGCGGGGCGAAGTGCACGAGGGACGCTGACGCATTGCGATGGCGTCGTTTGAGTCAGGCGTCCTTCCGAAGATGAAGCTGCCTTGATGGGCTTGAAGTGCGGCGTGTGGCCGCGCGGCCCGTACCCTTGCCCGTACCGTTGCCCCGCATGTCTTGTGGCACCCCTTGCATGTTTGCGCCCCGCACATTGCCCGTATGGCGTCGGTCCCCGGGACCCCCGGCAGTGCCCCTCGTGCATTACGGCCACATGGCCTGTCGCTCGGCCGGTGTAGTGGGGAGCCGTCTCTTGACGGTCCCCCGCTTTGGAGGCGGCTCACTGTATTCAAATGCCCTTGCATCAAACAAGGGATGTCGCCTTCCTTGAAGCCGGCAAAAGGGCGGGCCCTCTACATACGTACGGACCGCTTACGTGAAGCACGAGCGGTTACTGCTGGGCTGACGGAGGTCGCGTGCGTGCCTTAGACTCGGTCGATGCAGTGCAGGCGTAAGTGTTTTGACGTGCTTGATATCAAGTTACGAGGCGCAGTAGTGTAAGCCTGGCTCCTGACGTCCTGAGCATCCGCGCGCGGGATAAGCCTTTGCTGCTTACACGCAGTCGCAAGCATCGACCACAGACTCACGAAAGGATTTGACCGCTCCGCGCAGCTCCGCGAGCGGGTGCCATGCGATTTGCGAAGAATGCAGGTGCATGCCGGCCGAGTCCTCGGTACGGGTAATGTAGTGCTTGGGCGGAGCAAAGGCTACTCGAGATGCTGTGCGACGCCTTTCTTAGGCTTTATGCTAGCCGACTGTACGGCACCTATGACCTCGGCGTTACATTCCCCCCCCTCTGAAGGGAACGTCCTCGGTCCTCACTGCGTCCTCGCAGTGTCTGTGCACAGTCCACTCCGCCTTTCACCACCTTTGCATGCCTGGGGTCTTAGCCAGGTCTTCGGCATTGGGGTGGACAACTTCCCAAGTCAGGTCATGCCGCGGCATGCATGCCTCTAGCCTTAATTTGCAAGGTTTTTCTGGAGTGGAAGCCTTTCCGCGAGTACCAGGGATCGAACTGACGACCTCTGAGAGATTGTACGACAGTACTGGTCTCGATACCAATGTAGTGCTTGGGCGGAGCAAAGGCTACTCGAGATGCTGTGCGACGCCTTTCTTAGGCTTTATGCTAGCCGACTGTACGGCACCTATGACCTCGGCGTTACAGGTAACCGCCAACCGACGGGCGCGTCTCGCCGATGGAGCCGCGGCGAGAGGGCCAAGAAGACGAACTTGTGTGAGGGAGAAAGGCGACTAAGCCGCACGAAAGGTCGCGAACGGTCGACATACGGTTATAGGAACGTTATACGTGCATCCTCTATCTCCTATAATCTATCTTAACTCTGGCAAACGCCATTCACGGACATATTCCTTGCAGACAGGATGGATACTCTCCAAAGCAAGAAACTACTTACTATGCAGCCTTTATGTACACAAGCGCACACATAGCGACATAGCGTGAGCACACCGACTAGCAGTCCACCACGAAATATTCGCGCGCCGCCGTGTGGACCTTCCCGGCTTAAGCTTCAGAGCTAAATGTTGGGTGCAAGGTAGAACTTGAACACCAAACAAGGTCCAGCAACTAACCAGCAGCATGCAGCTACCATACCCTGCTTGTAACGAACAGTGAACAAAACAATACAGCCAGCCCGAGCATGGCTGGGCTCTGGCTGCGGCACATAGATAGAATAGCCCTATCTACGGCGGCATACAAAGGTTAATTATTACCCTCGGTTGGGCAAATCGACCCTGTAATCCATTTAACCGACCTGCGGATGCCTATTCCGATACTCCCTCCCGGACAACCGCCGGTGGGTGATTACCCATGACTAACCTCGCTCCCCAATCAAGACTTCGGACAGATAGCACCTCCGTTGGGTTATCCCGTCCCCCTTGTAACGAAATTAAGCCGCCCCACTCGCTTGCTTGTAAATCAACTCCTCGAATACGTAACCCAAACCAACCCTGCCCTGCCTGCCTCGAGTCATCTCGCCGATTTCATAACCTGCCAATTTGGCACATAAGATATGGACATACACCACCAGACACGACAGTATACACATACACGTTTATTTGGCCACGCAGTCTTCTGTCTCACACACCTCCTGTCTACCTGCCGCGGTCTCACGCACTCCACCAGATGATTGCATTACTGTACTTTCATTCGCATGCAGGCTGTGCGTTCTAGGAGCCACCGGGCCTTGCACTGCAGCATGAGTGACAAGGGTGAAGGGGAGCCTACCCAGACCAGACCAGACCAGACCAGCGGCGGAGCCCGCTTGACAAGGCCATACATACATACGGTGCGACCCACCGCCGTTTGTCCGTCCGTATGCAGCAGTGATGGGTATCAATACCATAGTGATCGGCCTTTTGCATTGCTTCAGCAGTGGTATCATCTGTCTCAGCAGTGCACCTGCTGACCTGTGCGTGCCACACCCATGCCGACCTATCCATTCATGCACAGCAAGGGGCCTACGTACGTAAGTCGATATCCCGTAATACCATCAATCACGACAACGGACTGCTCGCGCAGCTGCATGTCCTCATGCTCGCGAGTAATGGGTAAGGATGGAGCCGTGCAACAGCTTGGAGGCTGTGTGCCGTGGCGCGTCGCTTGGTTTGGGTCTCGAATCCATCCCAGCACCTTCGAGCCTTCATCACGGAACGGAAGCAAGCCGGGGGAGGGTACGCGTGTCATATGATCGGATGCCAGGCAGTACGCACGCAGGTAGGACCCGTTAAATTACCTTGCCCAGGATTAAAGCTAATGAAAAGACAAATGTTGTCAGCCGAGGTGGGCTGTATGTTTGTGACTGCATGCCAGCCGTCAATGCAGCGTCTGTCACGAAAAGATTTCGCCGGGCTCGCAGAACGAAGGACCACATACAGATTAGAGAATGCAAGGGGCCTAGCGAATATTCGAGATGGTTTGCAGCTGAGCCTACAAAACGGTGCTCCCGTACGTGGTGGTGCGTGCTCCACCCAAATTTCAACTGAACCTACACCACCATTGCTCAAGTCCCCCCTCAACATCATCACTCAGCGCCGTCAGTCACTTCATTTGGGGTATCCTCTGTCTGCACCCGCACCCCGATCCCATCCAACAATACCTACCTACCTGTGGAAGGGCGGCTCGCCAGCTCACGTAAAGGAGAGTTCAACCTCGGCATAGAAAGAAAACCGGTCAAGGCGGATGTGGACACTGTCGAATGCCTTGTATTTCTCCGGGATGATCTTGCGCAAAAACTCTGAGAGTGAGCGCAGATGAGCGTCGTACGTCGAAGCGATGGCTTTCTTAGCGGCCGCTTCGTATTCGGTCTGCTCGAGGCTCAGATCGCGCAGCAACACGTCCAGGGTCTCAACGCTGCCGTCGAACTTGGCCGGGTCCAAGTAAAACCTTTTCCAGTGGTCCGTGTGCGTCTGGATCAGGAAGTCCTTAAACTTGGAATCGTACTGCTTGGGATGCTTCAACGATATACGGACGGGTGTTGCAGTGGAAGTGGCTGCTATCAGAGCGTGCAGGCGGACTGTAATCAGAATACTGCATCGATGCAGCAAAGCCAACCAAACCCCAAAAGTAGATAATTCTTCGTTGATGAAAACCCGCTGGCGTGCCGATGGATCTGACTGCTGCACCATGGCATCCTTGTAGACGGCCTTAGACAGCTGTAAGTCCTCCGGGTCCGTTGGCATGAGGACCACAGTATACTTGCTGCTCCAAACTCGTACGAGATCTACGAGGCTCATGTTCCCAAACGTCATGTTGCCACTAACGCAAACCACTCCAGCAGTTCCCGCTGCTAACTGTGCATCCACAGACTTGACAACATCGGTTCTCTGCATTGGAAAGATCCTTGACGCAAGAATGCCAGAGTCCCCGAGGATGGGGAAGCTGAGCTGGGGAGCGCTGGTCCGTGCGGTGAGATCTCGCAGCATGTCGTTGGTTTCAGGGCCCCGCACGCCCCCTCCGACCGCCTGCTGCACGCACATAAGGTTGCTCGGATGGTATCCCGTTCGCGGGTACATAGTCCCAGTTCCGTGTAGATAGATTGGCAGCTTTCCAGGGGCTGTCTTCTCACATAGGAGCGTCCATATACAGTAGCGCGCCTCAATCAAGGAGCCACCACCGACCACGGCAAACGTGTATTTGGGCAGGTAAAAATTGAAGTCCCGAGCTGGATTGACAATGTTGCCAGACTCGTATTCAACTGTCACCCAGCCGGTCCAGCCCAGTTGGGTAAGACTGTCCCTCAGTAAGTGCCCGAAGATGGCGAAGACCAATTCATCGCCCATGTTAGAGTGTCCGACGTAGCCATGATAGAGAGCAGTTATCTTGTTACCGGCGTTCTGATTATTTAGCGCGCTGATGGCAGAAGATTTCAAGAGGATGAAGAAGGCTAATGCTAGGAGGTTGTGCATCTTCCAAAGCTGCGAAGTCGCCCAATTTGGGCGGTTTGAAACGTGAAGCAACCTCTGGGCGGCGTATTTTGCCTTATGCGAACCCAATGGTCGAACTATATGTAAATTTGTTTATAAGATGTCACGTACATATTTGTGCGTCTCCTCATAGCCTTACCGCCTGGCCCTGTGATCCGGTGAAATGACCGTCGTACGTTAACGAACGAGCACAGCACGGTTCGAAACTGGAATTCGCCTTGTGGGCAATGGCCTCGTGATGAACTATGCACATTTGTTTGGACGTCGTGCTGTAAGGTATTCACGTAGTTGAAAAGTGTGAACATGCGCGCCAGTTTAGATGCGCTAAACGTGCGTACGACAGAAGCGCGCCATTTGGAGTTTGTGCATCGCGTTGCTATATAACGCGCCAGTGCTGAACTATATGTTATGTCTTGGTTAAATATACAACTGTGGATTGGCAAGCCGGTTTATGTCGCGCCTCCCAGACGTGTAACGAATTGAGGTGGCAGTCACAAATGAGTGACCCACTTGCCGGCTGGCCTAGGAACATGGGAATCTAGGAAATACACCTTGAATCGCTGCGGTTATTTGTTAAACTTGAAACGCTTGTTCCACGTATTTAATTCATCTTATTAACGCACGGAAATATGCCAGTTTGCAGCCCGTACCATTGCACTGCATAGCTGATTTGGTAACCTCTTTAGCTCCAAAGTGTTGTAACATTGCCTACGCGATTATAAGATGTTGTCAGCCATGGTAGTTAGCTGGGAACTGCGATACTAAGGAACTGACATTTGCCCAGCTCAGCACTTAGCCGCGGTTGCAAGGAATAGAGCTACGAGATATCAAGCAAGGGCGGAGTATTTCGAAATTCTAAGAAGCCATGATTAAGACGATTTACGGTTGGTCACTGGACAACGACCAACGAATGCCCCTTGGGTCACACGTCCGCAACCCCTTGCAACCCAAGTCTCCATCCTCAAGAACAGTAGAGGCGTGGCTCTCTCGATCTCTCTCGGGTGACAGATACAAACGCAATGCCCAAATCTGCTACCACCAATTAGTCGTTTCAACTCATAACGCCGCAAAAAGTGGTTACGGCCAGCGGGGAGGTTCATCCGCGAGACACATGAGCACGCTCGCGCAAGCTCGCTGGCAGCAAAGTCGGTCAATCTCGCCCTCAAACAACTGAAGACTCAAGGAAACGTAGGCATTGCGGGTTCAGACTCGCGACGCGTCCTGACAAATAGAGAGGCGCACCACGGTAGAAACACCCGCCGCACCCCAGCAGTCGGTGAAAGGATACCCTTCGCTTCGCTGCATCCAGACCGCACGGTCGGAAAGCGCATCACAAGCCGGCAGCGATTAACAAACACCTAGACAGCAACAGACGAACACATATCACATAGCAGCCTAAAACACGACAATTAAACGTCCGCTCTTGACTTTCGGGTGGTGGTTCGCAAAGAGAGGCCTCGTAAAGGGAATCGGGAGTGATGGTACTTGGCAGAGCCCGCTTCCCGTCGTCATTCCGCCGAAGTCTTGTGAGCTCTGGACGCTGCGACAGCAGACTACGCTTGCTCTGCACCGCATCAACGAGCGCCTCGAAGTTGACGCACCGTACGCAAACACACACGCTGCGCTGCTTCTCCTGCAGTGGGACGGAAAGGCGTGGCAGGAGGGGTGGGTTGAGGCGGAAGGTTAGGGAGGGAGGAGAGGGGAAGGGAGGGAGGGGAGGAGAAATTGGGGCGAAGAGAGCTGCGGGACGCGAGGAGTGTGTTAATAGATACCCGACATGAGAGCGGGTTTGAACGTACCTTGAACGGCTTGACGTACTCAGGTTTGGCCCCATAAAAGACACCATAAGACACCCTGTCATTGGATCCTTCTGGTAGCGAGGCCAAGTACTTCAGATGTAGCTTCTTGTAACTGCTCTGGACGAACTTCCGGGGCACGTAATGCCGGAGCTTGCTACCTGTTACTTTTACCCGTGTGATATCACCAGCACGTGGACTCACAACACTATTGGCGTCCCAGAAGCACCTGAGTTTCGTGAGGACGTTATTGCTAATACGGTCCTGTCGCACTACGAGTCTGTATGGCTCGTAAGACGTCGTCAAAGCACGGGCGACGATGGCCTGGTGACGGCCAGCGTGCTGACGGAGAATATGTCGCTTTAACCCCAAACGCCTATGAGCAGTTTGAAGTAAGCGAGCTTTGGTTACGGACTCTCCTGCGCGGCCAGACAGGCAAAGAGCGTCGTGGGCGTGTGGCATGTCGATGGGATGCATGCTATGCCACTCTACTTTGCCAGTCAAGTTCCATACCTACCGGAAACCGCTGTGGCAACAGTACTCCACCCCTGCTTCAATTCCTTATCTTGGCCACCAGATCGTCTAACAGAGTCGAGACAAGAGCGGATGGAAGTGGTGATGGCGTCGTTAACTTCAGCGTCCTTGAGCACTTGAGGCAAGGTGTAGTGCTTGGGCGGAGCAAAGGCTACTCGAGTTGCTGTGCGACGCCTTTCTTAGGCTTTATGCTAGCCGATTGTACGGCACCTGTAACCTCGGCGTTACATTCCCCCCCCTCTGAAGGGATCGTCCTCGGTCCTCACTGCGTCCTCGCAGTGTCTGTGCACAGTCCACTCCGCCTTTCACCACCTTTGCATGCCTGGGGTCTTAGCCAGGTCTTCGGCATTGGGGTGGACAACTTCCCAAGTCAGGTCATGCCGCGGCATACATGCCTCTAGCCTTAATTTGCAAGGTTTTCTGGAGTGGAAGCCTTTCCGCGAATACCAGGGATCGAACTGACGACCTCTGAGAGACTGTACGACAGTACTGGTCTCGATACCAATGTAGTGCTTGGGCGGAGCAAAGGCTACTCGAGTTGCTGTGCGACGCCTTTCTTAGGCTTTATGCTAGCCGATTGTACGGCACCTGTAACCTCGGCGTTACACAAGGAATTCTTGTATTTCTTGCAGAACGCAATAGCAAATTCCCCAAGCTCAGATGGGCTTAGTTCAGATGCATTGACGGTATGCAAAAGATTCTTCACTTTCTCGTCGGACATATTGCGTACACCATGGCAGGCGCCGCCGCCGCGCCGGCACGAGGGCCGGCTGCCGCCAAGGTAGGCGCCACCGCCGCGCCGGCACGAGGGCCGGCGGCCGCCAAGGTAGGCGCCACCGCCGCGCCGGCACGAGGGCCGGCTGCCGCCAAGATAGGCGCCACCGCCGCGCCGGCACGAGGGCCGGCGGCCGCCAAGGTAGGCGCCACCGCCGCGCCGGCACGAGGGCCGGCTGCCGCCAAGGTAGGCGCCACCGCCGGGTCGGCACGTGGGCTGGCGGCCGCCAAGATAGGCGCCACCGCCGCGCCGGCACGAGGGCCGGCTGCCGCCAAGGTAGGCGCCGCCGCCGGGTCGGCACGTGGGCTGGCGGCCGCCATGGCAGGCGCCGCCGCCGCGCCGGCACGAGGGCCGGCTGCCGCCAAGGTAGGCGCCGCCGCCGGGTCGGCACGTGGGCTGGCGGCCGCCAAGGTAGGCGCCACCGCCACGCCGGCACGAGGGCCGGCGGCCGCCAAGGTAGGCGCCACCGCCGCGCCGGCACGAGGGCCGGCGGCCGCCAAGATAGGCGCCACCGCCGCGCCGGCACGAGGGCCGGCTGCCGTCAAGGTAGGCGCCGCCGCCGGGTCGGCACGTGGGCTGGTGGCCGCGATGGCAGGCGCCACCGCCGCGCCAGCACGAGGGCCGGCGGCCGCCATGGCAGGCCCCGTCACCGGGTCGGCACGAGTCCCAACAGCAACGGCAGGTGGGTTGTCAGTGGGAGCAACCACGGCCGTCAGAGGTGGTGCTGCTGCCGCCTGGCCGTCGTGTGCTGCGTGAGGTACTGCCACTGTGGGGACTCCGGTGCCTGCTTCCTGCCGCTTTCGCATAATGCCCTCCAAGTCCCAGAAGCAGTCCTGAAACCGCTTCCGCAAGTCCGGGTGATCCATCAGAGCCGACCGCACGTTTGTCGAGTACTTGAGGGATCTGCCCTTGACAGGGTTAAGCAGCCAGCTTACTGAGTCGACGCCCAAGTCACTCGCGCTTTTGAGGATACCGACGGCGTGCTTCTTGCGTTGGCTGGCATTCCGGGTTGCGCACCTCTTCTCCACCGCGGCCACATCCTCGGCTGCGTGCATGAAAGACAAAAGATGAACGACGAAAGATGAATGAAGGTTTCACGGGATAGACGTGACACGTCAAAGGGAAGGGTCAAAGATGCACCAACGAAGCGCGGTCAGGGCCTCTCCTTACCGGTACGGTTACTGAACATTGTCTCATTGTGCCCTTGATAATCCACTAAGCACTCTTCGCAAGCCAGGTGCCGCAGGTCGCGAGGCTCTAGGAACGGCTCTTTCGTGACCTCGTCCGCCCGGACCGTGAACGGGTTTGTAGTGAAAGAAGCGTTGGGTGGTCTGCCCACGCATTCCTGATGAAAAAAGCGACCCGAGAGGCAGTCTTCGCCCCGATTTGAGCTAGAAAGAAGAAGTTCCGTCTTCTTCTTATCCGCCGCTGAGACCGGGGCCTTCAGGGACCCGAAGAATTGTAAGAATGCTTTTCCGACACAGGTTGTCTTGCGAGGCGCAGGGTGCTGGTCGGGTCTGATAGAGCAAGGCGTGATGCAGCAGCGTTTGGTCATTTCCGCAGCGCACTGGTCATTTCAAATTATGAAAGTTGTATAAGGACTGCACATTTGAAGAGTCTAATCCTAGTGGTCTCGAGTAATAAAAAACGTAGCTTTGAACGTAGTCCACTCCCAAAGTGGACCTCATTACCCAGTCCGTGAGTGGACACCGTACGACCCCCTAAGATGGGTAGGCATTGTAACAGGTGACGGCGTGTCTGGGCGCTGGAAGTAATGTATGTTATGTGCCTGTGTATCTAAGCAAGTGGGTATGTCGTTGTCGTCTGCTATGGACTACATCACAGATCTCACAGCAGAAAACCCCACAGAATACGGCAGAATGACCGAGCACAGTTCGGCGCACAGATTACCAGGCTTGGAATTACATATCCTGGTAGAAGAATATGAAGTCTTGTTAACATACATCTTCTACAAGGGTGATTTAGCAGAATGCCAGTCTTCCTAACGTGAAAACGCAGTTGGGCGACGCGGAGGGAACGCAGAAGAGATATTACACCCACTTAAGACCCCAGTGAATTTTAAGCATATGATGTTAATAAACACTTTCTTGTACATGTAATACGCTTTTGCAAACGTGACATTTGTCGTGGAAGCGCTAGCCCTCAGAAGACGGCTTCCGACCTATTATGGGTTCTGTCACTATGTATTCTTCCCCATCACAAGAAATGTTTCAAACTGAAGATATAGTACCAAATTAGGTAGAACTGCAATAAACTGTCCATGAACACCGCTGTTCCGAAACACTGCAGATTGGTTTGTACTGCAGAATTACTCGGAACGGAAGTGTGCCCAGAGGGACGAAAACGCTCGTTATCGTCATCCTAACTAAATTTTTGCCAATATATCATTAATGGCTTCATTTCTCAACGTTACCGCGTGACGTGCCCACTGCCATGTCGTCGCGAAGGCCCCAGAGACCGGGAAAAGGGCAGCTCATGCAGGAAGCAATAGCTGCCCTTAAAAAAAGTGACACAATCGGCGCGAAGCCTGCAGCAGAAAACAGCGGCCGTGGCGAGAAAGCAGCAGCCGGGCCCGCGCAGAATGTGATCCCACCGGTGCCAGCGCAAGGGGCCGGGGTCGGACCGGTGCGGGGCGAGGGAGGGGAGGTAGGGTAGGATCACGGGGCAAGAAGGGAAGAGGGGGCAGTCAGGGTGTCGGCGCAGGAGGCAGCAGCAAAGGAAGGGGAGGGAAGCGAGGGCGAGGAAGAGGTGTGCACTGACAATTCTGTGACGGCGCGGTTGGTGGCGGCGGTGACGCCAGCGCGGGTGGCGGTTGGCGGGTACCGCATAGGCGACGGCGCCGAAGGCGAGGACGACAGGGGCGCCGTCTCTGTCTGAAAGGCGCATGGGTGTTGGGTTCTGTTGTGGGTTTGCGGACGTTTAATTGTCGTGTTTTAGGCTGCTATGTGATATGTGTTCGTCTGTTGCTGTCTAGGTGTTTGTTAATCGCTGCCGGCTTGTGATGCGCTTTCCGACCGTGCGGTCTGGATGCAGCGAAGCGAAGGGTATCCTTTCACCGACTGCTGGGGTGCGGCGGGTGTTTCTACCGTGGTGCGCCTCTCTATTTGTCAGGACGCGTCGCGAGTCTGAACCCGCAATGCCTACGGTTCCTTGAGTCTTCAGTTGTTTGCGGGCGAGATTGACCGACTTTGCTGCCAGCGAGCTTGCGCGAGCGTGCTGATGTGTCTCGCGGATGAACCTCCCCGCTGGCCGTAACCACTTTTTGCGGCGTTATGAGCTGAAACGACTAATTGGTGGTAGCAGATTTGGGCATTGCGTTTGTATCTGTCACCCGAGAGAGATCGAGAGAGCCACGCCTCTACTGTTCTTGAGGATGGAGACTTGGGTTGCAAGGGGTTGCGGACGTGTGACCCAAGGGGCATTCGTTGGTCGTTGTCCAGTGACCAACCGTAAATCGTCTTAATCATGGCTTCTTAGAATTTCGAAATACTCCGCCCTTGCTTGATATCTCGTAGCTCTATTCCTTGCAACCGCGGCTAAGTGCTGAGCTGGGCAAATCTCAGTTCCTTAGTATCGCAGTTCCCAGCTAACTACCATGGCTGACAACATCTTATAATCGCGTAGGCAATGTTACAACACTTTGGAGCTAAAGAGGTTACCAAATCAGCTATGCAGTGCAATGGTACGGGCTGCAAACTGGCATATTTCCGTGCGTTAATAAGATGTTTTAAACACGTGGAATAAGCGTTTCAAGTTTAACAAATAACCGCAGCGATTCAAGGTGTATTTCCTAGATTCCCATGTTCCTAGGCCAGCCGGCAAGTGGGTCACTCATTCGTGACTGCCACCAGAGCATCCCAGTTGGAGTGGACCTTCATTCCCTTTCACGTGCTCTCAAACAACACACCTATAAATTCCCAGTTACATTCACTGCTTAGGTCCTGGCGAAATCGCTTGGATGTGTCAAATCGTTATGCGTTTTGCAGTACAGTAATGTTATCCTCCGTGGGTGCCCCTTGGGTTGCGTCTAGAACGCTCGGTAGGAGGGTCTGCCCGTGCGGCCTTCACTTTGCAGCTCGTGCTACCGCGTCCCACGAGGGGGCGATCGTTACGAAAAAGGATGCGGTTTTATAAGGGCCCGACTTTTTGCCAGGCGGGTCGCGCTGTCATGATGCGACTCGGGGTGCTCATTTGGCTGCACCCTTGCGATGAACCAGGAGCTTGGTAGACGCTACCTGTCCAGGTGCTCGGTTGGGAGCTACTTGTGTATTGTTTTCCAATGAGCCAAAGCTCGCATCTCAAGCGCGACGGTCGCGAAACGACGAGCGCTCCACCCCCCATCTACGCAGCCGAAGTGGGTGTGTACGGCAACGTACGGCACCCACGCACGGCCCGGAGCACGATACAAGAGGCGAGGCAGGTTCGATGGTCATTTCGAGTACCGACACACGCGTTATCGTTCATACACTAGGCGGGGCGCCTTACCTTAGTGGAGTGGAACTTCTGAACAGCTTCGGGGTTTCCATCGTAAACAGCAGCGTAAAAGTCTGCATCCCCTGCGTGTAGGGTGGTGGTGGCACGTGGTGTAGTAGTCGTTGCTCAAGCGTTTCCAGGGCGTTGGCACCGCGTTGTTAGCAAACGGACGAATCGAGCCATCCACGACCGTGCATACCCTGGACATGTCGTCCACATATACACAGCGTGCTCAAATATTGGCAGCCAAGGAAGGCCGTTCACCGTCTGCTTGTACGGCACATGACGCCGTACGTGGCTGGCGCAAGGCGCGAAGGGCACGGCACAGGCACGCGCGCACGCAGGCAGGTACGAGGGGACCGGGTTAAACAACGGAGGAGTGTTCGGTTGCATTTGTCCTGTGGCGTTTTGGCTGTCCAGCGGACGTAAAGGAGAACATGGTTCCAGGCCTTGGGGCCACAGAGTTTGCAGGGACTGTCCAAACAAATGCTCACACCCAGCCAGGGCCCCACGCCGGGTAAGGGGTACCCCGCCCAAGCCCCCCTTCCCAGTCGTGGAAGCTTCCTTACGGAAGTCCCTGCCAGCGGGGTACGCACGCATGAGAGGAGAGGTGCTCACGGCATCTTACTGAGAGTGTTGCTGACGTTGAAGTAGTCCCGGCCAAGGCCCGAAAGGGTCCAGTCGATGTCGTTGGGCAGCAAGAAGTTTGTCAATTCGGCCGGCATCGTCCAGTCTACCAGCAAAATCTTTCTATGCGCGATCGCCACGCGGAGAAGCCACAATGTGCCGCGGATGCGATCACCTGTATGTAGAACGACGTACAACGGATGGAAGCGCAGCAGTCAGACTTGCAGAACAGAGTATAATATGTAATCCATGCATCTGCGGCATCTCGAGGCAGGACAGCTAGCGCTCGCCGCCACTTCTCGGTATACCCACCTGTCCCGGCGCAGGTTTGCGACCCCCAGCAGGTTTGCACGAGATACTGAGCGTCCGGCTTGTACTTGTTTTCGTTGTGAAAAGCTTTGTACTCGGAAAGCAGAGTTCGGTGCGGTTCGAGGCAGTCGAGCGGCTGCGCTAGAAGCCGGTTGCTTTGCATATGTAATATAAGGATTGAAGCCAGCATAAACCAAAAACATGATGAAGAGCCCCTCATGACCAAGAGCCTGGCAGTTGACCTCCCCATGGCTGTTGCGACCCAATTCAACAAAGGCGGCCTAATGTTATGTTATCGAAAGGGGTGAGACCCCCTGAGACCCCTTCGCGGTCTCAGCCACCACTAGTCAGTCTATTGCTGTGTGTTCTATGCAAAAAATTTTACTGATTAGTGGCGGGCGAGACACGTACACGTGCTAAGATGCGGTGGATCCATTTTCCCATGACCATGGAGGCTCAAAGCGGCCTTACAATGAGGACGAAGGATACAACCAAGTATACAACTTATTATTATCCTAAGTGCGGAGACCGTTCTGCCGTTCATCGCGGATTTGATGACCTGCTGACCGCCCTCAAACTAACGCATATTTGATCAGGCAGTCAAAGCACTAAAAATGCTGTTAAGTTCATTCCTCTGAGACTCGCGCATTGAAGACTTTTGAAGGGCGCGCTACGGTATCAGGGCCTGAGACCCCCGATGAGCCCGATGGCCGTCCCAGCGGAGTCAGGGTTTTGGAGGGCAGGCAGGAGGTGCAACACCGGCCACACGTACGTCGCGTCAGTTTGGTTAATTTCAGTTTGGTTCATTAATTAATTACAGTTTGGCGTCTCCGATCGCGGCAGCTCCGTGCTCAACGCTACCGGGGAGGGGGGTTTTAGGGTCGGGCGAGGCGACTGGACTGGGTGCTTGACAAAACTGCGCCGCCGAGGCTGTGGTTCACGAGGCGGATAACGCGATAAGCTAGGGTATCTCATTTGGGTCAAGATGGCTGACGACGCGGTGCACAATGTGGGGATGCCACACGTCTGACATGCGCCCTTGACACTCGGCGAAGTCAACTACCGGTATCATCTAGGGTCCCCATACCTTAATCGCCCAACGCATTTCCCGACTTCACATTGTGGCAGTAGCCGTGGCATCACATGTTACCGGTACACTGGCTGAATTTTGGCAGTACGGTAAACTTTGTTCCCGACTCGAGGTACTTTGCGACCTGTCTGTTGGGCTTCGTCCCGTCGGCTGTACGGCATATCTTCGGCACATGCCACACCGCCGTGTTACAGCAGGCGGCCGGCCGGCTGCAATTTCTGTGACGCCGAACGCCAACTGCAACCGAGAGACGCGTCTGAATTGTTTGGTGACATTTTCGCACGGGGTCTGACGGGGTCTCAAACCGTGCAGGGCCTTGGGCAACTACTCCGCGATGACGCACGCTGTGCTATCGCCCTGCGCACCGTGCCCGTAACTGAGCCCCATGTGCACAACAAAGCCACCGCCAGTGTCCCAGAACTACCCTCACACCTCAACAACTTGAAAGGAGTCTCAACTGCTTGCCAGGCCCTCAACACCGTAAACCGCCACGCTACGTTACCGTATGTACTGTGGCATGGCACGCGTCCCGTCAATGCCCATGCTCCAGCCGCCGGGAAGGAATGGTGTAAGGCGCGGCCCCGGTGCACGATGTACACCCCCTTGCTTTATCGCGGAGCTTGAAGGGTCCGGAACCCGTACTTGGGGCGCACTGACGCAAACGGGGTACTCCTAAGTTACGGAGCCGAACGACCCAGCGGTCTGATGCTGATGCTACCGGTAGTTTGGCGAAAGACGCTGCCGAAACCCCAATCCCCAAGATTAAGGGAACCGCATTGCATTGCATTGCATTGCAAGTGCACCAGCCAACCCCTGCCCCCAAACCGCCCCAACTCCCGGTCCGACCCGATCCGTCCGCAAAGCCCAAGCGATACGCAGCCCGCCTACCGGTCAATCAAGCCGGCTGTCAGACGTGCAGTCAGGAGATCCGCCCAGTCCAGCCCAGTCGTCGTGTATCGGTAAGACCCCAGCGCTGCCAGCTGGCTACCATCCCGACGATCGGCCTCGACCGCGGCCCCTTCCGGGGCCGTGCATTGAGGGCGGACCCCCTCCTGGGCCTCCACCTCTGCCCCGGTGGTGCGGCGGGGGCCCCCGGCCTCCCCCGGGGCCCGGCCCACCGCCGTAAGGCTCATCCGGCCCAGGCCCTCCTGGGCCGTGGCCATAGCCCTCGTAACCGCGTGGCTGAGGCGCGCCGCCGCCGCCAGCGTCGCCGTGCGGCATCGGGTACCCGCCGTAAGGCCTGCCCGGGCCCGGCCCGCCGGCCCGGCCGCCGCGGTCATAGCCACGCAGTTCGTGTGTGTATGGATCGTACGGCGGCCCTCCCGCACCTTGTGCGCCCGGGCCCGGGAATCGAGGCGGCGGCGCGCCTCCGTGTGGCGGCTGCCTCCGCTCCATCCGCTCCCCGGGCGGCGGCAGCCGGCCTTGCTGCATGGAGCCCGGACCCGACATGTCGCCAGCGCCCGGCGCACCCAGCCTGCCGCCCCCCTGCTCGTATCCCCCCTCGTAGGGGGGCGCGTAGTGCGGACCCGCGCCCGTCGCCCCGCGCCGCATGTCGTGCAGCGTCCCCGGACCCATCCCCGGCCCCCCTGGCCCAGACAGACCCGGCGGACCGTGACCGCCAAAGCCCGGCGGAGGGCCACCGCCCGGACCGCCACCCGGGCCGCCTTCATGGCCCCAACCGCGCCCAGGGCCGTGCCGGGGCCCCGGCCCCCGACCCGCACCCTCGCCGCCGCGGGGGGGTCCCGGCCCGTCCAACCGCGCGACCTTGCCCGGCCCTCCGTCGCGTTCCCGATCGCCCCAGCGCTCCCCTCGCCCGTCCCGCTCCCGCTCCCGCTCCCGGTCTCCGCCGCGCATGGAAGGCCCGCGCGGACCGTCCTCCCGAAACCGGTCCTCCCGAAAGCGCTTGGCGCCCGCGCCGCCTCCGGACCGGCCGCCAGCGCCCGCGGCGGGGGCGCCGGCTGCTGCGCCGCCTGGGGCGGCAGGGGCGGTGAAGCCCATGAGGCTCTGCGTGAGGGAAGCGCAGCACAACGGAAGGCCGGTCCAGGCCGGGGTCGGACAGGACGTGGAGCAAAAAGGCAAGCCGGACTGCCGGACTGCCAGCGCCTGGCTCGCCCAACGGAAGCACAGCCGTAAACGAGAGCTGAGCAGAGAGCTGGGTGGACAAGAGCCCGCGCCCCCTGGAGTTATCATCCCGCGCCATTCCAGACATCCAGAGCGAAACGCTCCTTGGCGACTAGTAGTCGCCGACTACGCCCAGCGACAGGGCTGGGCCACGCAGCCCCGTCGTGGCCCGCCCCCCATCAGTCACAAGCTCACAGCACGGCGCGACAGCGAACCCGCCAAAAAGGACACAGCCCTGGCCCCCCCCGCCGCATCACCTGCAGGTTGGCGGTCGCCAACTGGTCCAGAACCGCACCGATGCCCGGAATGACGTTGGACCGGCCGCTGGCGGCCGTGCTTCCCAACCCCAGCCCCGGTGGCCCGCCGCCAACGCCCAGCCCGGGCACCGCCACCGAAGCAGCGCCGCCGCCGCCGCCGCCGGCAGCAGCAGCAGCAGCAGGAGCCGTGAACCCGCCTGCCTGCGCTGCCGCAACGCTGTCGCCGCCGGCCGCCGCGGCGGCGGCGGCGGCGGCGGAGCCGCCGGCAGCTGTCCCCGCAAACTCGTGTCCGAAGACGTCCTGCCAGATGTCGCCCGGCCTCTTCCGGCACCAAAACTGGCACTTCTGGTCGGCTCCGGCTGGTCGTTGGGGGAGGAGGGGCGGAGGGCCACAAGGGGAGGACGACAGGGCGTCCGCGCACAAGGACGCGGACAGGACGGCGGACGGAGGACGGCGTGCAGGGTCGGTCGGAGAGGACTTGGAGCGGCGTAGGAACGATGGGGGTCGATGGCCCGCCCGGCTGCGGCTGAGCGGGCACAAGGCACAGAGCGCTTGCCGAGGCGGAGGGGCCGGTCGTCATGCCATTGACGCACCAACCTGGGCTCGGCACCGGGGGCGACCTGGCTTCAGATGTTGGGCTTCGGCTCCCCGGTCCTGCACCCTACCAGCCCACTTCCCTCAGGTCTCACCCTCCGGCGGCGCATCACCGCCCTTTGCCGTTAACACACTACACGCCCCGTAAACGCGCTCAGCCCCCAGGCCCAGCCCCCTGCCGAGTGCGTACCAGAGGCCAGCACGTGCCCCAGCGGGTGCCAGGCGGTTGTCCACACGCTGGCGTCGTGAGCGGCGGGGATGACCCCCTGCGCGTCCGGCCGGCTGGCCAACCACATCATCAGGCTGCCGTCGACTGAGCACCGCCAGGAGCGACGACAGCGGCGGCGACAGCGGCGACGACGACAACAAAGAAAGAGGCGGCGACCGGCGCCAGTGCGAGCGGAGACGACCGCGGCAGCGGCGACGACGGTCAAAGAGGCAACGGCGGCGGCAGGAGCGGGGGACGGGGAGCGGACAGAGGCGTGTCAGGGTGAGGGCGTTGGGGGCAGCGGCTAGTCGAAGAGGGCGGCAGCAATGACCACGGCGGGCGGGCGGGGTGAAGGGGTTGGCTTTTACATCCACCCCGACCCGAACTCACCTGCGCCCGACACGAACAGCTCCTCGTGCTGCGGGTGCCAAGAGACGCACGTCACGTCGCGGCCGTGTCCCGTGAAGGTCGCCATCTCCCGCAGCATGCGCACATCGTACAGCTTGGCGAGCTGGTCGCGCGAGCAGGACAGCAGCCAGTGGCCGTTCAGGTTCCATTTCACCTGCGGGCGCAGTCGCACACCCGGGCATGGGGGCGCAGGACGGCGCGAGTACAGGTCGACAGGTGGGCAGGCAGGTGGGCCGCCCCCAGGCAGATGCCCCCTCCCCAGGCAGACTCCGCACCTGAAAGATGCCGTTCTTGTGGCCGTGCAGTGTGGAGAGGCAGGAACCGACCCGTGGGTCCCACAGCTTGATGCATGCGTCCTTGGAGCAGCTCGCGATGACGCCCTTGGTGGGGTGCCAATCCACCCAACGGACGTCGCCGCCATGACCTGCGCCAGGCAGCGGCAGCGGTAGCGGCGGCAGCAGTGGCAGCTGTAGCAACACCAGCAGTGGCAGCAGCAGCAGCAGCTGTAGCAGCACCAGCAGCAGCGGAGACGCGGGCGCTGAAACGCAAGAGACAGGGTTGCCCTCTGACAGACAGCGTTGCCACCTTACCGCTTACGGGCTCCGGCCTAAACGTTGGATAACCCCTTCATGCAGTACCCTAAGATATGGCGCGACAGCGCATCGCACAGCAAGCGGTGTCTGGACCGACCGGACAGACATGCACCCCCCCCTGCAGCCCCCACACACGCACCCGTCATGGACAGCTCCTGCCCGCGAAACGTGTCGAACACTCGGACCGTGGAATCGTCCGAACCTGTGTAGTAGCCGGCGCCAGGGAGCGTGTAGCGGAGGGCAGCAGCGGGCTTAAATAAGACGACGACAATCTCCCTATGCAATGGATACCGATGATTGAAAGAATCGCGCCCAAATGCAGCCGTTGTGCACAAACGCTGTCATAATCAACCGCACACGTACCCGTAACGAACTTGAAGTCAGTGGGTGAGAAGCTCACGGAGCGACAGGGCTCCTTGTGGGCGGGGTACACCTGGGGCCGCCGGGAGGCAGGAGGCAGGGAGGCAGGAGGCAGGGAGGCGGGAGGCGGGAGGCGGGGGGGGGGGCGGCCAGCAGCGGCGAGTGTAAGGGCGGAGCCAGCGGGAGGAGAGGAGAGGAGGGGGAGCGAAGTGAAGCACGAGCGAATCTATTCTTTCCGCCAGCCGATTCCTGCCCTGCCCTGCCCTGGCCCGGATGCTCCCTTCCCCGCAAACAAAACTCCGCGTCCTCCCCTCCGCAGCCGCAGCCGCAGCCGCACCTGCAGCACCTCCAGCGTGGGCTTTGAGAACTTGACCCGGCCCATGTCGTCGCAGGACAGCAGGAAGAGGCCGCTGTGGGAGAAGACCATGCAGCGGATGGGCGACGCCTCGTGCGCCTGCGGTGCCATGGCAGGGGCCATGGCAGGGACCACACATCGGGAACACCAACGGCAGCACCGCGCCGGGAACACAGTGCTGACGGCGTCCTAGAAGAGGAAACGGCCGACAGGCCGGAGGAGAGAGGTCTGTGGTCGTAGAGCACGTGGAGCAGGCCTGGGTGTGACTGACTTTGGGCTGCAGCGGTGCGCATCCCATATCCTTGGAGACCACCCACCCACCCACCCACCCACACCCACCCACCCACCCACCTGGATCCCTGGTCCCAGCTCGTTCTCAAAGTTGGTCCCGTTCCAGAGACTGACGTTTCCGTTGTTTCCCGCGCACAGCAGCCGCCGGCCGTCCGGAGTGTACACCAGGTGGTTGATGGCGGCCCGGTGCTGCGGGGGGGCGGGGGGCAAGGGGCAGGCAGGCCGCGGCAGAGGGCCGGGAGGGCTTGGGAGTGCAAAGCGCTTCGCAAAGCATCAGCAGTCCGGCGGGAGGGCGGAACAAAAGGGAAGAAGAGACCCTTGGACCCCCGAAGTCCCAAGGGGCCCACCCCACCCGATCTCCTCACCCTGAAAAACGACGACGTCACGAACTTGGTCCCGATGCTGCTGGCGGGGGTCTGGGGATAGGCCAGCGGTGACAGCAGCTGCGGTGGGGCCGAAAGGGGACGCGGGCAGCGGCGGGACAAAGGGAGCCGCGCGTGGTCCGATGAAAATGTGTTTTTTAGGGCGCGCTGCAACCGGCTGCAACCGCCTGCTCAACAGCGCGACTCTGTTCGGGTCGGGTCTGACACTGAGCGGAGCGGAAGCTCGTGTTCGCCAGCGGCCGAGCAGGTGGGTTGGGGGTTGCGGTTGTCGGGTCGCTACGGATACGGACACACCAGTTCCCACTCCCGGAGATCCGTCTCGTTGGGCACCCGTCCCGTCCCGTCTCTCGCTGTGCTGCTGCTGTGGTCCCATCGCCGGCACGGTGGGTCAGAAACCCATCCCCGTCGGACGGCCATTCGCGACAGCGTCGGACGGCCATCCCCGTCGGACGGCCATCCCCGTCGGACGGCCATTCGCGACAGCGAACGCGAACTCGCCGGACCGGACTCAGGGCCTTTGCCCCCCGCCCCTAGGTAAGCGGCCCTGCTGGGTGGGGCGCACGGCCCCTACACCGCTTCCTCCCTGGCCCGGCAGACCGATCTAGCGCACGTCCTCCCCTACACAGCTTCCCCCCTGGCCTGGCAGACCTACGTCCAGGCTGCATGCGAAAGTCGGCTGCAGATGCGAGACTTGGCGCACGCTGGCGGCGGACGAACGCGCCTGCGACGGGGCGGGGAAGGGGAAGGAGGACGGCGCCAGCGGGGGGTGTCAGGGCATGTTGTATGCGGCAGGATGTTGGCTCATTCTGTCGTGGCAGCCGGCAGAAAGGCGGTCCATATCCTGGCGGTCACAGCAAGCAAGCCGCTCCTGTGTCGGTGGAACAGGTATCTCCGGAACCGACGCAAGTGACCCAGCTCCCCCTCCACTTACCTGCACGAGCCGGAGGTAAGGGCCCACGTGGTCCAGCACGCGGCTGCAAGCGCAGCGGGTGCGGCACGGGATCAAGTCGCTACATTGACGGTTTGACTGCGTGATAATGGAAAGCCACACGGATGGCGTGGCTTCCAGGCACCAGGTTGCATGCATGGGCGTGGCTGGGAGTGTGGAGGCTCACAGGCCGTGTGGGGGCGATTTGATGAAATGTGTGCATGCTGGTGCCACCAAGCCCGGTACATCTTTGCTATTTCGGGGGATCGCTTGCCCCTACTTGCAGCTGTCCGCAGCAGGTTTCGGGGCAGGGTGCCTAAGGCCAAGGCGCACCTTTGCCCTGATCTTATTCACGTGTACCTACGTTTTAACCGCCTTCTGGTACTGCTTCTCCAGCGATACACCAGAGCTTGCGGGCGCTCCGGTTGATGCCCCTTGCGCGCCCGAGGCGGACAGAGGCACGAGCTGGTCTGTTTGCATTTTCTCAGATCACGTTTCGATATTGCATCGTTTGGAATTGGAGGTGCAAGCCCCAAAGGTTTGCACGCCGGCAGCTAGGGGCGCTTCATACCGCAATTACTGGAACTTCACCAAAACAATCCCCAGCTGTCTTGCACTAGCAACCTCTATGATCTGTCTCTGGAGCACTGCACGCAAAAAACCCTTTGTTCCGGTTGCCCCGTACTACCGTACTAAGTCTACACCGTAAGGACTGTCCTTTTACTGAAACAGCTAACGCAGGAGCTCCTAGCGACAAACGCAGGGCAGACTAGACCGCTAAAAACCCGCAATCATGTCTCTTACACTGTCGGAAGATGGGGAACTCCAGGTGCAGTCTTACCTGCGCTTCGCGAAACTTAAGCGCGATCAGCATGTGCGTGAAGTCATTTCTACCATCAGTGATTTCAAGTCGGAGCACATTCGCCAGGGGGTAGGTGGAATGCGTCAGTGCGGAGAAATGGCTACCGGGGCAAGCACATTGGGTTGTCGCACATGCGCCGGGCTTGCGCACATTGGGTTGTCGTACTGGACAAGAGCGCACCGAGAAACCCACAATGGGCAACCCACACCGGGCAAGCACACCGGACAAGCGCACACCGGGTCACCGCACATGGGCTTTTGTCTTGGCCATGTTTTGTGCCGACAGGAGATGTACAGCTACAAGGAATTGAGCCAGATATTTCAAGATCTGGAGCAGGAGACCAAGCAGCTCATCGACAAGGTATGTGGCACGAAGTGTCGTTCCCCCGTATGCACTGTATGCGGTACAACCTCCATGTTGATCGGTTTATGCTGCGCTCGGGGGGGCCCACCCACTGTGCTGACAACTGAACACCCCGCCTTGCCACTCTTGGATCGGGTTTAATCACTGCGCTGCCGAATAGGGGGTACCCGCCCGAACCCATCGCGGCGCAACTAGCCCTCTGCTGCTGCTGCTGCTGCTGCAGCTCCAGCTCCTTCCCCGGCCTTGGCCAGGTGTTCACGTCCTTCCAGTTCGCGACTTTTTGACCGTGCCCGACAACTCCCTGTGCGATCCCAGCCTTGTGACGCGCCCTGCACAGTGCGCCGCAACCCCTCTTCCCCTGCTATCGGCCCCAAACACCGGTAGCCGACCACCGGTAGCGTACCGGTACCCTCCCACTGACTCTGCCGGGGTTCAGCCGTTGGCCTCACCCCTTTGCCGGATCCCCCGCTGCCAGGAAATCCAAAACGCCTACCACACCAACGCCCTGTTGGTCAAGATCCTGCTGAGCCAGGCCCAAGCCCAGGGTGCCGACCTCGCGGTGGACACCAACGCGCTGGAGAACGAACTCCTGCTGAAGCAGGTGCGGCGTGTGCTCCCTCACTTAGGGCCCGTCCGGGCGTTTGCGTTTCTCCCTGACGCAATGCAAATATGCAATGCAGCGGCTCCCAGAGACAGAAAAACCCAAAGTTGACCCACGAAGCGAATGTCGAATGAAGCCCCTAAGCTCTCCTGCGGTTCTCGCAACGATTCATCCGGGGCTCGTCCCTGGATTCCTGGATCCGGTGCAGTACCGTCACATGGCCGCATCGCACGGGTCGTGTGCCAACTGGGCGTGTGGGGTCTGGAGGCTCGATGTCAAATCCGTCTGCCGCGCACCGCCTGCCGCCTTCCCTCCCCACCCCCACCCCCCAGTCCGCGGTGACTCATTGTTATATAAAGGAGCATATCACTCCCTGACCCCCATCCCCCACCTGCAGATCAGCTCCAGCGAGGCCACTGCGCTGTCCCGACCCGCATCCGACTTTCTGCGCCGCAACTCCAAACTGGGTCGGCTGGGAACAGTCGCCACGGTGGCAACGCAGGTGGGGGAGGCAGGGCCACCGGGGTAATTGGAGTCTGCGGGCTGGGGCTTTAGCGGATGACAAGGGACGGGGGTCCGGCCAGGGCGGCTTTTTGCTGAATCAGCCGCCCGATTGCCTGCCAAGGGCGCGGGGTCGGGGGGTGCGGTCCCGGGGCGCAAGATACGGGGCACGAGTCGACGAATGCAGCCGCGGGTGTGCCAAGCACGACGTAGATGTGAGAACAAGAACACGGGAGCATGCAAGGCGTGGGATGAGGACCACACCCGGGTGGCCATCATCCTGGACGCGCGCTAACGGCCAACCGAATAACTGGGGGCGGCGGGCGGGCGGTGTCCCTTCCCTGGCTCCTTGAACCCAGGACCCGGCCCTGGTGAAGGAGCGGGACAACCTCAAAGTGGAGTTGGCGGCGGTCCAGGAGCGCATGGCCAAGCTGCAGGTGAGCGAGCTTAGGGTGGGGCCCCTGGTGGGGCGATGCCGGCGCTCCCCAAGCCGCGTCTTTGTGCGCGGCGGCACCGTTTAAGGAGACGGAGGTAACCTCAGTGCCTCAAGGCGAGGGGCAATACGGTAGTAGCACTAGCGGCCGGGTCGATATGTCGATATGTCAAGGGGGAGGACAGTGACTCGCTGTGGAGCCGTGGTTGGCATCAAGTGGCAGGTGGGTCATGGTGGTGGGGTGGTGCCGTCTTCCATGCAGTGCAGTGCAGTGCGGCAACCTGGAAGGCTGTCGGTGCGTCGTTGAATAACAGGAACAGGTTTAGGGCAGGGTACCGCCGGGCCACTTGGCCCGCTCGAGCAATAGTATACGCGATCCGTTCTTCGCTCCACCCAGGCTTTCTTTCCCGCCCCTTCCGTCCTTCGCTTTCCGCCCTTCTTCGCGCTGTCCTGCAGGAGGAGACGACCAAGGTGATGCGCGACCGCACGGCCCTGAACAACCAGGTAAGCGTGTGTGAGGGGGCGAGGCCGGCCGTGTTCACGGGGCACGTGGCCGCCCTATACCCCTCTTACGGTAATAACAACAATGGGCTGGGTGCATTTCCAACATCGAGCTGCGGGCGTAGCCATGTCGGCCCGCGCGTGCGGCCAACAACATTGGCCTGGGTGCGCGGCCGCGCCCTCAGCGACTGTTGATGTCCAGAAGCCCTGCCGACTCGGCCGGCCGCCTGGTCCCCCACCTGACTGATTACGCCCCTGCCTGCCCGCCTGCCTGCCCGCCTGCCTGTCTGCGTGTCTGCTTGGTCCGCCGCCTGGCTGAGTACGCCCCTGTCTGCCTGCTTTGCCTGTCTGTCTGTCTCTGTCTTGTCTGCCCGCAGCTCAACTCGCTGAAGGACGAGCTGGCCTCCAAGGACAAGGCGCTGGCGGCCAGCGTGGGTGACAAGGATGCGTCCGTGTCCAAGCTGCAGAAGGAGATGGAGCAGCTGTCCGCGAGTGCGGCCGGCAGGTCGCAGCTGACGGCGGCCGAGGTGGAGCAGCTCAAGAAGCAGGCGGGAGGGCTGGGCAGCAAGGTGGCGGCGCTTATGGACGAGCTGCAGGTGGGTGGGTGGGGTGGGGAGGGCGGGTACCGGCGGCCGCAGCGGCGGGGCGGGAGACCTGGAGGTAATAATAACGATACGGTACCGCAGCGGAGGGACGTACCGGTAGGCGGCCGAGAACCCATCCAGTAATACTTACCAGACATACGGTACTTGTGACCTAATCAATACCGGGGGATTGGGGCGTGCAACCGGGAAGTGGGTGCAGGTAAAACGTAAACGTCTACGACGAGGGGCCCTCGCCAACGTGGCCGCAGTGGCCACCGTTTGCTACTTCGGCTGTTGTGCCAGATCTTATTGGCGGATGGGCTTTGGACTTTGGAATGGTGTGCTGTACGCGCCCGCTGCCTTTTACTGATCGACCACTGACGGGCGGCGGCTGATATGCGTGCGCGCACAGGCCGCCAAGAACCAGCTGACTCTCAAGGACAAGGACCTGCGGGCCGCCGGCGAGGCGCTCAACGGCAAGCTGCAGGAGAGCAAGCAGTTCCTGCAGATGAAGCAGATGATGCAGACAAAGAGCCAGGAGGCGGCGGCGCTGCGCAAGCGGCTAGAGAAGTACGAGCCGCAAAACGTGCCGAGCGCGGACACGGCGTGAGGCGTAAGGCGTGAGGGGTGAGGGGGCTGTGATGTGCGATGCGATGCCGGGGGGCTGTGATGGCCGCGCGCCGCAAAGGCGGATGGCCCCGAATAATGGCATGTGTGTCTGAAGGGACCCCGAGCATGCATAACCTATAGGGTGCGTTGGGTGATACGGCGGCTGTTGGGAGCTTAATGCTGGGTGTGCATGTGGCCGGATTGTCACGTGGATCGGGCAGCGTAGGGAAGGGAAGGGCGCTGGACTGCGTGGTCCGTGGGCGGCGGTGTGAGGAGAGCCTCCACAAGGATTGGGGCCGGCCGTCCTGATGCCTGGAGGGCGATATGGGGCGGTTGGACGGGCAGGTGGCTTGCGGGAGGGTCGACCCTGCCGCCATTACACAGCCGTGGTGGGCGGCGCCCTCTTTCAAGGTTCGCCGTCGAATAAGAATCAGCCGTCAAGGATCTTTCACCACCATCTTCATCATCTTCATTCATCATCGCCATCATCATTATCAACTTGAGGATTTCTCAACCTGGTTCTTTCGCTGCGTTGACATCATATGGCCCTGAACATCATCTCTTGAGCCTCAAAACATTACCGGTGCCGTATATCACGCCGTCTCACCCACGACCGACATCTTCAAGCTCCGCTCTCGCAGCTGCGTACGTACAAGTTGCCGAGCAACCAAATAAGGGCAACAGACAGCCAAATGCGCCCTGGGAGCCCACGCCTACCACGCGTCACGCACCCAGTTCCGCGACAGGAAGACAGGTGCTCGACGACAAACACAAACACCAACCGCAAAACATACAACACACAAACATACAGGTGGTGAGCACTCGCGGCGCTATGAGCACCTATCAGCGCATGGGAGGCCGACGAGCCGCGCTGCGCACAACAGCACACAACATGCAACTAAACCCCCCGATCCCGATCGCCGACGGCACACTGACCACCACCCATGCCGCCGAGGCCCATCCCGGGGACAGGCCATCTGCGCGCCTGCTGCCCCTGCCCAAGATGACCAACCCAAGATGACTGTAAACTTTCCACCAGGACAACCCTCCCTCACACTCTCGTCCCGTTCCCTGGATCAAGCGCCTTCGCTACCTACCTACTTACCTATCTACCTACCTACGAACGAAAGGTGATACAGGTAGCCAGTTGTACAGCAACAGCGCGTCTTCCTTTGTCGCTTCGCTCCGCAAGCACCGACACCACGTGGATTCGGACACCACGCGAGGTCAGCGGTGTCCACCGCCGCCTTCCGCAGTGATACTCGTACAAGTTGCGTGTCCTGGTGTCCTGGACGTCCTGCTCCCCTGGCTCATCCCCGGTATCTGGATCGGAATCTGGGTCTTGAGGCGCAAGAGGCGAGACGCGGCCAACAGGGCCGTGGTGTGGAGTGGCGCGCGGCACCTGACAGGAACCGCACCCGCCACAACCCCACGCCCACCCCCAATACACACACGCACACACACAGATACACACGCACGTGGCCATACAGGACAGGAGCCCAGCCAGCCTTCCAGCCAGCCAGCCAGCCACACAGCGGCGGAGCTGGAGCCGCTTTCAACGGGAGAACGGGGGCGCGGCGCCCCGCGCCGCACCATGTCGTACACTCTGCTGTACAATACGCCCAAAGATGGGCGCTGGGCAAATACAATGAGCGGGGCAAACGAGACCCACCAACACACGCAGACCTGGGCCCCCTGCGAACCCACCCAGGGGCCCACGTCATCAACGCTCGGCCAACCGAAGCCCCGTCGCCGCACCCGCCCTCCACTCATACGCCCGCCGCTGAGAGGCATCGTGAGCGGGCCGAGGCAGCAACGCAACCCTGGCCCTGGGCCGCTACCCAACCTGCCTCGCCCAGTGCCAGGCGGCGTGTATCATTTGTTCGACAGACAGCCTGTCTCTCTGCCGCGGGAACGCGCCGCGGAAGCCGGGGGTGGGCGGCCGGATCGCGGCGACGTGGGTTGCGATGCAGGTGACGGAGACGTACAGCAGCGAGTGAGCGGCGGCGATGACGGCGGCGGCGTTCCGCGCTGCTGCTTACCTGCTAGCGCCGCCGCCGCCGCCGCAGAAGCAACAAGTGCAATGTACCGTAGCAGATGGACAACAGGCAACCACAGCAGAGTGACGCTGCTGGCGCCCACTGCTGAGGGCGGCGTCACCCTCACCAAAGCCTCTCGCCACTCGCCTCTCACCACTTGCCGCTCGCCCAGCCCGACTTCGGCAAACTCTCTCTCCCTCCCCTGCGCACGGTGCTCCACTGCCTCTCTTCGCGATTATTCACCGCCACCGCCGCCATCGCCTTCTTTTCCCAATTTCCATCCACCTGCTGCTGCTGCTGCTGCTGGTGCTGGACACAAATCCCGCCACACGGCGTCTTGCCCTGCTAGGTAGCTGCTACGCTCGCGCCCTGCATCAACAAACCAAGCTGCTTCTGCGCAGCAGCTTCTGCCAGCGGCCACCGGCGTAACCACAGGTGTGCATTGCACGCGCTCCTTCCCCCCTGCCAGCCAGCCAGCCAGCCAGCCAGCTTGCCTGCCTGCCCGTGCCTGTGCCTCCAACCAGCCACTCACGGGCTCAGATGCGGACCTTTTCTCGGGACAGGATGACCAGGTCGCCGTCATTGAGCACCTGGGGAGGGGTTATCCACGTATAGGCCGGAGGGAGGGAAGGGGAGCGCGGAGGTGAGGGGAGGGGAGGGGAGCGGAGCGAACCGCGGGACCCGGCGGGATTGGGTTACACCACCGCCAACAAACAAAACCAAAATAACACGTCCCGGACGACAAGAGGTAGCCCTCAAACCCCCCAACCGCCCCTCAGCCCCACGCCTCCAAGGATCCCCGTCCCGGCGCCCGATTCGCGCCCCTCAACAACGCCCTCTCCCCTGCCCTCAGCCCTCTCCGTCCCTTCGCTGCGGCACCTTCCTTCTCCTCCGCTCCTCCCTCTCCCTCCCCCCGTCCCTCGCCTCTCACCGTGTCCTCGGGCACCAGCCGGTTGTTTACGTTGATGAGCAGGTTGACCCGGTAGCCGTCGTAGCCCTCCCCCGTGGTGATGATGCCCTTCTCCGCCACGATATCGCCCGCGGTGGTGCCCCGCACAAAGTGCTCGATGCGGCCGCCCGGCCAGATGAGCACCGACACCTCGTCGGACTGGTAGTCGGCGGCCGCGTACTTGCCTGCGGATGTGGAGGGAGGGGGGAGAGGGAGGGGGAGGTGAGGTAATCAAGGGAGGTGAGGTAACAACGGTGGGGAGGGGGAGGGGGAGGGGGAGGCCCATGCGAAAGACCCGCGGCAGGTAGGTAGGTAGCGGCATTCCTCGGAGCGCGCGCGACGGAAACGCCCGGGCACCACCTCTCACCCTCTCTCTCCCCCTCCCTCTGTTCTTACCGATTGCGCCGTCCCCCCAGGCGATCATGCTCCGCAGCTGCTGCGTCTTCGCGAACGTGACCCGCATCTGCTCCCGGAAGCGCCGCTGCTCCGAAGAAGAGGACTCCGCAGCCGCCGCAGCCGCCAACGCCTCCTCGTCAACCGAGCCGCCGCCGCCGCCGCCGGCGGCCCCGCCGCCGACCTCCGCCGCGGTTGCGGCGGCGGAGCTGCCGCCGCCGCCGCCGCCGCCGCCGGCGGCGGCGGCTGCCGTTGCCGCTGCTGCTAGGCGCTCTTCCGCCTCCTGCGCCGCCGCTGCGTCCTCCTCGAAGCCCTCCAGGAGGGTGATGGTCTCTGCGGGGATGAGGTAACCCAGGTGGTCGCGGCGGTGGTACCTGCAGGCAGTGGCCGACAGGGGGGGACAGGGCGGAAAGGAGTTTGGAGTTGGGAGGGCAGGAAGTGGTGACAGGCGGGACAGAACGGAGAGAGGGACAAGAGACCCATCCGCCCGCCCGCCCGCCCTCACCACCCCGGTTTCCCTCTTCCTCCCTGGCCCCTCCCAGGAGCCCACCTTCCGTCATCGCACTTGACGTACTCCTCCAGCCGCAGCACCAGGTCTCCATGGCCGGGCACCTGCCAGCGCTTGACCCGCGTGTAGGCCAGCAGGCTGGAGTAGAAGCCGTAGTCGGGCACCCGGGTGGGGGAGGTGCGGAAGGTGGCGCCCAGCTTGACGGCGGAGATGAGGCGCTGGCCGTCGTCGTGGCGGGACACGACCACGCCGTAGCTGGGGGGAGGGGAGCGGGCGCAGGGCGGAGGAGGGGAAGGGGAGTGCAGAATGCATTAGTCCGGGCGAGGGGAGGAAAGCGGGAGGGAGGGGTGGAGGGGTGGAGGGGGGTATCCACTGCGGGGCCTGTGAGGCTGGGCCGTAACGGAGGCGGCACCCCGGCGTTCGCGAATCCCCACCTGTTCCTCCCTCCCTCCCCCTCCCTCCTAGGCGTCCTGCCTCCCTCCCACACACAGCTCTCTCACCTCAGCCCCCTGCCCCTCCCTCTCCCGCTTCCCCCTCCCTCACCCCCCATCCCGCCTCGCCCCCCATCCCGCCTCTGTCTTCATCACCCCCCACCCCCACCCCCACCCACCGCAGCTTGTCCTTAGCCACCTTGAGCACCGGCTGACCCACGTAGCCCTCCGGCAGCCGCTCCCGGCCGCCTCCCCCGGCCCCGCCTCCGCCTCCGCCGCTTCCCCGCCCCCTTCCGGGGCTCTGCAGCAGCGGCGTGTATTCCTTGTACACCCAGTGTGCCGCCGCGCCGTACTCGGCCAGCTCGTGCATGGAGCTGGTCTTTATCTGCACCTCCATGGGGATACCGCCGGGGCCGCGGACGGCTACACAGCGGGGGGAGGGGGAGGAGGGAGGGGGAGGGAGGTGGTGGTGGGGGGGGGGGGGAGGAAAGGGGAGGGGGGCGCGACAGAGGGAACCCGGGTGGATAGCACTTCGTGAGCACCACTGCTGGTAGGGTAGCTGGCGCACCGAGGACTGCGAACTGGCGCCGAGCGCGCGCTCTGCCCTGCCCCCGGCTCCCGACCGCTCACTCCCGACATGCCCTTTCTTCCTTCGCACGGCCACTGCTGCCACCCATCCGCCCAGCCACCCAGCCACACACCTGTGTGCAGCGCCTGGTATCCCGACTGCTTGGGGTTGGCGATGTAGTCATCAAACTCGCGCTTGATGGGCTTCCAGATGGAGTGTACGGCATTCACCAGCCGGTAACACACGTCGATCGCCTCCTGCAGGCTGGAGCCCTCGCCGTCGTCCACGATCACACGCAGCGCCCGGGAGTCGTACACCTGGCAGTGAGAAGAAAGACGGGGGGGAGATATCAGATATGGGGAAATAAGGAGGGGGTTATCCACGGATAAAGGCCACGGGGTTGCTCAGTCCGTCCGTCCGTCCGTCCGTCCGTCCGTCAGTCATTGCCGCACACTGCCGCACACGCTCAGCCCCTCAGTCCCTTAATCCCTGCCTCACGCACACGCCCGCACCTGCGCCACTGCCACGTTCTTCCGCACCATCTTGCGGTACACGCTGTGTAGGCTCTTGAGGCGGCCCTGGATGTTGATGCCCAGACCGCCCGCCTGGCTGCGGATCTGGATCTCGTTGTACAGCAGGGCCGCGCACTCGTCCAACACGTCAAGCCCGCGACTGCGCGACCGATCGGTGGTTGGTGGGGTCGGATCAGGTGGGGTAGGAGTCAGGTCAGCTCCGGACAGGCGGCCGGGCCCTTGGGCGAGGCAGGCGCGGAGGCCCGCTGCTGCTGCTGCCGCTACCCCGCCTGGTCAGCACGGCCGGATAGCAAACGTCGCCTTCGCTCCATCCCATCCACCCCACAGCCCACACCCCACCTCACCGCGTGCTGCTGGCCAGTCCGCGCAGATTCTTGAAGCTGACGCTCTCAAAGGGCACCACCGTGGAGAGAATCAGCTTCAGCCGCTCCTGCTGCGGACTCAGAGGGCTGAGCGGCAGCGACGGAGCGGGCGGCACGTCGCTCAGTGGGCCGCCGCCGCCGCCGCCGCCGCTGATCCCCGCGTCAGAGGCCGCTGCGGCGGCGGCGGGCGCGGGCGGTTGAGGCTGAGATTGCTTGCCAGCGCTCGAGGGCGGTTGCGCCCGCAACCCGGATCCTGCGGGCTTGGAGACCTGGCCGGCGGCGGGGGTTGCGTCGGGGGCGGGGTCGACGGCGGCGGCGGCAGCGGCGGATGGTTTGAGGGGCGCGTCCGCTTGCCGCAGCAGCTCGCGTCCACCGCTGCTGCTGCTGGCGCCGCCGCCGCCGTCGGTCCCGTCGCCGCTGTCCGCTGCCGTCGTCGTCGTCGCCGTGGCCGTCAGTCCAAAGGGCAGCACGAGCCCATCCAACAGCAGCGGGCCGTCAACCGACTCGAGCGTGCCGTACGACGGCAACGCGAACGCCGCATCCGCCGGCGGCCCGAACCTGGCGCCGGTGGCAACGCTACCGCCACCGTTACCGCTAAGACGGAAGCCCGCGCCGCGGCCGATATCCGGGCAGGTGCTGTTGGTGGTGTTGCTGCTGTGTCCGCTGGCGGTGGCGGCGGCGCCATCGTTGCGATATGCCGTTGAAGCTGCACAGCCCCAACCGTCAGCGGCGGTGGCGGCGGCGCCCGGCGAGGAGGATGGTGTGTACGGCGTGGCGTACGACGACGCGATGGTGGCAACGGCAGCTGCACCAGACGGCGACGGCGTCGAAGCGCTGCTGCCGTCGCCGTCGCCACCGCCGTCGCCGTCAGCGTACGACAAGCCACGTGAAGTGGACGACGGGACCTCCGCCTCAGCCTCCACCACCACCACAGCCACTGCTGCAGTCGTGGCCGCCGCCGCCGCCGCCATGCTGCCGCCGCCGCCGTCACCCCGCATTCGCTCCCCGCCCCCTGGGTCCGCCTCCCACACCACCACCGCCGCCGACGACGAAGACGCCTCCGCCACCGTTGCCACAGCCATTGCAGGCACCGCCGCCACCCCCGCCTCCGCCAGCGCGGGCCTCGACGACTGCAGCGCCGCCGCCGCCGTCGGCAGCGGCGGCGGCAGCGGGACCGCTGCCGCCGCCACCGCCCTCTCAGCCGCCAGCGCCCGCGCGCGCCCCAGCTCCTCCGCCTCCGCCTCCGCGTCCGCTCGGCCGCTCTCCACTCGCCTCCGCCGCTGCCGCCGCCGCTGCTGCAACCAGCCGTACCCGCCATCCGCAGCGCCGCCTGCGGCGGCCGTCGCCGCGGCGGCGGCCCGGACGCCGGCGGCGCGCGTGTAGTGCCGCACTGGTGCCTCCGGCCCCGAGACCTGCACAATCCGCAGCCCCAGGCCGTCGCTCCCGTCCCCGCCGCCGCCGCCGCCGCCGCCCCCCGCCGCCGCCGCCTGGTCCTGCTCGTCCAGCTGCTCCTCCACCACCGCCAGTGTGGGTAGGCTCCACAGTCGGTCCAGCTCCGCCCTGAGTGTGCAATAGGTGCTGGGCTGCAGCACTGCGAAGCAGAGGTCCTCCATCTCCGACTGCAAACGAAACGGGGGCCGGAGATGAGGAGGGGTGTGCGTGTGTGTGTGGAGACAGTGGTGGAACGGGGGTAGTGGGCGGCAGTCGCGATGCAGGTGGGGTAGCGGGCAGCGGCAAGGCGGATTGGCGAGGTTGACCGACGATGAGGCTGACCACCACCACCACCACTACGACCCCGCTCCCCCCCGTACACACACGCCTTCCCCCCACCCTCCATCCACCATCCTCCTGCCCCCCCTCCCTCCCCCCTCCCTTCCCCCCGCCCCTCACCTTGAGTCCGTCCCATCCCAGCGACTCCGCCATGGAGCACCACACCTCCAGCGTCTCCTCCGCCACACTGCGCTGCTTGTCGGGCGGCAGCACGTACACGGTGCGCATGTTGTGCAGCCGGTCCGCCAGCTTCACCAGGATAACCAGCGGCTCCTCGAAGGCCAGGTCCACGATGAGCTTGCGCAGCTGCTTGAAGTGGTCGGGGGAGTACTGGGCCCAGCCCTGGCCGGGGTGGGGGGTGAGAGGAGGTGGGGTGGGGTGTGTGTGTGGGGAGATGGGCGAACCGCAGGGAGGCAATTGGGTGAACAGTGGGATGCGTCGCAGGCGCAGCGGCAGGAGCGGCCCCGTGGGCAGTCAGGCAGGCAGGGGGGCTAAACAGGCCAGGGGGGATGGCAGGCAGGCAGGCAGGCATCAGCGGCCCCGTGTCATGTTTATCCGACTGCTGCAGACATACACGCGATGCGGCTCATGTGCACGACAGCCCAGCGCCAACGCCCCCACCCACCCAGCCACTCCCCCTCACTCCCTCCACCCCACCTGTCGCTTGCCCCTCCGCAGCAGCTGGTTCATCTGACTCAGTTTTGACACCTGGTTGACCAGTGCCGCCACGCGGGGACCGAACGCCAGCTGCATGGCGCTCAGGTCGGTGGGCGTGTCGTCGATCACGTCGTGCAGTACGGCAGCCATGATGCAGCACACGTGGCTGCGCAGGCGCGTGTGTATGTGTGTGTGCGTGAGTGTGTATTTGGGGACCGGGGCGAAGGGGGGCGGGAAGAAGGGGGCAGGGAGAGGGAGGGGAAGGGCAGGGACGATCAGGAGCACGCAGGCTGGGGCGTCGGACTGGTTCGAATGCGAGGGCGATGGGTTTGCCTCATACACGATAGGTTTACAACACACGCTTCAGGGCAGCCAGGCTGCCGCGTCGTTCACCGCGTGGTGTCGTATCGTGCCGTGCCGTGCCGTACCATGCGGGTTCAACCCACGCGCCCGCCCACCCACCCGCTCGCTGCGCTACGCATTCCCGACCCTCCCATCCACCTCCCCGCCCGCCCGCCCAACCGGCACCCGTCCGCCCCTTCTGCCTCCCCCTTGCTCTGGCCCATGCCTGTCTCCGCCTCCACCTCCCCTAAAACCCTAAAAACCCTTAAAACCCTCTGCGCTGCGCCGCTCACCGCTGCTGCTCCGCCGCGCTGTTGTGTGCGGTGGGCAGACACGCCTCCACGATGAGCGCCGTCTCAATGCAGTGCGTCACGTAGGGCTCGCCGGTCTTGCGGCGCTGGGCCTGGTGCGCCTCCGCCGCAAACTCCACTGCGGCCAGCACCGCGGGGATCTGGAAGAAGCGACTGTGGGTCACGTCGACACCGTGCAGGTAGGTGCGGGCCTGCAGGGCGGTGGGGGTTATCGGTATCCACTGGGGTATAGGCCGGAGCCCGTGAACGGTAAAAGTAAGGAAAGAAGGCCGTCGGAGGGGGGGGCGGCCGGGGGAGGGAAGGCGGGGGAGCGAGGGGACATAAAGAGAAATCCGCAGCGGAGAAGGAGCGAGGGGAGCGGAGCAGTTTGCAGGGAGTGGGAGTGGGAGAGGGACAGAGAGCGAGGGTGCGGGAGGGCGGGGCCAGGGTTGGGAGGGAGGTTGGCCTCGGGTTCGGGGGTGTGTGGTGTCTTCTGTGGCCGGGCGAGTGACCGACTCGGGCTGTGACCTAATCGTGCCCATGTCTGCCCCATCCTGGGGACTGGACGCAGCCCCACCCTGCTTGCCCGCATGAGGGTGGGCGAGGGCGTGCCGGCCTGCTGGCCACCTGGCCAATGGAGTTTTAGATAGCAGCCCGCCCTCACGTGGTGGTACCCATCCACCCACGCACCCACCCACCCATACCGGTACACACCCGCGCCCATACACGCGCCCATCCAGCTGCCCGTCCAGGCTTGGTCCAAGCCAACTTCCCACCCACCCACCCACCCACCCGCCCAGGCACGCTCCCACTCACCTGCACCTGCTGCGAGCGGCGTTCGAAGTGGAAAAACTCCGCCAGCACAGCCATCAAATTGTACGACAGGGCACCCAACGCGACGGACAGGGCGCACAGCGTCGTGAACCACAGACTGGCGCCGTGGTGGGCGCCTGCGGGTGGGGCCAGGGAGTGATAGGTGGGTGGGGCAGCGCAGGGGAGGGAGGACGCATTGGGGTTGGGGAGAGCGTGGTAGGGTATGGAAGACAATGGGGGGTGGGGTAGGTGCCCGCGCGAGGAGAGACAAGGGCGGAGCGGCACAGGGCGCCGGCGGGGAAAGGCGCTGGTGGTGGGGTCGGTCGTAATTAGTTTCCCCGTTCGTCGCTTCCGGCGGCAAGGGGTCTCTGGCGTGGGTTTACAGGGGATAGCAGGCCCAGGCGAATCCATGTCCAGGAAAATCCGGGTGTCGGACACGGGGATGCGCAGCAGGCGAAGCTGCAGGCCGCCAGGCCCTCGCCTGGTGCGGCACATGGGGGAGGAGTGATGGCGCGCTGGGGGCCGGCTCGTAAATGGCGCGCGAGGAGGTCGTCAAGATCCTGGCAGCCAGAGGACCCCAGCTGCAGATGCGCGCGCACTTTTGCGTATCTGTAGGTGTATGTGTGCGCGTGGGTGTGATCGTGTATGGAGACGGTGCGCCAGGCCGGAGGAGCTTGCAGCGCGTGCATCTAGCGGAGGGCTACACGAGAGGAACAGGTCAACAGGGGTTCGAGCGGGTCCCAGGCATGCGCGGGGTACGGGATGCTGCTGGACAGGTGGTGCTGTGTCAGGGTCGTGTGGCTCGTTCGCGGGCACGGGCCACAAGCCTCAGGCGGTGCGTGAGCGCTTGCGACCTGGAGCGGCATCCCGCGATAAGAAAAACTTGCGACGGATGGCAATGCAGACCGCCAAGTGATATGGCATAGACAAGAGCGAGCGGGGCGCTCACAGAGGAAAGGAAATGCCCGCCGGAGTTGACCAGAGATACTAGGCCACTTGCCTGAGGTGACTGTGTGACTCCATCCTACGACAAGTGGCACTCCAGAGGCCAAGGAGAGATGAGCTGCTGGTGCGGCCTGGCTGGTAGGCTGTCGTCGCGGGATGGTCACTACCCTTCGAAGCCAAGACTGTTGCGTACACCGAGCCCAGCGACTCTTTCTGATGCTACCCAGCGACTCCTTGGGTCCAAGCAGGCGGACCATTGACGCCGTGACCCTGACGTGGCTGTAAAACCTACTTACTACTAGGGCCGTGGAGGCGCACGGCCTGGCATTTTTCAGTTCCTTACATGTCGAAAGGCATATAAAACGCAAAAATATACTGCGCCTGAGCAGGAAACTGAGGCTGTCGTGTGGGCAATTTACGCGAGCGTGTTGGTGACACGCGTCGTGTGTCTACCGGTGTTTATGATAACGTTGAAGTCATGCAGAGAATGCTAACAATGTAAATACGCTGGCCAAGTGGCCATACAGGCTTCAAGATGCCGGGAAAGCGTGTAACGTACAGCCCAGCTACAACAAGAGCCGTTCAGAACACCAAGCTCGTCCGTTCAGTAAGCTGCTAGTAACCATTCTTTATCTGAGTGCTTCTTCGCATTGTCTTTGTAAGCGGAGTCTGGTTGGGCCAAAAGCAGTGAGACCGGTCAGTCTGACCGAAATTTACAAGCCCTTGAAGGACGACGACCAGAGCGTACAAAATCCAGGACAGTGCCTTCGCTTCTCATTTCCTCACAAGTCTCAACACTCCCCCACATCAGCGAGCCCTCTCCCCAACCACAAAAAGCCGTGCCTCCTGCACCGGGGCAGCGCGAACCCCCGCGCTTCCTGAAGGGTTCGCTGAGCCCTCCCGCGCTAGTTCCTCACTCCCGACACCGCCCATCAATGGTATATAAACCTGGCCACAACACTCACCACCTAACGCCGCCCTCATGGCCTGCAATGCGTAAGCACGTATGGCTTACGCCTGCTTGTGGGTTAGGGCATGCAAAAGAATAAGGGTACCACAAGCCCCAAGCTGCCATATGTTCCCCTTGGGCCGGCTCACACGGCCGCAACAATTAGGCGGCCTACCTCCTCAAAGCTGGCTAGTACCGCCGCCTCTCCTGCACGGGCAACCAGCCAGGGGGGGGGGGTATCCATTCAGTGTGTGCGATCTACAATGAGGAGCCCCATATGGGATCTTGCCTTCATCGCAAGGGGCCTCACAAGTCACGGCTCAACCCCACGTGCCTGCTGCCTGCAGGCCTTCACCCCGCCTTCTCGCGTGGAAGGGACTCGCTCCCATGTCATCCGCCGAGGCGCAACCGCTGGAGTTTATTTAGTCTGATGAGCGGGCATAAGAATTTTGAAGCGCCCATTCACATCCACATGGGAAGGATGGCATCTCCAACTGGCCCCCAACCATTCGTGGTCCATTTAGGCGCACTCCGCCAAAAAGGGCCGCCAAGAACAGCCCCCTCGCAATCGATAGAGGCCATGTTTCGTCTGCCTCACGCAGCCGTAAGTTCAGCCATGCACGCAGGTGCCGCAATGTCCCCGGTTGGCAAGAATGGGCAGGCATGTGCGACGCAGGCCTAACCTGCCTGACGAAATACCCCGCGGCACCATACAAGGCCTCACGCGCCGCGCCGCCGCATCCGCATGCATGTCGTGCCCCGCAACGACTCACCAGCGCAGGGCGCGAGTGGGGCACCAGCACTGCAGGCAAACTCCGTGCCCAACTTCAAGGCCGGCGGCCTCAGCGCGGCGACATGCAGCTACGGCTGCCTCAGTCCGTACTTACCTCGTAGTTGCTGTCGCGTGGCCGGTCGCGGTAGCTACCGCCGCTGCCGTACGGTCCTGACCTGTATCCGTCGTCGCCGCGCCGGTCGTACTCCCGTCGGTCATCGTAGCCGCGCCCCCGGCCGACGTCGTCATAGCCCCGTCCCCGCCCGTCATCGTACCCACGCCCCCGGCCGTCGTCGTAGGCCCGGCTCCGGCCGTCATCGTAGCCCCGGCCGCGGCCGTCGTGGTAGCTCCTGTCGTCGCGCCTGCATTGAATGTTGGAACTCCGCTTGGCCAAAGAAGATCAAGAAGCGCCGTTTACTGGCCCGGGTTTTAAGGTATTACAGTGAGTGCACCCCGATGCGCCGCACGCCAATGCCGCGCCGGGGCAGCGTTTGCGTATGGTATTGAGTGGCGGGCAGAGCACCGAGAGCAGTGCAGCTGTGGCATTTCAGCCACCTCATAATACTAACTGCAAGGCTTATGGAGCGAGGTGCTGCAGGCTTGCGTGTTGCTATCAGGGTTGTTGGCGCACCTATCTGCGGAGGCCGGGGTCCGAGCCTGACAACTAACTTCCCAGTGATCCCCCTGTGACCGCTATTTCCCGCGATTTCTCCCGGGTTTCGCTGATTCCTGTCAGGGTGGCTCGTGCAGTCTGGCCCTGTTGGACTTCGCTCAGCTCCGGTCATTACCGCTGCAGAGCATGGCCCATTGGTTCGACTCCCTCCCTTCGGAGGGTCTGGAGCTCAGTGCCGCCACCACTGCTACCGGCAAGCATTGAGAGGAAAGCCCCCACATCCCAGGGCCCGCGCACCTGCCGTCCATGTCGTACCGCCGGTCCTCGTAGCCAGCGCTGCGCCCCCGGCTGTCGAAGCCGCCGCGATTGTCGTACGACGCCCTCCCCCGGCTGTCGTGCTCCCGCCTGCATGCTCCAGGACGGGGCAGAGCCAGTCTGTCAGCGCCCCATACTGCATGGGTAACAGTACATGCAAATGCCAAACCAGGGGGCAGCACCGGCGAGCCGGGTCGCCCATGTGCACCCTTTTGTTAACCCCGAACCTTCGTTTTCCGGTATGGCGCATCACCAGTCCTCATCAGACATGCCCGGCGTCCTGCCCTCTGCTATCCGCCGCTTACCTGGCCGGCGACCGCTCCCGCTCACGCTCCCGGCTTCGGTGGCCCGAGTCCTCTCCCATCTGCGGCGGCGCACTGCGCTCCCGGACCAGCGGTTCGGGCTCGCGGGACCGCGACCGCTCCCACTTGTTCTGCAGCTCCGCGTGCTTCTCACGGATGGCCTTCCAGCCCAGGTACTGCTTGCCCGTCAAGTGCTCCTGCGCGGTGACCAAAGATCAGGTGCGGGGGAGGAGCGGGCTCTTTGAATTCTTCGTCACCTCGGCAACCTTAAGAACTCATGCAGAATGCTGCATGGCAATACTTGTTGCATATGCCAAATGCCATGCAACCATACTGTACGCGGCAAGTGCCAGGGGGCGGGCCCGGCCATACTTACTTGCGCAGCCAACATGCTTGGGCTTGGTTGGGCTGGGTTACGTACCTGCCGCCGCTGGTCATTGTCCGTACTGTTGCTGAAGACGCCGCAGATGTCGCAGACGCTCATGGTGCGCTCCGGCGCAGTCAGGCTGCGGTGCAAGCGGTCGTGCTGCGCCTGCATTTCGTTCGCCTGCTGCGCCAGTGCCATGGAAACGTCCACGTCACCCGCCTCGCCCGCCTCCTGGCTCTTGTGCAGCAGCTCTGTCACACGATCGGCGTACAGAAGGTTCCAACGGGAGGGGACGAGTCCGTGTCACGCACGTGGTGCAACCTGTGGCGGCCGCGCAGGGTAGGCAGCGGCGGTCCGCTGACGGCGCGGCAGGGCAACGGGACGGCACATGTGCCGCACCTTTCGCCTTAGCCTGCATCTCGGCAAGGCGTGCGGCGTCATCTGGCTTGAGCGGACGCGCGCTGCTCTCGGCCTCGGCGCGCTCCTTCGCTTTCGCAATTTTGCGGTCCATCTCCCGGATGAGGTCCTCGAGCACCTTCATGAGTCGACGCTCGTACCTGCACAGCATCCCAATCTTCCCTCTCTCAAACTCAATCCGAGCCGGGCTTACAGAAGCGCACTGAAAAAGCGACACGCACCTTTCGTGCTCGCGGGCGTCCTGTTTATCGTATTCCGCTTGCAAATCGGCCCAGCCTATGTGGTCCTCGTGGAGCTCGTATGGACATGGACCTACATGCCCGTCGCGAGGCAGCTCTTACGCTCCTCCCGTGTTCTTCCATCGTGCAAGGCTAGCGTCAGCACGGAGAGGTGCCTACCTAGATCGCTTCTTGTGTTCTTGAACAACCCGTTCGGGCACAGGCCAGCGAGCGCATACTTGCAAACGGTAGGGTCGTCGAAATGAATTCGGCGGTTGGAGCGCTCCCCCAGCGGCACGTTCCGCTCTTTTCCCATGAGCTCATCCAGCATGGCGCGCATGGCGTCCACCATCTTTGCTGTTATGCTGAAAAGACGTTCTTCCTGCAGAGAGCAAATCGCCAGTCCAGGCTTGTTCCTCAGATGAGCTGTTTTGCCGACAAATGGTTAATATATCCTGTATCGACAACAATAATTCAACACAGGTTAAGCTTCCTTGGACTTCTGCACTTTTAAAAGTTGGCTCCGAAACCCCTGCTCCGGACTACGTATGGCCGTACAACCTCCGGACATGTCAACAATCATTCAGCCGATTACCCAAGCGCGAGTAACGCTCCACGCAGGTTAGGGCATGAGTGACGCTGGGAAAGAGGTTCTGTCGAGAAGGGCAAGCGGCCAGGGGTATGTGGGGCTTTCGAACAGGTTCGAACCCCCGCCGAACCCCTCTACCCATCCACCTAGGCCATTATGCTGAACCGCTAACAGGCTCCCCTGTGCGGCCAATTGTTGCTAACACCTCCGGCGTGCAGGTGGTCGCGTTTGGTGTGCAAATCCCAATCCGCGCCTAAGGTAGCGCTCCCGCAAGCGTATGGCATCATCCCACAATGTCATACCCTCGCATCAGAAATCAACTAGGTATGGCTGTTTCTCCATGGTCGACTTGCCCGTCGTCCGGGAACATGTTTTTGGGCGGGGCCCCAGCGCGAAGCGCCCAGGGGGGCCCCGCCCTGTAGGATTGCCCATGTCCGTGCGTGCGTGGGACGTGGGACGTGGGATATGGGAAGTAATTGGACAAGTGTAGACTTTCGGCCAACAGAAAGGCTGCATAAGTAAAAGATTACATTCTTTATTGCACGGTAAATTTATTATTGGAACCCAACATCGCATGAGTACAAACCAGTTTGGCAGTCTCCATGGACCGAGGCCGAGGTCAAACCAACACCTCTCGGCCTATAATTAATTCCAGAAGATTCATCGTTCCTCAAAGTGGAATTCTGACATAACGGCGTGAAATGAATCTTCGTTTCGTAAACAAACTATGTTTGCATTGCGAACATTCTTCCCGCGACCACACCACAGCAGCTCTGCTACTCGGTCCGACCGTCTTGACGCACATTTCTATTACAAAGGTTGCAAGGAGCAAACCATGAGGGGCAAACTGCTGGTTGTTGGACGCCAAGCCGCAAATGCACGCATGATGCAGCGGTCTTCTGCGGGCCGCCCAACAAGTCCAGTCAGCAACCTAGGGGATGGACTTCTACATTCCCTGTCCTAATGTTAAAGCAGTCAAGCCTCCTCTACGGCAAATACCTCAGTAGCGAAGCCTGTGCACTCTCGTCGGCAACTGCACGTCGTCACAACCCTCGCAAACAGTTCCGCTGTCCTTCATTCTATTGGCAAGTCAGCCTGCGTGATGTGTAAATGATACACTCCATGTCTACTGTCAAGTAACTTCAGCCAATGCGCTGGCCGGAAGAGTTGCACAGTGCCGAGACGGCGCGCGATGCTAAACATGGGTCGGATTGCTGAAGCCTCAGGCATTTCAGGTATAAAGCTCTGGCTGCCTATCAGCAGGAATGTCGACACTCTCACAGTTGACGCCCTCGCCGCTCGCTTTGGAAATGCCGTATTTCGGTCGATGCGCACATGCGCTCATGCACCCGGCGGGATGGCGCGCTTCGCGCGGCGCCGGCAGGCCTTGCTAACGACTCGGCTAGCAGGCATTTCGGGAAACAGCTCTGGCTGTCTATCAGCAGGAATGTCGACACTCTCACACTTCACGCCCTCGCCGCCCTAGCACTCAACTCCACCCGTACGGATTTGGTGGGGCCCCGCCCTTTTTCCGGCTTCAAGGAAGCCGACACCAACCCCTTGTCGACGGGTTGTGGTGCCCTGGGCTGCGCGGCAAGCCCTGGGGAGGCAGGGGGCGGCTAAACCCTGTGCTGATCCGGCTCCACAAAGACTGTTGTACCTGGACCTGTAACGAGCCTCGTTCACACCCCTGCCGAGTTCTGGCAATATAATGGCGTTAGGTGCCAATCTCCTTGGCAGCCTTGATAATTGTACGAGACGGGCAGATGAGCAACGGCACATAATGAGCCTTATGGTTAAGTAAATTTGCTTCCTATAGCAACATGCGATGAAGACCATTGATGCGGGGCTGCTCGGGGCAGCGGGCCAGGGCTGGTTCCGGAGCACTGTCTAAGCAGTGCCTAGGGCAACAGTAGTTTGCATGATACCAACTTGCTGGTAAGTTGTAATTGTATAATGGCTTCACAGCTGCGATTTGTGTCACGGCTAATGGTTTTGAGGTATTGATCATTCTTTTGCCTAAACCGAAAAAATGATAGCCGGACGGCGACTGCCAGTCTTACCAGTCTGACGCAAAGTAGCTGCACCCATAGTCGTGCACCCATGGCTTCTGAACCATTGATTGTAGTCAGTATAAAGCATATGTTTCTGCACATTTCCCTCTTCCTCACTCAGGCGCATTTGCCCCTTGTTAGTGCAGCATTCCTATTACCAAACCGGTTATAATACCCCATACTACTCCAATAGGCAACAATACAATTTTATCAGGTCTAGCGATAAACGTTTTGCTGAACTTCATCAGTAGGTGAAACAAGCACTCCGTCGACAATTGGCGCAGCGGCTGGGGCGGTGGCTGTCGCCTTGGCGCGTGGAGCTGCGATTTGTGAAACCGATCAAACAATAGTCATCATGGCCGGGTGCTTTAACATCGTTGCTGCCCTTGTCCTGCTGGTCATGCGGGTCGCACTGGCGGACATCTTCCAGACTGGCGGCAGACCCGACGCGTATGTCCCATGCCTGAGCGCTCAAGGCTGCGAGGCAGCAAAGACCTCGTCCGTCAACCTCGAAAATCACATGGCCAGGCAGTTTGTCGACTGTTTCGACCGGCATGGCTGCCTTACCGCGGAGCGAACTATGTGGCATCACTTCACGGAGGACCAGCCCAGCTGCATGACCGCAGCGCGCGTATGGTGGTCGCACAAGCCCTCCGTCCTCCCCGTCACGCTCGTTACGCAGCTCTCGATTGGGCGGCTGGACCAACTCAAGGCGCTGTGCGCCTCGTGGCGCGGCCCGCTCGCCGCCGCGGTCTACATTCCCCTGGTCAACGCCGAAAAGCGTCTGTCCTTCGAAAACCTCGACCGGCTGGCGGGCGCGATCGGCGCTCTGCACCGTCTTGTCCGCGATGCGAATGGTAGCAGCTACCAGGGCTGCCAACTACGCGTCGCTCTGATCTACGAGCTCTTCGCCGACGCGCGCGGCGCCGCCCTCCTGCGCCCCATCAACTCGCTGCGCAACTACGCCCGCCTGATGGCCGACACCGACCTCATCTTCAATGTGGATGTGGGGTTGCTTCCCTCCGCCTCCATCTCCGCCGCGCTCATGAATCCGCGGATCGTTTCCGAGTACACCGAGGGCTGCCGCGCCGGCGCCGCTTACGTGTTCCCGGCCTTCGAGGCGAGCCACTGCGGCGCCAACCCAGACTACGCCTACGCCGTTGCAAGGTCCGGCATAACGGCGCTGCGGCAGGGCCTCGACAAGAAGTGCGTGAGCATGTTTGAGAGCAAGCACCCGGTCTTCCAGAACGCAACGCAGTACGCCCGGTGGCTGAACTCCAGCGTGCCGTACCGGGTGCAGTACCATCTGCACTACGAACCGTCGTACATGAGCTGGCGCTGGACCACGCCCTGGTTTGACGCCAGGTGCGCAGCGTGTGGACGCAGTCGAGGGTGTGGCCGCGGTGTGTGGAGGGACGGGCTGGGGGCCGCGGCCGGGCTTCCGGGTGTTCCGCAAGCGAGGTGACGGGGAAAGGGTGGATCTGCGGGGCCCAGCGCGGCGCCGCATGCCACGTAGCCTCTTCGCAACCCTTCGGACCGTCAGTTCGGTTGTCTTTTCTTCTGTTATCTGCCAAGCCTGCTGAGTGGACGCCTGCCGCCTTCCCCCGTCCCTCCGCCCGTCCCTCGCCCTGACTCCAGGTACCGCGGCTACGGCTACAACAAAGGGGTGCAGGCCGCCGCCATGAACGCCACCGGCGCGACCTGGCTTGTGTCGCCGTCGTCGCGCGGCTTCCTGGTGCACCGGCCAGCGCGCAATCATTCGGGAACGGACGAGGGCCCAACGCGTGCTCCGCCGGTGAAGGGCAGCGACGGTCACGGACTGCGGGATGCGATGTTCGGCCACTTAGCGGGGCTGTGGCAGGCGGCCATGACGGGCCTGAACGCAACGGGGAAGATTGAGGTTCGCGTGGAAAGCAGCTTTGGACGGTGCATGGTTGCGCTGCCCTGGTGGCGGGCGGGTCGGAAGTCGCTGCCAATTGCCAACTCAGCGCCCGGACGTGACGCGAGTAGGAAGTTGGGGGAAAGCCAGGGCCCGGCGCGCCCGCGAGTGGAGGGGACCCGGCCCCCATCCCCCGGCGGGGCCGGCGCGCTTCGCGGCTAAGAAGGTTGGGCGGGTTGGGCACATTAGCGCCCCGCTCAGCCTCGCGGCTGCAATCTAAGGACCACACCGCGGCCACGCCTGACTTGGACTCAGACGTGTCGAAGCCCGGGCGGCCGGAGCGCAGTAGTCTCTGAACTACGGCAGTAGACGGACACCCGGAGGGTTCCCTGCAGCTGAGGTCTGCAACTGGCGCCTGCTAAGTAGGTAGGTAGGTAGGCAGGACTGGTAGGACGTGCTCGTTGTTGGTTGGGATGGCGGGTCGCGGAGCAGGTCGTGCATTTCTGTCTCGAGTTCCGTCGAGTCGCTGGGGTGCGTGCGGAGGTGCGCGTGATGGTCGATACGGCAGTTGGGTGCGCGGGGAGCAAGCTGGTGGACGCCGCCCGGGGCACCGCCAGGCAGCTGGGAACGGCTCTGTGCTGTGCTGTGCTGTGCATCGTTGGTCCCGCCACTATTGTGGGAGCGGGCATTGGCCACAGACCCCCCCGGGGGTTGCGGGTGTCATGCGCCAACGAGGCTCTTGGATGGTGCCGTCACCATTGGTTGGTATCATTAGCGGGCATGGCTCGTGCCATGGCATCGCGCAGTTTGTACATAGCTGGAAATGTGACAATCGTAAGTAAATTGGTGTACAGTGGCAGTAGGTATAGCAACTGGCCTTGCAGGGGCCAGAGGTGCCTGAAGGCTTGGTGGCGTAGGATGACGTCCTTGAGGTGTGGGTTGGGGTGGCTGATGTAGGGAAAAGGTAGGTTGTGTACGGCATGTGATACGGCAGGCAATGGCGTGCCACCAACATGTCGCGGGGTTGAGCTTTGACGATGTTGTGTGTCTCTGGGACGTTAAGGCTCTTTCGGCCTTGATCAGATGCCAACAGTATGTGCTGGACGCCCTCATTCAGGGCAACGCACGCGCTTGCTTGCGCGTTCGGGGTGCAGTACAATACCATTACCGTACTTCTTATTACTAGCTGGGTGGCGCCTGTCGTACCCGTCGCAACTTGGCGTTGCCACCGCACGCGCTTGGACGTCAGCGCTCAGCCCGACTGTATACGTCGGAACTCGTGAGGTGTTTTTTTATCTTGCACTTGATGTTAACTGTTGCATAGAGTGAGGCGTGCAAGCATGTTGGCGTTTAGGGCCAGCGGCGCGTGCCTTTCCGCGCTCTGGGAAGGTTAACGGGCGCGGCCGTCCCCTTTTTTGGCTTGCCCAAGGCGCAGGGCGCTGGCTGTGGCCGGAAGGTGTCTGTCCTGGAAGTCCAGGAGCGCGACCCAGCGCGCGGGAGCGCAGATCGGGAGAGGGGGTTGTTGGTGGGGGGGGGGGCCAGGCGGGCTTGCGGGGTGCACGGCTTGCGGGAGGAGGCCGGGCGGCTCGTCCCTGCGCTGTGTCGATGCCCTGCTTTCCCGGCCGCAGCAGGAGCGCTGCCGCAGGCGTGCGTGCGTGACTGCTGAAACTTGCATGAGCAAGTGGCACTCCGCCTGCAAGCATGTATGTATGGGGAGAGGTAGGTGCACGGTCCGACGCATGGCGTTGATAGGTAGATAGGTTCACTAGCTGCGGAAGCCATTGATTGATGACCCCTTCCATCCCCAGGTAGACAGGCAGGCGGCGACGCGTGCACGCCAGGCCCGGACGTTGCACACCGATTGATGACCAACTGCATGCATTTACCGTTATTGTCTCGCGGAGATTCGCAAGTGCTGCGGCTCCGTCCCATCTAGACGTTGAACGCGTGCGTGACTACAGACTGCAGCTCCCCCGCGGCTGCGGGTTACGGTCTGTCTGTCCCCGTGAGGCTCGCGTGTTCCATTCCTGGGCGGGTAGCTCGAGTTGTGTCTGGTCCGGCGGGTGGAGGGTTCCAATGCCCGAAGAGTCTTTCGGCAGTGCCAGGCCGGATAGATGGCCCGCCGGCTCTGCCCCTCCAGCAGGGGCCTGGAGCCCAGTGTAACAAATACTGCAAGCTGAGAGCTGGCACGCACGTGGTGGCAGTGTGGATGCGTGCTGTTGGGCCCCGGCCACCTGCCTGCTCGGCGGGCCTGGCTGCCATGCAGGGCTCCTGTTCCCCCAAGTTGGCCCACTTCCTGTCTAGCTCCCTAGCCTAGCTGCGTCCCAACAACGCACCACGCCGACTAAGGAACGAAAGACCCTTGCGCGAATACGTAAACTGTGAAAACTATCACAACTACCGCAAAAAGCTAAGAGCAGGTTCCTATTCGCGATGCATGACTGCGTGTAGGGTGAGAAATGCTTTCGTGGCCCGGCTTTTCCAAACTCTGGGTACAACAACCTCATCCACATATTGTCTGGGGCTCGGTTGTGTGTGACTTGGTACTTATATACGTGAAGCCGTAAGACATATCGGTGTGGAAATGCGCGCGGGGGCACTGTTTTCAAGCCGCCGCGTAACGTTTTCAAACCACACTTTTGGAAATAAAGGGCCTCTGTTTTAGCTGTGCCTACGGGCTACCAAGCATGGCTGCTTATTTACTGTAATTTTACTGTAATTTAATATGTTGTGACAGCTCGGCATTTGCCGCCATTCGCCTGACCCATCGAGAACTTAGGTTTTGGTGGGTTTAGTAGTTTGGTGGGTTACGCTGCCATACCCGGCCCAGCTGCAAATCATGCATCCAGTGGCGCTTCCAGTAAATTCGCGCCTATCATTCCGCTGCACTTTGCCTTCGCCACGCCGGTGGTCTGAGTCAGGTACCTAAACGCTTTGGTTTTGACGCGCCGTACACTTCACAGCCGCTCAGTAACCGCCCACGGCCGCCCCTACAAATAGCCGTCCCTGCCAAATGCCAATTCCTGCCTGGCATCATTTCCTCGCCCCCAACTCTGCCCGTCCACCATCTCGGGCAGAAGGCCTAGCTTCATATCACGCCTTACCCTTCACTTCAACCGTCTCCGCGCAGAGGCCCGGTTTAGGTTCCGCACTCTTCGGGCGCGGCTTTCTAGCCAGCAGCAGAAGGGGCATCCAAACCTCTGATTCGGTCCACCTGTCGACAACCACGACCTTTATTGGCGCCTTGGCTTCATTTTCAGCGTGGGTTTTGCCGACACATCCATACACCTCTGATTTCGCAGCGACTTCTGGAGCTGGGCAAAAGCTGAGGTTGCATCCATTTGTGCGCACGTGCGGCTGCGAGCGACATCTGTCCGGTTGATTTTGTCGTCAAGATCATGGTGGCCGTTTGGCGACATGTTTCCTCGCCTGGGCGCCTCGCCGCTGCAGCCATTCTGTTGATCGCGCAGCTCGCTCTCGGCGACATGCTTCGCGGCAGCAACGCCAGCAGCAGCAACAGCAGCACCAGCAGCATGGACAGATCCGATACGTATGTCCCGTGCTTGAGCGCTCAAGGCTGCGAATCCATGGAGGCCCTGCAAATCGACCTCGAAAACCACATGGTCAAGCAGTACATCGGCTGCTTTGATCGCTACGACACCCTGACCGCAGAGCGCACCGCCTGGCAGCACTTCGTCGAGGACCAGCCCACCAGCCTGGTCGCAGCGCGCGTGTGGTGGTCGCACAAGCCCGCCGGTCTCCCCGTCACGCTCGTTACGCAGCTTTCCATTGGGCGGCTGGAACAGCTCCGGGCGCAGTGCGCCACGTGGCGCGGCCCGCTCGCCGCCGCGATCTACATTCCCCTGGTCAACGCCGAGAAGCAACTGTCCTTTGACAACATCGTTCGGCTGGCGGACGCGATCGGGACCGTGCACTCTCTCGTCCACAGCGTCAACGGCACCGACTACCAGGGCTGCCAACTACGTGTCGCCCTGATGTATGAGCTCTTCGCCGAGCCGCGCGGCGCCGCCCTCCTGCGCCCCATCAACTCGCTGCGCAACTACGCCCGCCTGATGGCCGACACCGACCTCATCTTCAATGTGGATGTGGGGTTGCTTCCTTCTGCCTCCATCTCTGATGCATTCATGGATCCGCGGGCCGTCGCCGAGTACACAGAGGCCTGCCGCGCCGGCGCCGCGTACGTGTTCCCGGCCTTCGAGACCAGCCACTGCGGCAGCGCCGATGGCGCCGACTATGCCAACACCGTTGCGCTGAGCGGTAGGGCGGAGCTGCGGCAGGGCCTCGACAAGAAGTGCGTGAGCATGTTTGAGAGCAAGTACCCGGTCTTCCAGAACGCAACGCAGTACGCCCGGTGGCTGAACTCCAGCGTGCCGTACCGGGTGCAGTACCACCTGCACTACGAACCGTCGTACATGAGCTGGCGCTGGACCACGCCATGGTTTGACGCCAGGTGCGCAGCGTGTGGCCGCATTCGGGGGTGGGGGCTGTGAGGGACGGGCTGGGCGCGCGGACACTGCATACGTTAGCTGGAAGAGGTCGCTGGGCGGTCCGTCAGGGCGAAGGGTTGCGCGAAGGGTTCATTGGGTCGGCTTGGCTTTGGTTGGGTTGGGCAATCCGCCAGGCGCTTCACCAGCCGCGCAGTTGGACTTGGGTCAATGCCAAGGATTCTGCGCACACCCACTGCCCCACTAAGTTGGCCTGCTCTGGGAGCCCGCCGCTATGATAACATGCTTGGGGTATCTTGGCAGCGCCCTGCCTCACGTCCTGATCCTTGCCCGCGGCCAGTCTGCTGAGTGGACGTCTGCCGCCTTTCCCCTATCCCTCCGCCCTTCCCTGGCCTAAATCCAGGTACCGCGGCTACGGCTACAACAAGGGGGTGCAGGCCGCCGCCATGAACGCCACCGGCGCGACCTGGTTTGTGTCGGCGCACGGCTTCCTGGTGCACCGGCCAGCGCGCAATCATTCGGGAACGGACGAGGGCCCAACGCGTGCTCCGCCGGTGAAGGGCAGCGACGGTCACGGACTGCGGGATGCGATGTTCGGCCACTTAGCGGTGCTGTGGCAGGCGGCCATGACGGGCCTGAACGCAACGGGGAAGATTGAGGTTCGCGTGGAAAGCAGCTTTGGACGGTGCATGCGGGCTCTACCCTGGTGGCAACCGGGCTGGGAGCCGGTGCCGCTCCCCGCGCCACCGCCCAAACGGTCGGCCTGAGGGCGCTCGGGTCACCGCACTTCCTAGCTAAACAGGCCAGCCGGGACTGCGCTGTACTGAGATGAATCGGGCCGATGTGTTTTATGTTTTGACCAACTAACTAACTAATGGACCACGGTGTATGTAACAGTGGATCCGGCAGGAGGCGCGAGGTTGATGACGCTGTGGGTGCTGGTGTTGGTGACGGGAGGCCAGTCATGGCCCAGGGGTAATCGCAACCGAAACAACACGGCGGCGGCGCAACCGAAACAATAACTATTTGAATAAGTCGCCGTAGCGGCGACCGAGCGCGAGCGCCGTGGTGTGGCGTGGCGTGCTCGCGTGCGACCAAGCGTCCTTAGCCGGCCGTTGGTTTCGGGGCTGTTGTCGTAGCTGGTTGGTGCCACTTTGATGAACAGAAGCTGACCCGGATGTAGAGATGGCGGTCGTACGCAGTGACGTGGGTGGTGTTGGGTCGGGCCGCCCAAGTGGCGTCTGATGACGTGGACAAACCCTGTGGCCCTGGTCCTCCTGACAGCTTTGGCTCGATGTGTCTTGTTGTCATGAGGATTTACGTGGAAGGGTGCGGCGGGGCGCGGGGCGAGAATGCTTCACGGCCCAACTCGGCGAAAGGCCTCGAGCGCGGCTTTGGGCGGAAAGAACGGAAGGGGCCAGGGCAGGAAGGAGGTGCACTGCGGACGTGCGGAGGTCCACGGCAGACGGCGAGAGGTGATTGCGGCGGCGGCTCGCGGGGTTGGGGGAAATGGGCGTGTGAACGGATGAAGATTGCATTGATGCATCGCGCGCCTCTGGTTGGGAAGCGAGGGAGTTGGCTGAGCGAGGGAGGTTGGTGCGGCGGCAAGTTTGTATGCATTTGTGCCGAAGTGAGCGGCGCAGTAAGCTTGCACAGTCCGAGTAGACGTGCGTGGCTTGACGGTCTTACCGCCGCAGGCAGCCAGGGACCTCCGCTCGCCTCCAGTGGATTGAAGCGTGCCAGGATATGGCGAGTTGAGTGTGCTAAGGGTACTGGGGAAATGGCGAGGTCGAGGCGCGAGCGCAGAAAAATGCGTATCGCAAGGGGCTCGGAGACTGCCGATGCATGTTGTAACCCTGGGCATCTGGCGACACTTGCAGCGGTCCTGGAGCCCACCGTAGCAACGATAGCATACTAGAGCAATCTATAGAGTGAGCAGCATGAACATCTTGTCCTGTCCTGGGGTTCCTGGCGCTGCGGCGCGCTCAGCAGCATACTTGGGTTTTGGTTGATTACCCTAGTTGAGTGTCCCGCGACAGCGCACGGACACTTGGCCCGCTGGCTCTACGCTTCACTACGAAGCATCAACATTTATCACTTGGGACTTCAGGTCAAACGCAAACACGGGTACCGGTACTCTTCATGGCACGTAAGCGCCCAGAGGTGCATCCAGTGCTCTACTGTCCAGCGTAAGCCCAGCATCAATTCTACTCCCACTTCTCGAGCAAAGTCGGATATGGATCGTCGGGTTTAGAATTACGTTGTGCTGTGCCGATACGCTATACAACGCCGTATGAGTATGCACGACATGCGCCCCACAGTACTACAGGAACCTTCGTACTACATGAACCTTTGTTGCGTGCAGGCCGCCTTTGGCATTCTACAAATCACGAACGAGACATGTCAATTTGAACGCAAAAACGGCCAATTCGTGTAGCAAATCTGACTTCGTCCACCCTTCCTCAAAGGACGTGTGATCAGCACAACAGCAAAGATGGTGGACGCCATGCGTGCCATGCTGGATGAGCTCATGGGGAAGGAGCGGAACGTGCCGCTGGGCCAGCGTTCCAACCGGCGAATTCATTTTGACGACCCAACTGTTTGCAAGTACGCGCTGGCGGGCCTGTGCCCGAACGGACTATTCAAGAATACGAGAAGCGATCTAGGTAGGTTTCTCTCCATGCGGTCACTGATAATTGAGAGGCCCCGCAATTGCGAATTAGCGGCCCCGCACTTTGCGTGCAGGCCCGTGCCCATACGAGCTCCACGAGGACCATATAGGCTGGGCTGATTTGCAAGCGGAGTACGATAAACAGGACCCCCGCGAGCACGAGAGGTGCGCCTCAGTTTATTTGTGCGCTTTCACCAGCCCGGCTCAGGTTGCGTTTGACTTTCGTACAGTTATGGCGATGCAGGTACGAGCGTCGACTCATGAAGGTGCTCGAGGACCTCATCCGGGAGATGGACCGCAAAATTGCGAAAGCGAAGGAGCGCGCCGAGGCCGAGAGCAGCGCGCGTCCGCTCAAGCCAGATGACGCCGCACGCCTTGCCGAGATGCAGGCTAAGGCGAAAGGTGCGCCGCTCATGCCGTCCCGTTGCCCTGCCGCGCCGTCAGCGGACCGCCGCTGCCTGCCCTGCGCGGCCGCCACAGGTTGCACCACGTGCGTGACACGGACTCGTTCCCTCCCGTTGGAACCTTCTGTACGCCGATCGTGTGACAGAGCTGCTGCACAAGAGCCAGGAGGCGGGCGAGGCGGGTGACGTGGACGTTTCCATGGCACTGGCGCAGCAGGCGAACGAAATGCAGGCGCAGCACGACCGCTTGCACCGCAGCCTGACTGCGCCGGAGCGCACCATGAGCGTCTGCGACATCTGCGGCGTCTTCATCAACAGTACGGACAATGACCAGCGGCGGCAGGTACGTAACCCAGCCCAACCAAGCCCAAGCATGTTGGCTGCGCAGGTAAGTATGGCCGGGCCCGCCCCCTTGCACTTGCCGCGTGCTGGCTGCTAGGGGGTTGCGCATCGAGCATGTCAAGGGGCGGAGAAGAGCGGAGAATGTCTTACAGACAGTGTCGGGCGCCGCGTGTGCGGTCGAGCAGCGTGAGCCTGTCCGAGCGGCGACTGTGCGCTGCCGTGGCGCTGCCATGTGTTTGCCATGATGACCGCACAGTATGGCTGCACAGCGTGTGCAACAAGTATGGCCATTGCAGCATTCTGCATGAGTTCTCAAGGTTGCCGAGGTGTCGAGGAATTCGAAAAAGGCGCCCCTCCCCCGCACCTGATCTTTGGTTACCGCGCAGGAGCACTTGACGGGTAAGCAGTACCTGGGCTGGAAGGCCATTCGTGAGAAGCACGCGGAGCTGCAGAACAAGTGGGAGCGGTCGCGGTCCCGCGAGCCCGAACCGCTGGTCCGGGAGCGCAGTGCGCCGCCGCAGATGGGAGAGGACTCGGGCCACCGAAGCCGGGAGCGTGAGCGGGAGCGGTCGCCGGCCAGGTGAGCGGCGGATAGCAGAGGGCAGGACGCCCGGCATGTCTGGTGAGGCCCGGTGATGCGCCATACCGGAAAACGAAGGTTCGGGGTTGACAGAAGGGTGCACATGGGCGACCTGGCTCGCCGGTGCTACTCCCTGGTTTGGCATTGGCATGTACTGTTACCCATGCAGCATGGGGCGCTGACAGACTGGCTCTGCCCCGTCCTGGAGCATGCAGGCGGGAGCACGACAGCCGGGGGAGGGCGTCGTACGACAATCGCGGCGGCTTCGACAGCCGGGGGCGCAGCGCTGGCTACGAGGACCGGCGGTACGACATGGACGGCAGGTGCGCGGGCCCTGGGATGTGGGGGCTTTCCTCTCAATGCTTACCGGTAGCAGTGGTGGCGGCACTGAGCTCCAGACCCTCCGAAGGGTTGTTGAGGGAGTCGTGCCATTTAACGGCGGTTCGTTGTCTTCTTTGGCCAAGCGAAGTTCTAATATTCAATGCAGGCGCGACGACAGGAGCTACCACGACAGCCGCGGCCGGGGCTACGACGACGGCCGGAGCCGGGCCTACGACGACGGCCGGGGGCGTGGGTACGATGACGGGCGGGGACGGGGCTATGACGACGTCGGCCGGGGGCGCGGCTACGATGACCGATGGGAGTACGACCGGCGCGGCGACGACGGATACAGGTCAGGATCGTACGGCAGCGGCGGTAGCTACCGCGACCGGCCACGCGACAGCAACTACGAGGTAAGTACAGACTGAGGCCGCCGTAGCTGCACGTGGCCGCGCTGAGGCCGCCGGCCTTGAAGTTGGGCACGGAGTTTGCCTGCAGTGCTGGTGCCCCACTCGCGCCCTGCGCTGGTGAGTCGTTGCGGTGCGCGGCATGCATGTGGATGCGGCGGCACGGCGCGTGAGGGCCAACGGCTTGGGACAGGAAGCTTGGCCTGACAACCGGGCCGGTGCCTGTCGACAAACATGGCTGTGCTGGGCTTGCACGCACGACCTGGGGGCAGGGAAGCATATATTTGGAGTATGCATGACAGGACCCCTGCACTGTACTAGCGAATCGCACACCCTGAGTGGAAACCTTCCGGCTGGATACCCGTGCAGGAGAGGCGGCGATACTAGCCAGCGTTGCGGAGGTAGGCCGCCCGACCGAGTGCCATCGCAGTTGCTGCGGCTTCACAGCCCCACCAAGAGGGGCGCTAAAGCTGCAGTGTTGAGGAAATGCACGTCTTGGTCTTGCCTTGTTTGCAGGCCATGGACGCATGTGCGAACGAACGTTGCAGCATGGGGTGAGTTGTTTGGCTGGTGGTTGAAGTAGACGAGGGGGTGACGCGTGAGTGTGTGTTAGGTGCTAGTGGCCGTTGCGAGGCCACGTGACGACTGAGGGGAGGAACTTCAATGTGGAGTGATGGACGATGACGTTTGGGTGTACGGATGACTTGCGGTCATGAGGCTGCTTGACGTGTTACGTTATGCGCTTTTGCTATAGACTCGCCGAGTCTTACGGGCTCTTACTACCTGGCTGCTTGTGGGGAGTAACCCCGGAAGGAGGCATCCCCGGAGGTCAATGGCGCGTTCCCAGCCCACGGCTCAGGGCCCTGGGTACTGGGCGAAGACTGTAAAGCCGCCTCTGCTCATACCGAATTCCTCGGGCCACCTGCCTTAACACTGGTGCGAAGGGGAGTCTGAAGTGCATCGGGGAACAGCGCGGGAGCTGGTAACGTCACGGCGATGAGTTCACCCAGGCGTCAAACAAAGAAGCCCAAGCTCAGAGGTTCGTCAATCGTCATTGTCATCCGCTGCGGGGTAGGGGCCCTTGCGACGCAAGGGAGTCAAGGCCCCTTTCCAGCTCGTGGTCGACCAGCTCGTGTCGCTAGTCTAAATGCAGTCTTATTGCATATTTCTCCGTGATCGTGGGTCTCTGGGCACTTTCCCCCCGCGTTCGCTGGTTTCTGTCTGGGCGTCTCGTGATCGTGCGGCCTGGTCTGCTTGCAGCTGCCATGTATAGGACAGGAGATGGTACGCCTCCGCCGACGAAACCGACTGTGCTTGCGCATTACGTAGAGGGTCAAAATTTGGGGTGCGACCGTATTCCAAAGTAATACGCCGAGCACAATTACGCCTAAATACGCCAAGCGGACTTTTTCTAGGAGCGAGTTGGTCGTTTTTTAGGGCGGCAGACGGCGTATTTCTGGCGTATTACGGTATTAGTACAAGCAGGCGGCAGCAGATTAGTAAGTGTTGTAACCTGTTGTAACGAAGGATGCCGGAAGCACCCCACAACAAAGGATAGCCTACAGCAAATAAGAAAGTATTGTGATTGCTATTTAATGATTGAAAATGATGATTGAAAATGGATTAGAATTCGTTTGGTCGAGCAGTCAGCCAGTCACGCCCGCCCTAACCCACGTCCAAAATCGACCAAAATTTAAAGCTTGCGTCAGTAACTTCATCCGGATGTTTTGGTTCTGCGATCTTATCGGCAGCTTTCCTAGCCTTGTGAACTCGTGTGAACTCCATCAGACTCTTCGCAGCGTTTTTGATCGCGGTCCTTGCATTTGCGGAAAAAGACAAAGGCAAACTTATATCGAAGTGCTTTCCCAAATACGATTGCGTTGCTCAGCGCACGAACTGGGCGCAGTTTGTCGACGACCTGCCCAGCTGCCTGGTGACGGAGCGTGTGTGGTGGTCCGTCAAGGCCGCCGGCATCCCCGTCACCCTCGTCACTCAGCTTACAGGCGAGCGCCTAGACCAGCTGCGCGCGCAATGTTCCACCTGGAGGGGCCCGCTGGCCGCGGTGGTTTACTTGCCACTCTTCAACGCCCACGGGGGCAAGCTCTCCGATCACAATCGACAGGTCGTGCAGAACTTTACCGCGCGGACCGATGAGCTCTTCCGGGCCTCCGAAACCAACAACAACGGCCGCGGCTGCCAGCTGCGCCTGGTGCTCATGTATGAGCTGTTCGCCGACCCGCGCGCCGCATCCCTGCTCTACCCCGTCAACTCACTGCGCAACTACGCCCGCCTGATGGCCGACACCGACCTCATCGCCAACATAGACGTCGATCTGCTCCCCTCGGCCTCCATCTCCGCCGCGCTCGCCGACCCACGGGTCCTCGCCAATTACACCGCCAGCTGCCGCGCCCGCGGCGTGTTCGTGCTGCCCGCCTTCCAACTGGTCTGCGGCACCGCCATGCTCGCTGATTCGCTCGCCGCCACCGGCGACAAGGCCGCCATTCGGGTGGCGCTTAACGAGCGCCTGCGCATGTTCTCTTTCCACAAACCCATGTTCCACGGCCCCACGCTGTTTGAAAAGTGGCTGGGCAGCGCCGAGCCCTACCCCATCACCTACGCCCTCAATTACGAGCCCTGGTACATGAGCTGGCGTAGGGAGACGCCGTGGTACGACTTCAGGTACGGCAACTTGAAGCCCGACATCTCGTCGGCGCACGTAATGGTTCGGGGAGGCGTTTGCGGCGGTGGGCAGCTGTCGGCGTGGGTTGTGGTCAGCGGGGGACACCGCGCCCGGCACCCGATGGAGACGACACCCGCAGGAACTTCGACAACAACTCCTGGGAAAGAAATCCAAACTGGACGGGGGGGCCCGCCGGCCTGCCGCCATCCCACCGCCGATCCCCCACGGCTCTCTGCCATCCGCCAACGGGGCCCTCGCCCCTGCCCCTGCCCAGTCCCTTGCCCCGCGGCCCCGCCCAGGCCCCCTCTGCCCATCCCTGGACCTCCTTCCCCCGCCCTTTCTCCCGTGCTCGCAGGTACCGCGGCTACGGCAACAACAAGATCGCGCAGGTGGCGGCCATGAACGCCGCCGGCGCGACCTGGTTCGTGTCGCCGCACGGCTTCCTGGTGCACCGCCCCCACAACTCGACCCACATGCGCGACGAGTTCCTGCGCGCCAAGCTGACTGCGAAGGGCCTTATGGAGCTTCGCGGCACCCTGTACGAACACGTGGAGTCGCTGTGGGTGGCGGCGCAGGCGCGGATGGCTGCGGGGTCCTACGCGGTGCGCCTGGAGGCCGGCGTGCGGGGGTGCTTGGAGGCGCTGCCCTGGTGGCGCGTCGATGCGCAGCAGCAGCAGCAACAGCAACTACAAAAACAACGACAACAACACCAAGTGCAGGCGCAGCAGCAGCAGCAGCAGCAGATGACACAGCAGCAGGATCAGCTCAAGTTGCTGCAGCAGGAGCAGCTTCAGCAGCAGCAGGACTGGCAGCAAGACCAGCTGCCGGATCTTGATCCAGATCTTGAAGGGTAGTAGCAGCGGGATGGCAGTGGCTTGGCACGTTGGCAGCGGCTCACTCCACTACCGGTACTCGCTCGCCCGCCACCCTACCTCATCCAACAATGAACCTTCTCCCCTGGGATGATGGGAACTGTTGCGGCAGCGGCATCGGCATCAGTAGCAGCAGCTTCGACAGCAGGCCCGTTTGCCAGTACGGTAGCTTGGTTGATCTCGTTGCCGTTGCTCGCTGTTGCTGTTTCGTTTGCAAGCGAGTACGATGCGTTCCAGAGCTGAGAAACGCGATAGGAGGCGCCACTCTTAAAAATATTTGTCAGGTAGCCACGTACCGCGGCGGCGATCGTAGCCGGAACCCTTGACAAACGCAAGCGCGGGCTGATCAAGGGCGAAGGCAACGGCAGTGAAGGCGGCAGCGTAGCGGCAGCAGCAGGCAGGGGCGGAGTACTAGGGAGATGGTCACAAGTCCCGCGTGTGAGCGGGGTTGTCCGTAAAAGCCGGGAAGGGGAGGCCATGGACCGTTGATCGTTGGAATAGGTGCGGGGCCGGGCAGGTGCGTTCTCACCCTCCCTCGACCGCTTTGGGCGTGCGGCGCCAATGCGGCGCGTGCCCTTGTGTCCACCACGCGAGTGAGAATGGTTTCCCGCAGGCTTCGAGGAGGCTGCGCCCACCCGGGGCCGCAATCTTTGCGAATGCCTCGTGTCTTGTTTCCAGTGCAATAGAGAGACAGGTGTGGCGCGGTGGGTCCCCTGGGGAGACGGATCTCCCGGGCTCGTGGCAGTCCAGTTCCTCTGGGAGGTAGTAATAAAAAGATACCGCAGCGGAGACGGGGCCTCAGTCGATATCTGCAGTTACAACTGCACTTGCGCCTTCCTGCCTGCCTACCTTCCTGCCTGCCTGCCTACCTGCCAGTCAGCAAACGCAAGGCTGCAGCCGCGACCGAACGGCCGTGCTGCTGTACACGCGCTGACTTGTCCTCACGCGCGCGCGGGCGTACCTTTCCACACATAGGCCCCGCCGCCGCCTCAGCAGCCTGACTAGCTGGCTAGCTAAATAGTAAATACCGGGTAGTACCCCAACCTCGCCGCCCGCACACCATGCACAGCCCCTTCGGCCCTTGTCTCGTATAAGTACGGCAGCTCAGGTATGGCGTACCGCACACGCCGACCATGCAACACACACATGCACAGCCAAACGCCTCAGGACGACAGACCTCTCACGCAGCCCTTGCCCTAGGGCAACTACCGTAGAGCCCTGATTCGGGATGAAACAGCGGCAGCATTCCATGGGGGGCGCCAGCAATTCAGTGTTTCCTGTCCCTGTCCCTGCCCCTGCCCGGAACTCCGTCGTCATTGCCCGGTCAGCCTGGACCTCTCGCGCGACGTGCCAAGCGCGCGGCCTGGCTAGACAGCCAGAAGCGCACGGCACCGCCGGACTCACTGACTCGACAGCACGCCGCCTGCACCCGCACAAGCCGGGTGGACTGCGTCCGAACGGATAGGGACCATTTGTAGCCGGCTGGCCGCCCTCCGCGCTCCGCCGCCGCCGCCGCCTTCTCATAATCCCATGAGTGCAATATATGTGTATGTGTATGTGATCCCCCATATGAATGAATATTTCGGCATGTCAGCATAGCGCACACCGCAACAGCGCACACAGCATGACGTGGCACGGATAGACGGCATCGCCTCCGTGCCACTCCCAACCCCTCCCCACCCATTTCGAAGTGCGCGAGCCCAGAACGCCCTCCTGCACACGAATCATCACCATCATCATCACTATAATCATCATCATCATCATCAGCATCATCTTCATCATCATAAAGCGGCGCCGCTTGTCCACAGCGGCGACTGAGAGCAAAAATGCATGCATGGCATGGCAACAGTGCTACGAGCGAGACACGCACACGCACACGAACGAACAAGACGCACAGACCCAATCAAGCGGCGCCTCGGCATCTAGGCGAGCCCAAACTGCCACAAACGGTCTTTTCCAGCGCCGTCCTCCCCCTGCCATAGATCCCAGGCAGATGCCGGCTTACCCCTCTCGGGGCAGCAGCTGGGGGGGCGAGGCGGGGGGCGAACCCCGCTCACTAACGAACGCACAAACGCCATCACGTAAGCGCCCTCACGGCGTGAAATCACAAACACACACCATACACACACAAGCGCCAGCACGCCAACGGACCGCAGGGCCCCAACCCGCCGTCGCCCCAACTCGCAACGCCCCCTCCCCCCAGGAGGGGACTCCCCGGGCTCCTCATGTCCTGGACCGTGCGCGGCAGCTTGCCACGCCAGCAGCAGGTAGCAGGCAGGGACAACGAGCAGTTAATGCAATCTCGCCCGTCTTCCGTCCTCCGCCCTCCCAGGTCCCCAACCCACCCATCCTCCTGCCGCCGGTCCTTTCCTCCCGCTCGCCCGCCGCTCTCTCCCCATACGGCTCACGTTGGCGCTCATAAAAAAACCTTATCCTCAAAGACCATAACTCAGCAGCATTTACTCGGAATCCCTCACCACCAGCGTAGAAAATCAAAGCCCGGCGGCAGTGGCTAGATTTCTGGGACGACGCAAAGGGCGGGCCCCCCCGCCCGCTGCGGAGGCGCCAAAGGCGCGGACGGCTCGGGGCGGGCTTGTCCTGCAGCTGATGGACGAGCGGCGCCCCTGGACGAGCTACCTGCTCCCGTCCCAAACTGCTGCTCGCGCACGGCCGCGCATTGGCACCCGCTACCGCCGCCGCCGCAATCGACGTCGCCCTGCGCCTCCGCCGCCTGCCGCCGTCGCCCCCCCCGCTGTCCCCGACACCGCCGCCGCTGCCCCCGGCTCCTTTCGCTCGTTGCTCCACCAGGGCAGCGAGGCCATGCACCCCCCAAAGCTCTCCTCCACTCGGACCTCCAGCCGGCCCGTCGTGTTGAGGCTGGTGACGGCGCCCTGCCACAGCTCAGTCACGTGTCCGTACATCGTACTGCGCAGATCCTGGATCTGCTTCCGCGTGCCCAGCACGTGCACGAAGTTCTTCCGCATGTGGATGAACTCGTGGGGCCGGTGCACCAGGAAGCCGTGCGGCGACACAAACCAGGTCGCGCCGGTGGCGTTCATGGCGGCGGCCTGCGCGCATTTGTTGTAGCCGTAGCCGCGGTACCTGCGCAAGCGAGTGCGTGCGTGCGTGAGTGCGTGCGTGCAAGCAGGGGAGGGGCGGGACAGGCGGCGAAAGCGGCAGCGGGGCAGGCAGGCAGGCGGGGCGGTGGAACAGGCAAGCAGGCGCGGCGGGTTTCGGGGCGTCGAAGCACCGAACGCGGCGGACGTGGCTGGGTCTCCTGTCCCCCACACGCCCGACCCACCTGACGTCGAACCACGGGGTGGTCGCCCTCCAGCTCAGGTACCAGGGCTCATAGAAGAAGCGGTATTGGACCTTGTACGACTCGCTCGTCGCCAGCCACCTGTCGTACATGGTCGGGCCGTGGAAGTGCGGGTATTTGTGCTCAAAGATGGTCACGCAGGTCCCATCCGGGTGGCGCGTACGGAGCCCCTCCTGGAGCGCCTGCCTGCCGCCCAGCGCGATGCCGTCGGCGTAGGCGGTGCCGTTGCAGTGGGTCTGGAAGGCGGGCAGCACGAAGGCGGCGCCGCGGCGGCAGCTCTCGGTGTAACCGGCAAGGATTTGTGGGTCGGCGAGCGCGGCGGAGATGGAGGTGGAGGGGAGTAGGTCGACGTCTATGTTGGCGATGAGGTCGGTGTCGGCCATGAGGCGCGCGTAGTTGCGCAGTGAGTTGACGGGGTAGAGCAGGGATGCCGCGCGCGGGTCGGCGAACAGCTCATACATGAGCACCAGGCGCAGCTGGCAGCCGGTGGCGGCGATGGCGGCGTCGGTGTCCAGCTTCTGGAAGAACTGGTCGACAGTTCTGAGCGCTTCCAGGAGCTTCATGCGGGTGAGGGAGGTCATGTCTGGCGTGGGGTTGACCAGCGGGAGATACACTGCGGCAGCCAGCGGGCCCCGCCAGGTGGAGCACTGCGCGCGCAGCTGACCCAGCCGCGCCACAGACAGCTGCGTGACGAGCGTGACGGGGAGACCGGCGGGCTTTGCGGACCACCACGCGCGAGGGGCAACCAGGCAGCTGGAGGAGTCACCGAGAAACGTGCCCCAGGCTGTCCGCTCCGCGCCAAGGCAGTTGTTACCAACAAAACAGTTGATGAATTGGGATGCCTTGTCGTCATCCCCAGCAGCTGCCTGATGCGCAGCCACGGCGAGCAGCGCAAGAATGGCAGTGCACATCGACTCGTAGAAAGCTCGCATGAGTACGCCACCTAAATACTAGGGGTGTATACTTCTTAAAGTTGGAGTACACTATTCGGCTAGGTTGGGCTTGAGTCTGACGCCGTTAAGGGATGAAGTGTGGAGCTGGCGGGCGAAGGGTGCATGCCCCGGAACTGCAACGACCGTGACTTTAAAAGGCAGTCTTATGAGATAGTTTGACGTTGTTTCTCGGCGTCTGTGTATATAAAGTAGTACTGTGGGCTTTGTGCGTGCAGTGTTTGAGTTCCACAAAGCACAATTTGTGTGTATCTGATCAGACAAAACAACTATTTAGTGATGCACCAGAGGATCAACAATAGCTTCTCAGTTACCTGTGTTGCTATGCTTAGGCGATATGATCACGGAGGCGGCGTTTTCTACTTCCGACGTCGTACTTTTCCCTTCACGGGCAAGGGGCAACCTCAAGCCATATATAAATTCCAGCTGAGTGTCTTAAGCGTGCGACGCGCATGGTCGAGAGGAAGGAGGTTAATGTGGTTGCGCCGCTTCTGCGGGTTCTTTTTGAGCACATTCGTTCCACAGGGGATTTCCCCAGTCAGTTCATTAGCTCTGTACTAACGCCTATCCATAAAAAGGGTGACGTTATGGACATGAGTAACTATCGAGGTCTTGCGGTGGGCGGGGTTTTGGCTAAGCTGTACGCGTTCTTGCTTGAGAACCGTCTTAACGGCTGGAGTGAGAATTGCGGCGCGCGTTCACCGTATCAGGGAGGGTTTCGTAGGAAGCGAGGCACGGTTCATAATATATTCGCGCTGCGGCACCTATTAGATTCTCATCGGCGGGCGGGTGGGGCTATCAATCATCCACTCTTCGTTTGTCAGATCGATTTCGAAAAGGCCTTTGACAGGGTTCCCCGTGACTTGCTTTGGTTGCGATTGGAGGAGCGTGGGCTTAGCCCTGAAGCACTGAAAGCCATTAAAGCCTGCTACGATAAGGTCACCCTTAAGCTGCGCGTTAACGGCGCAACGGGTTGCCCCTTCGAGTCTTCCCAGGGAGTCAAGCAAGGGTGCCCGCTTAGCCCAACGTTGTATGGCATTTTTGGAGAGAGCTTTGCGGACTTTATCGACGTCTTGGACAGGGATCGCCCCTCGTTCATGTACGCGAACAATTGTCCTTGTGCAGATGGTTTTAGAATTCCCTTACTGCTGTACGCAGATGATCTCAGTTTGTTTGCACGCTCAAGGGCGCGTCTGGAGCGGTTGCTACAGATGCTTGGATTATGGTGTGCGACCTTCGGTATGCGGGTGAATGTTAAGAAAACAGAAATATTAGGCGTACACGCCAATCCGCGCATTCGAGAAGTGATGGGTTTAGGGCCTCCGTTCGTCATGTCTAGCTGGGAGAACGGTCAGTGGGCCTCTAAGCCTATCGATTGGGTGGGACGTGCGCGGTATCTGGGGATCCACTACGGACCAGATTTGCCTTTCGTGTCATGCACTAACGAGCTTTTTTCGGCAGGGCAACGTGCCATTTTCTCTTTAATAAATAAGCTGCGACGGCAGGGGCTTCTTCTTCCCGGGGTAGGGCTAAAATGCTTTAATGCACAGATCCGGCCAATCCTCTCTTACGGGGCCCAAGTCTGGGCTCCAGATCTTCTTGTTCAGATCCTGGAGGCAGACGAATCGCGGACTTGCCTGTTTGACAGGGCTGTTGCCGATCGGATGGTAGGGCTACAGCTCTCGTATTTACGTGCCTTAGCGTGTGTTAAAACTGCCACCACCGCGTTGGTGTTTCGGGAATTTGGCCAACACCCCCTTCATTTGTTTTGGGCGAGGCTCATCTTTCGTTTTTGGAATAAGTTGGTGGAGTCGGAGAGTTCTATTTACCATCATGTTTTTAGAGAAGAGCTACGTTTCGCCTTAATGGGAGACGGCCTTCATGATTCGTGGGGTGCGAAAGTTCTAAGGGTGCTTCGGGCGCTGGGGTACGACGTGGATAGTGTGACTGGGAGTTTGGATACCGAGAGCAAGGTGGATGCTTTGTCTTCTCATAAGTTAGATGTTCCTTGGCTGCTTGGTGAGCTTAAGGATAGGCTGGATGCGGGCTGGGCTAATGAACGTCTCACCGTAGATCCTCGCGACTTTGTTTCTGATAACCGTCGGCCGGGGGTAAAGATGTGTCGGTATGAGCACTGGATGGGCGACCCCAGCCATCTCAAGACGTACATCCCCTCCAGTCATCATCGGAGTTTGATTCGTTTCCGCCTTTGTTGTTGGGCGATTGAGGTTTAACCGCCCGAATGGTAGAACGAGAGCGGATCGTGTTTGCCCTATGTGTAGTACCGGTGCGGTTGAAGACGAGTGCCACGTTTTTTGGGCGGGGCCCCAGCGCGAAGCGCCCAGGGGGGCCCCGCCCTGTAGGATTACCCATGTCCGTGGGTTCTGGGTTCTGGGTTCTGGGAAGTAATTGGACAAGTGTAGACTTTCGGTCAACGGAAAGTCTGCATAAGTAAAAGATTACATTCTTTATTGCACGGTAAATTTATTATTGGAACCCAACATCGCATGAGTACAAACCAGTTTGGCAGCCTCCATGGACCGAGGCCGAGGTCAAACCATCACCTCTCGGCCTATATATTTCCAGAAGAGTCATCGTTCCTTAAGGTGGAATTCTGACATGACGGCGTGAAATGAATCTTCGTTTCGGAAACAAACTATGTTTGCATTGCGAACATTCTTCCCGCGACCACACCACAGCAGCTCTGCTAGCCGGTCCGATCGTCTTGACGCATATTACTATTACAAAGGTTGCAAGGAGCAAACCATGAGGGGCAAACTGCTGGTTGTTGGACGCCAAGCCGCAAATTGCACGCACGATGCAGCCCTATGCAGCGGTCTTCTGCGGGCCGCCCAACAAGTCCAGTCGGCAACCTAGGGGATGGACTTCTACATTCCCTGTCCTAATGTTATAGCAGTCAAGCCTCCTCTACGGCGAATACCTCGTCGGCAACTGCACGTCGTCGCTACCCTCGCAAACAGTTCCGCTGTCCTTCTATTGGCAAGTCAGCCTGCGTGATGTGTAAATGATACACTCCATGTCTACTGTCAAGTAACTTCAGCCAATGCGCTGGCCGGAAGAGTTGCACAGTGCCGAGACGGCGCGCGATGCTAAACATGGGTCGGATTGCTGAAGCCGAAGGCATTTCAGATATAAAGCTCTGGCTGCCTATCAGCAGGAATGTCGATGCGACACTCTCACAGTTGACGCCCTCGCCGCTCGCTTTGGAAATGCCGTATTTCGGTCGATGCGCACATGCGCTCATGCACCCGACGGGATGACGCGCTTCGCGCGGCGCCGGCAGGCCTTGATAACGACTCGGCTAGCAGGCATTTCGGGAAACAGCTCTGGCTGTCTATCAGCAGGAATGTCGACACTCTCACATTTCACGCCCTCGCCGCCCTAGCACTCAACTTAACCCGTACGGATTTAGTGGGGCCCCGCCCTTTTTCCGGCTTCAAGGAAGCCGACACCAACCCCTTGTCTGGAGTGTCCTGCTTATGAAGGCATTCGCCAGAATTTGCAGTTATCGGACACGTTGCCTAATGGTAATATGTGCGCTGTCATGACACTAGGGGATCAGCGTTTGATTGCTAAAGCGCTCCACGAGATGCGTCGGTTACGAAGTCTGAGTACTGGCATACCAGTTTAACTTGGTTGCTTGATAAATATTTCTTTACGTTTCCTTTCTTGTTTTCTATTTAGTTTTATCGGGTTCTAGTGGTCCATGAGCCTCCTGGCTCGTCTGGGCCTTACGAGCTCAAAGCTTGTAACATCATCATCATCATCATCAAGCCATATATGTTGCCAAACCCGATGGGTAAAACATTTTAAACCTGCTGTTGAGGTTTAGATGCTCATTACTAGATGATGGATCACTCTCTTACGATTGCGAAGGGCAGCATAAGACCGGCTTGGCGCTGCCATTACGAATCCAACTACAGCAGATCCAGACTTCAGAAATATTTAACGCCTGTATGCATCGGATAACAGCGCAGAGCGGGGACCTCTATGCTCGCTATCGCGACGCGACGGATTTTCATGCCGGAACGCGGAACCGCTGCCGGAACAGGCCGGAACGCTGGAACCGACAGGCACGTCCATCAAACCACAGTCTCAGCAGCAGGGCAGCGCTGCATATTGCCCTGATCCATGGTATTTTCCCTCTGGTCTCATACTGCGTTCACGCGGTGCCGAAACTTCGTACGGCGGCGACCAACAAGCGAGCACAGGGCGAGCACATGCACATGTAGCCCTTGTTCCGTGTTCTGCAGCGCTCGCGCACGCGCGCGTATGTAGGAGGCACTTGTATGCACGCGCACTCACGGACCAAGCGCAGCTCCCCACTCCTGTCCTGCACAGATCCATACGCCGAAAGCCCACAGCTTCTGTAGTGCTTGGGCGGAGCAAAGGCTACTCGAGATGCTGTGCGACGCCTTTCTTAGGCTTTATGCTAGCCGATTGTACGGCACCTGTAACCTCGGCGTTACATTCCCCCCCCTCTGAAGGGAACGTCCTCGGTCCTCACTGCGTCCTCGCAGTGTCTGTGCACAGTCCACTCCACCTTTCACCACCTTTGCATGCCTGGGGTCTCAGCCAGGTCTTCGGCATTGGGGTAGACAACTTCCCAAGTCAGGTCATGCCGCGGCATACATGCCTCTAGCCTTAATTTGCAAGGGTTTCTGGAGTGGAAGCCTTTCCGCGAGTACCAGGGATCGAACTGACGACCTCTGAGAGACTGTACGACAGTACTGGTCTCGATACCAATGTAGTGCTTGGGCGGAGCAAAGGCTACTCGAGATGCTGTGCGACGCCTTTCTTAGACTTTATGCTAGCCGATTGTACGGCACCTGTAACCTCGGCGTTACAGCTTCCCCCACGTGCAGTGCTTCCGGTGTACCGTATGCATGCCACATTGCTCGCGAAGGTTCTTTTCCCGGAGCCCCGGAGCCCGCAGGGTAGCTAGGGCACACCCCTGCAATGTCTGCAGCAGTCTGCAGCTTCCATCACCGATTGCTCGCTCAGGATTGACGCCCCCTGGAGCCCACTGTACCCGCCCCAACAAACGCCTCCTGGTCGCCGCACCCGGGCCTTCGACCGGGCCCGAATTGACGGCTCTCGGCCGCACGCAGCCTCTCCCTGAGCCGCATCGTCCCGCAGGCCTTCAGGGGCCTTCAAGATGCAGTTCTGTTCTAGAGTCGCGCTCATCGAAGTTGATCAAAATAGATAAATTATCAGAGCTGTGCGGTCTTGCAGCACATTTAGTGTGCAGTCCGCGTACCTTGACGTGACGGCAAAGCTGCTGCAGAGAGGTGACCTCATGGGCCTACATGGGCCTACATGGGCAACGGGTCGCATACCGTACAGGTGCCTCCCATGGTCGCCTGTCCCTCCACCTTGAACGGGTTAAGGTATGGATATAAAAAATTCCCGGATCGGGCATTGGAGTGAAATAATGCGCACACCAAGATATGACAGGGGTGGTTTAAACAACTTCTACGGAGTTGTTTACACTTGGATTAAGGACGGCGGATAAAAAACATAATACTTGCTAATCAATCGCTAATCCATGTTGTGACGGATAACCGTTGTGGAGGGATACATGTTACCAGCCACTTTTGGCTCGTACACATGTACTAATGCCTCATGCGTCATGCCTGTTCGCGATCCGTCTAATCCGTGCTAATCCCCCAGATGTTAACATATGCGACGTATTAAGCCTTAATCCGACCAGTTGATCCCAATTGTAAACATTTGAAGGAGGTAAGTACTTTGCACGGGTTCGCGATGAGCGCTTCGAGATTAACATGAGTTGTCTCGCGGTTTCGTGCAAATAATTTATCTAGCAGATTTGCACACGCCGGCGAAAAATTACCTGTAATTCAGTGTACTTGCACGAAATTGCGAGATATTTACAAATGTGTACACGCGGCGCCGTCGGACATGTACGGTAAGCCGATCGGCATCCGCAGTTCCACTCGATCGACTTGAGCCACTCGCACACGGAGACACACACGCGTACGGTACGTGTATGCCTGTGCAAGGATTATCTTGATGAATAAAAGCTGGTCCCCGATGTAACCTCAGCATCCCTCCTCCGCCCGCTCCCATGCACATGCACTATCGCGCTCGCCAAGGAACGCACGCCATCGCCGCCACCCACTTACCCTTCCGAGCCCAACCGCCCTACACCTCAAACGCACGCCGCCCTCTCCCCCGAAAAGGCACCCACCCGACAATCCGAGACGCACCCAACCTCCCCTGCCCCTGCGCCCGCCCAGTCCCCCACGAACGCAAACCCTCCCAGGGCACAACGCCCCGTCCTGCCTCGTGTGGAAGACTGGCGGTGTCCCAACACTCTTCTTCACCAATGCCCCAGGTAAGTCACGATGCCTCCCTCCCTCGTCCCGCCCCGCCACTCACCCCGCCACTCCGGCTAACGGCTCTCTGCTGCCGCCCAACAGCAGCGGCCCAGGTTACAGCTAGACCAAGTGGAACTGAACTCATCTGAACTGGACCGAACGGACCAACGGAACGAACTGGACCGAACTGGACCAAGTAAACCCTAAAACCCTCATCCCAGTCATCGCGCCCTTCGCCGATGTGCGCCACAGCGGTTCTCAAGCCCCGCCCCGGTGCTGCTCCGTGGGGTTGTGCCACCAGGGCAGAGACCCCAAGCACGCCTGGAAGTCCGCCTCCAGGCGCGCCACGTAGCGCCCCGCCGCCAGCTCCCCCCGCGTCGCCTCCCACAGCGATTCCACGTGTTCGTACACACTGCCTCGCAGCTCCGCCATGTCCTTGCGGCTGAACTTGGCGCGAAGAAAGTCCTTGCGCGCGCGGCTCTCCGTGTGCGGGCGGTGCACCAGGAAGCCGTGCGGCGACACAAACCAGGCCGCGCCGGTGGCGTTCATGGCGGCGGCCTGCACAATCTTGTTCTTACCGTAGCCGCGGTACCTAAGTCCGTGAGTGGCATGCGTGAGGGCAGGGCAGGGGAGGGTAGGGCCGGCGGCGGTGGCGGTGGAGGGGGAGCGGACGGCCCCGGTTGAGAAATTGGAAATCAAGGTTGGGAGAGAGGGAGGGAGGGACGGCAGGGTTTAGGGTGGCGAGGAGCCGTGGGGCGTCGGACAGGAGCCCCGCCGCGTCAGGACCGGCCCGAAGAGAAATCCCCGGTGCGTTTGTCCGTTTCCTTTCCTCCCCGGGGGCCGCCGCCCTGGGCTTGCACAGCCGCGAGCCCGGCCGCGGCCGATTGCCCATACTTATGACCCTCATGACCCTCATGACCCCTTTGGAGCGTTGGGGCGATACACTCACCTGTAGTCGTACCACAGCGTGCCCCAGCGCCAGCTTAGGAACCAGGGCTCGAAGAGGGGCATGTAGGTGATACCGTACACCTCATCCGTCACCAGCCAGCGCTCGAAACGGGTGGCGTTGTGGCTGGCCGGCGCCTTGGGTCGCATGCGCCTCAGGCACTTCCGCAGGGCCTGCACCACGCCCTCCTTGCCGCCCACCGCCAGCGAGTCAGCGTAGGCGGCGCCGCCGCAGTGCGGCTCGAAGGCGGGCAACACGTACACGCCGCCCTGCCGGCAGCCGCGGCTGTATTCCGCAAGGACCCGTGGGTCGGCGAGCGCGGTGGAGATGGACAGCGAAGGTACCATGTCGACGTCTATGTTGGCGATGAGGTCGGTGTCGGCCATGAGGCGCGCGTAGTTGCGCAGTGAGTTGACGGGGTAGAGCAGGGATGCGGCGCGCGGGTCGGCGAACAGCTCGTACATGAGCACCAGGCGCAGCTGGCAGCCGCGGCCGTTGTTGTTGTTTTCGGAGTTGCGGAAGAGCTGGTCGGCGTTGGCGATCATGGCTTGCAACCGCTCGCGGGCCGCATCCTGGAGCTCATGCGCCGAGGGGCTGTGGAGCGGCAGGTACAGCGCGGCGGCCAGCGGGCCTTGCCAGGTGGCGCACTGCGCGCGCAGCTGGTCCAGGCGCTCGGCGGACAGCTGCGTGACGAGCGTGACGGGGATGCCGGCGGGCTTTGCAGACCACCACACGCGCACCGCGACCAGGCAGCTGGGCAGGTCGTCCGTGAAGTGCTGCCACGCGGTGCGCTTGGCCAAGCAGTCCTGGTTCTCGAAGCACTTTAACAACGTGGATGCCCTGTCCTCGGCGAAAACGACCGAGGACAGGAGGATGGCTAGGAAGGCCGCGACCAGGGATGGGGCGGGGGCCCTGGGGTTGTAGCTGAGCACCATGACTCCCAACCGTGCATTAAATATCTACTTGTGGTCCATGCAATTCATGAAATTCTTCGCCCTTGGAACCGCAGCAGTAAATGGCCGCATCTGTCGTTGATTTTTGCGCTAACTTGCACCAGGCCCTTTCTTCATGCAGCGCAAACAACTATACCAGGTATTACTTACAAATTATTGCAAACAGTGTATTGCGTTGTAATACATTTTTTAGCAGGTAGGGACTTGGCAGCACTGACCGTTGCGAACTTGCGATTGCCGTGCAACACCGTTGTAATTACGGTACGCACATGTGTTCAGGCAGGGCAGGCGAGTGACCACCCATAGATCTTCATTGCATCGGACTCAAATTATCCCTGGTGGAAGTCTTGATTGCTTAGATTTTGCCTTATCGAGGACTTGCTTGTTTGGAGTTTAACATTTACGCTTGCAAATGGTGCGCAAAGGCGCGATTGTTCTGGGTAAGAAGATCATCACACGATATCTCTGAGAGGATCTACTTGTAGAGCTCTTGTTGCGATGCTGCGGTGCAGGTGTCGGCGCCACGGTTGCCGTGGGTGGCATTGGGTTCCTGGCCTTCCAACTTAGAAAGTAAGTACCCTACATTACAATCCGTCGTGGTTAACAGCTGTTTGCAGCGCGAACGTCTGGTGTCAACCATCCTTGTGTGTCATCCTCCTTGATCATGACCGCGCGCGCAGCAACTACAGGGCGGCAGCCGCCGCTGTTGGCGAGGGCGCTGCCACCACCGTCGTCGTGGAGCCCGCAGCCGTGCCTGTGCCGGGGGACGGGCCCGCAGCGGTCGCCGTTGCCCCGGCACCCACCGACCCAGTTGCAGCTGTCCTGAAGGGTAATACGGCGCTCCTGGACGAGCAGGTACGTGTGCGCGATCTGGGTCATCGACGAAAACTCCGTCCTTTGCCTCTGGCAACGTGTCCGTCAACCACCGCCCCTCTCCACCTGCGCCCGCGCCTCTGCGTCTCCCCCTTGGGGCTCGCACCTTTTGGCGATCCATCGTGTTTTGTGGGGGCAACACCCCGCCACGCCCTGCCGGATCCCTCCCCTATGCCACCTGTGTCCATCGGCCTTCATTGCGCCGGCCCCTGTGCCGCTGCGGGGCTCCAGGCCCCTTTGCCCGAACCCGCTGCTGTCACTCATCACTCCATCCTCCCACCCGCACCTCACATGAACACCCCCCCACACCCACACACACACACTCACACACACCGGTGCTGTTACCTCCCACCCACCCACCCACCCTCCCTCCCTCCCTCCCTCCCTCCCTCCCTCCCTCCCTCCCTCCCTCCCTCCCTCCCTCCCAGGATCGAGCCCTGGTAGCCCAGCTGCTTGAGTTGGACCAGACGCACCTGTTTGAGGGCTGGCCGGAGCCAGGTGGGGCCGGGTAGCCTCGGGGGAGGTGGTGCCAGTGGGTGGGACTGGGCGGCCGAGAGGGGGGGGCAACCAGGTTCGATTTGCTTTATTTGTTGTTGGGTCTTGGTTCGTTACATGACGTGACGAGAAAGGGTCGCGCCGGGTGCGGGGAAGTCCAGGAGCTGATGGGGGCACACGCGGACGTACGGTAGGTCTACGAGGGCTGCTGGGAGCGGGAGCGGGCACCCCGCCCCGCTCTCAGCCGCTCGCCCCGCCTCCTTCCCTTCCGCTCCGCTCCCCTCTCCAGCCCCGCCCCCCCCCGCCGTCCTCTGCTGTTTTGCAAGGTTACCTCGCTGTTCTTTTGCAGATGAGACGGAATTCTTCTGTTACGCTACCGTTCACGGGCTCCGGCCTACACGTGGATAACCCCCCCCGCCCACGCTGCTGCTCTCCTCAGGCACTGACGACGTCTCCAAGCGGCGGCTGTTGTCGCAGCTGCGGGTGCTGGACGGCAGCTACCACGGCGGCATTGCGGCGTACGTGAGGAACGCCAGGAATCTGCTGGCGGAGTCCAGGGATGGTGAGGACGGAGGACTGAGGGGGGGTGTGAGGAAGGGAGGGGGGCAGGGGCGGGGGGAGGGTGCCCAGGGGAGACAGGAAAGATCGAGCGGGGGAGGGGGCAAGGGGGGAGGGGCAGTAAGGAGGGCATGTGTACCGCAGCGATGGAACGGAGGCGGCGTTCGCGACCCGACCCGACCCGATCCGGGACTCAGAGGGGCTGCGTGGTGGCAGGGGCGGGCCGGGAGAGGGCGGCGGGAGGCCGGGAGGGAGGGAGGGGAAGTGGGGCGTGAAGACGATGAGCTGGGGAAGGCGGTGTGGTGAGGTAGGGTTCGTTCGGAGGGGCGGTGTGGGTGCGGGTGTGGGTGTGGAGGGTGTGGGCCCTTCCTCGCCGCTGTCAGGTCAGGTCAGCGAAACTGCGTTCCACTGCCACATTCCTCGCTCCACCCTCCTCTTCCCCAGCCCCATCCCCGGGCCCCGAATAGCCACCCACCCACCCACCCACCCGTCCACCCCCCCCCCCAGGTGTCAACCCGTTCGAGGGCTACGTGCCCTCAGTCCCCCGCGGCGCCACTCTGGACTACGCCTCCCCTGAGCTCCTGGAGCTGGAGGCGGAGGGGCTGAGGGAGGCGGGGGGGGCGGCGTTCGTGCTGGTGGCGGGAGGACTGGGAGAGCGGCTGGGATACTCGGGTGGGTGGCTGGGCGGGCGGGCGGGCGGGTGGGTCGGTGAGTGGGGGAGGGGAGCGGGGGGCGGCAGAGGCCGGGTCGGGTCGGAAGGGGAGAAAGAGTGTAAACCAGGCTGCCGTGGGTGGGGAGGTTGGGCGCGGGGAGGGGGATGCCATTGAAGGGCGAATGAGGAGGAGGACAGGCAGCTTGGGAGGTGGCGTCTCTTGAGTGCAGTCGAGTGCAATCCGGCACTGGACTACCGTATTGGTTACAGCCACCCGGGGAGGGGGAGGGGGAGGGGGAGGGGAGCACGTGTTGGTGTTGAGGGGCTCAGAGCGGCGGCGGTCCGGGCTGAGGGAGACAGCTCCACAGCTCCACAGCTCAGGCTGCGGAGAGTAGGGTTGGGCCAGCCACGCTGCTGGTGCGTGCAGGCGCTCCGGCCGGAGTGCCGCGGCAGGAGTCTCTTGCCCCCCTCCTTCCCCGGCCCCTCCATACACCAGTTTTTCTATAGTTGGGACCGGTGTGGCTCGCACCGGTATCCATGTGGCGCATTCCACTCTCATACCGTACCCTGCAACCCCCCGCCGCTCTCCGCCCCTGGCGGGCTCCGGCCTATACGTGGTTAACCCCCCTGCTTCCCCTCCTCTCCCTCCCCCTCTCCCCCCGCTCCCTCCCTCACTCGCACAGGCATCAAGGTTGCCCTGCCCAGCGAGTGCGCCAGCGGCACCCCCTTCCTGGGCCTCTACATCGCCTCCATCCTGGCGCTGCAGCGGCGGGCGGCCCCCCCCGGCCGCCGCCTGCCCCTGGCCATCATGACCTCGGATGACACACACGACCGCACGCAGGAGCTGCTGCGGAGGAACAAGTACTTTGGGATGGAGGAGGACCAGGTGGGCAGGGAACTGGGGCTGGGAGCTCTGGGGGCTGGGGGGGGGGTGGCTGTGTGTGTGGCTGTGTGGTGCACCTCCCACCCCCCACCCCCACTCCCGCCCACTCCCGTCCACTCCTTCACTCCCCCCCACCCGCCCCCCACTCTGCTGACGAGACGGCCTTCTTTCCTTACTTTTACCGGTCACGGGCTCCGGCCTATACCCCCGTGGATAACCCCAACCCGCCTCCCCCCCTCAGATCACCCTCCTAAAGCAGGAGAAGGTGGCCTGCCTGACCGACAACTCCGCCCACCTGGCTCTGGAGGCCGCCGACCGCTTCTGTCTGCAGACCAAGCCACACGGCCACGGCGATGTGCACATGCTGCTGGCGGGCTCGGGGCTGGCGGGCAGGTGGCTGGACAGCGGACTCAAGTGGGTGTGCTTCTTCCAGGTAGGAGGGGTGGGGGGAAGGGGGGTGGGTGGGTGGGAGGGAGGGAGGAGGTGGGGGGGGGGAAGCAAGGAGGTTTTGATGCGGTTTAGTACGACGTCTGTACACACACACACACAAACGTCTGGTCAGCCTGCCTGCTATCCAATTCTGATTCCCAATACACTCCCTTCCCCCGCCCAATCGCATTGCGCTTATACGCCCCTCCCCCTGCAGTATCTTCTTTTTCACCCCCCCCCCCCCTCAATCGCATCTCAAATCGCATCTCACTTCCCCTCCCCTCCTCCCCCCTCCCCTCCCCTCCCCTGCCCTGCCTTCTCCCCTCCCCTCCAGGACACCAACGCGCTCGTGTTCCGCGCGCTGTTGGCCGCCCTGGGCGTCTCCAGCCGCCACGACTTCGACATGAACTCGCTGGCGGTGCCGCGTAAGGCCCGCGAGGCCATCGGCGCCATCGCCGCCCTCACCCGCCCCGACGGCGGCGGCGCCCCCCTCACCATCAATGTGGAATACAACCAGTTGGACCCGCTGCTGAGGAGCACAGTCAGCAAGGAGGGGGACGTCAACGACGCGTCGGGTGGGGAGAGACTGGGGGCAGCGGAGGAGCGGGGGGAGGGGGGGTCTGTGGAGGGGACTGTCAATGTTTTAGGGTTTGGGGTTTTAGGGTTTAAGGGTTGGGGATTTGAGGAGGGGGAAGGGGGAAAACTTGGGAGTGGGGGAGGGGTCTGGGGAGAGGGAGGAAGGGGAAGGGGCAGGGAATGGAGCAGGAACTAGCAGCACTCCTCCATTGCACTGTCACACCTCCCTCCCCTCCCCTTCCCCTCCCCTCCCCTTCCCCCTCCCTGCAGGCTACTCCCCCTTCCCCGGCAACATCAACCAGCTCGTCCTCAAGCTCTCCTCCTACGTGCCCCAGCTGGCCGCCACCGGGGGGGTCATATCCGAGTTCGTCAACCCAAAGTACAAGGACGCCACCAAGACAGACTTCAAGAGCTCCACACGACTGGAGTGCATGATGCAGGTGGGGGGGAGGGGATTTGGGGGGGGGGGGGGAGGGCGCAAGGGCGGGGTGCGTGGGGTGGGGAGTTTGGGGGGGAAGAGTGTCATGCATGTGAGGTACATGTGCATGTGGATGGCATGCGGTTGGCTGAGGGGCAAGGGGAGGAGTGGAGCAGATGGAGGAGCAGGGCGGGGTGGAGGGGAATGGATGCGTCTCGGTGTGTTGCGCTGCGGTGTGCTGTGGTCGGTCGGTCCGTCCGCGTCCGCCCCTACACGCCCCCCCTAATGGGCAGGCTGGCCCTCCCTGCCCCCCCCCCCCTTGATGTTGTTTCTTAACCCCCTCCCGCCTCTCCCCTTCCCCCCCTCACCCAGGACTACCCCAAGGCGCTGCCCCCCGGCGCCAAGGTTGGCTTCACCACTATCAAACAGGTCAGAGCGAGGGAGCCCAACGAACCCAACCGCTGGGTTGCGCTGATGGGTTGGGCTGATGGGCGAGCAAACTGTTTGTCCAGCGAAGTACTGAGGGGGCGAGACGAGTGACCTGCTGGGCTCGAGAGCGGGCTGATGAGGGGAGTTGCGGGGTGTGGGCGGCGCGGGGGTTTACGGTAGTGCGCAGGCCAGTCTGGCGAAGGGCCCTGGGTGGGGCGGCGGTGGCAGGGGGGGGCTGTGACGGGCTGACGGGCTGCTCATCGCTCTCGCGTGTCTTTGGTTTTGTGTGTGGAGGGGCGGCCGAGTTTGCGGCGTGAGTCGGGAGAGGGCCGGAGGCGGTACGCAGCTGTGTGTGTGTGTGTGTGTGTGTGTTCGTGTGTGTGTGTGCTTCTGAAGCGCCACCGCGCCGCTCCGGGCCGCAAACCCATCACCATGCCCCTTCGCGCCCCCTCCTGCCTGCGCCCCTCTCCCCCTCCCTCTGCCCCCCTCCTCCCTCCCAAACCCCAGGTGTGGGCCACCTACTCGCCGGTCAAGAACTCCCCGGCGGACGCGGCTGCCAAGTTCAAGGAGGGCAACCCGACACACAGCGCCACCACGGGTGAGCACGGAGGGGACTGAGGCTGCTGCGGCTGCTGCTGCGGGTGCTGCGGGTGCTGGTGTCAGCTCGGCGAGTAGGGAGCACCCTGCCGGCCCTGCTGCCTCCACCCAGCCCAGCCCAGTCGCTGAGGCGTGCCCGCCAGGGGACGGCGGCCTGCCGGCGGTCTTGACACCGCACCGGCCCTGGCAGTGACGGGGTGGCACCCACGCGGCACTCTTGTGAGCCTGACCCCGCCTCTGGCCGTCTGAACCACGTCCGCATTCGACCCCGCGCCTCCGCCCTCCGCCCACCCCCTCCATCCGTCCGCCCGCCACCGTGTGCACATTACGCATTACGATCCTCCCCTCCCCCTCCCCCTCCTCCTCCTCTCAGGCGAGCTGGACATCTACAAGGCCAACTGCCTGTCGCTGGCTGCGGTGGCGGCCATTGAGCTGCCCTGCCCCCTGCAGACCGCCACCTTCAACGGAATCACCACAGAGGTGTACCCGCGGGTGGTGCTGTCGCCCTCCTTCGCGCCCTCGCTCGGCGAGCTGCGGGTGGGGATCTAGGGAGGGGAGGGGAGGGGGGCTGGCACCCGGGGCTGACGCAGGGGTAAGGTATCCAGGGGGGTCGGGGGGAGGAGTCTGCGCCCTCCGCAACCCACCCCACCCCACCTTCGGCGTGCTGTGCTCATGCTCATGTCCACGCCCTCGCCCCTCCTCCTCCTCCTCCTCCACGTCTATCCTTAACCCCTCAACACCACCTCCCCATCCTTCCCCTCTCTGTCCCGTCCCGCCTGCCTTGCATCACTACAACCTCCCTCTCCCCCCTCCTCTCCCCTCCTCTCCTTGCCTTTCCCCTCCTCGCCGCCCCGCCCCCCCCCCCGCCCTGGGGCCCGCAGTCCAAGGTGGCCCCGGGCTCCATCCGTCTGACCCCCGGCTCGGTGCTGGTGCTGGACGGCCCCGGCATCCGGGTGGTGGGCCCGCTGGTGGTTCGGGGGGCGCTGGTGGTACGGGCGGTGGAGGGGGCGGAGGTGGCGCTGGGGCCGCTGAGGGTGGACAACGCGGGCTGGGACTGGCAGCCGCTGGAGGGGGAGGCGGCCAGCGAGGAGGAGCGGATCAGGTGGGGTGTAGGGTTGTGGGTTGTGGGGGTGTGGGGTGTGATGATGAGTCGCAGCGATGGGACGGAGGCGGTAGGGTTTGGGGTGCTTCTAGTGCTGGCAGTGGTGGTGGTGAGGGGTGGTGGTGAGGGGTTACATTGGGGTGCGTATGCGAGCGCGTGTATGTGTGTGTGCGTGCGTGTGTTTGCGGAGGTGGGGGAATGGCGGGTCCCGCCCCGTGCCGGCACTATCGCATCTGCAGCCCTGCCAGCCTCTCGTGGACGTAACCGCGTGTTGCTCACCGCGTGTGAGACAGCCCCCGCCTCTCTCTCCCTCTCTCTCGGGCCTCCCCAACTGCGCTTGTGACCCGTTCCTCGCTGCTGCTTTCCTCCCTCCCGCTGTGTCCCCCTCCACTCCCTGCTTATCACTCCCTGACCCCCTCCACTCCCGCCTGCTGGCCTCGTGCTGCTGCTGCTGCTGCTGCTGCTGCTGCTGCAGGGGCTTCAAGGTGGTTCGGCGAGAGACCCGGGAGCTCATCTTCGACAAGCCGGGCAGTTACACCGTGGCAGAGGCCGAGCAGCAGGAGCAGGAGCAGCGGTCAGCGCCGGCTGCGGAGGAGGCGGCAGCGGCGCCGGCAGCGGAGGAGACGGCGGAGGCGCCGGCTGTGACGGAGGCGGCTGCGGAGGAGACGGCGGAGGCGCCGGCTGCGGAGGAGGCGGCGCCAGCGGCGCCGGCGGCGGAGGAGGTGGCGGCGGCGCCAGCGGCGGAGGTCCCTGAGCCGCCGTCGAGCACGGAGGCGCCGGCGCCCGCCGAGGAGGCTGCATCGGCGGCGCCGGTCGCCGAGTCGGGAGAGGCGCCTGCGGCTGCAGATGCCTCCTCGGAGGCTGCCGCTGCGGAGACGGCGGATGCGGCCGCGGATGGCGACGCGGCGGCAGCGGCGGATGATGAGGCGAATGGAGAGCCGGAGGCACAGCCGGCACCGGCAGCTCCCAGCTCCAGCTCCAGAGGCGGCGCTTCGGCGGCGGCGCTTGCGACGGCCTCATCCTCGGGCTTGTCGCCCACCGCTAAGCCGTTTGTGCCGGCGTCCAGCGTCAGCAGCGGCAACGGCAGCGGTGGCGGGGCCTCGGCTGGCGCCTCGGCGGGGTCGTCCTCGCCGCCGGCGTCGGTGACGGCATCGTCATCCTCGGGAATGAGCAAAAACGCCAAGAAGAAGGCGAAGGCGAAGGCCAAGGCGGCCGCGGCCGCGAATGGCGCCAAGGCATGACAGGGTTGGGAGGTTCGGGGTTGGAAGCATTGATGGTGGCAAGGCGTGATAGTAGGGATGGTGGTAGGGCGTGATGGTAGGGGTCATAAAATAATAGCAGGTTGCTCCGTTCTAGTGCATAAGGATGACGCTTGGTAGCTTGTGTCCCTCCATGCCGTGCGGGTCAGACGCCGGAGACAGCTCGTTTAGCTGCTGCTCCACTATTTTATGAGTTTGAAAATTGTGCAACGGTTTACGAACAGGAATGTTGATCTGGCATTCCGATGAGGAACACGACGGTGTGCAAGCTATGTGCGGCTTGCGGCTTGCGCTGGGGCTGATCTGGGGCATGTGTTTTCCCTGAACCGAATTAGTGCGGCTATAAGTATGGTCATGAGTTCGTTTCTATTTTCTGCCAAGATGACTGCCTGTATGTACGAACCGGGCGGCCCACACGCAGTCATGCTGCGTGTCCTGCTGTAGCTCTACCGGTGACGTACCGGCGGGCGACGCGAGAAGCGTTGACTACTGAGCAAGAGGAATTCGTCCATTTATGTTGCTTAGACGAATCGAGCAGAGCAGACGAGCATGACGTGCATGTAACAGGCTTAGTTGCCAGAGCTTTTTGGTTTAACTCTTCGGTTTGTTCCATGTACAACGCAGGCTATCAATATCAATCTAACATTTAAATTCCTTTCATATTAGTATTACAGGAATAAAGTAACAAGCGACGCCGGTCGCCGGCTTCTTGCACAGCTGATATCGCAGCTTCGCGAAAGCAGACTTCACAATGACAAGCTTTTGTACAACCCAGCAGCATTGAATTTATTTTCAAGCGATCGTTCCCAAACTGCGGTGCCGCTCTAATGCCGACCGAAGGATGCTGCTGCCGTTGTGCCGAAAAACCCAGGCGGCGTCACGTCGCAGCGGCCAGCCTCCTTGGCATGCTTGCCGTGCTGCTTGCCTCATGGCCGCTTTCGGGGACAGCAACAACCGACAGCCCGCAGACCTTTGAAGGTGAGTCTCAGCTGGTCCCCCGGGCCGGCTGCTGCTTCAACCCGTTCCACGCAAACGCCCCCCCCCGCCGCTGCCTCCACCACTGCTGCCACCGTTGCCTTCTCCCCTGTCGCCTTCGCCGCTGCCGCCGCCGCCTTCTCTACTGCCTTCTTCTCTGCCCTCTCCGCCGCTGCCTTCACCACCGCTGCTCTCGCCGTGCTGACGTCTCCTCCGCCGCAGGCACCCTGACCATCATGTCTAGTGACATGCCCGACAGCCCCGCTCCCGGGCACGACCACGATGACAGCGGCCTGGTGTACCTCCTCCACCAGCCGGAGAGCTTCAGCCTGTACGAACTCGTACTGCCGGACTCTGTCGTACACGGCTCGCTCGCCTCCGGCGAGCGCGTCCTCGTCAGCGGCTGGCTGACCGACGCCGACACCATCACGGTGTCGTACATTGAGGCGGCGCCGCCGGAGACGGTCATCGTGTCGCGCGCCGTCGGTACGACGACGGTGGACACCGCCGCTGCCGCCGCGACGGCGGCGGCCGCCGCCGCTGGCGCGGCGGCGGCGGTGGCCCGCGCCGCCGCTTTCGCGGCGACGCTGGCGATGGCGCCGGTGGCGGCTCTCACCACCACCGCCGCCACCAGCGGTAGCAGCAGCGTAAACACGGCGGCCGACGGGCCGACGAAGCCGGCGCTGGCGGCGGCGCTGGCGTCATCGCTGACGTACACCCGGGTGGTGACGGAGGTGCCGGTGCTGTACATGATTCTAAGCATTTGCGGAATGGACCCCGCCGTCACGAAGCAGGTCGGTGACTCCCGGGGTGGGAACGGGCCGGGGTTGAGAGAGTGAGATGAGGGCAATGGTGCTATCGGTCGTAACAGCCAGCCAGCCAGGCAGGCAGGGAGGGGAGGGCAGGGAATGTGGGCCGCCAGTGGCCGGCGGCCCCACGCTCCCGTCCCCCACCACGCTCCCGTCCCCAACCCACCACCCACCACCCGCCCGCCCCTCCCTCCCCCCCAGGAGCTGGAACGGACCATCTTTGCGGGTCCGGGCAGCGCCCCTCTGACCCTGGAGAGCTACTACTACGAGTGTAGCAGGGGCAAGTGAGTGGCGAGGAAGGGGGGGAAGAAGAGGAGGAGGCGGGGTGGTGGGAGGGCGTTTGGTTGGGGTTGGGGGAGGGTAGGGGAAGGTGGGGTTTGGGGGAGGGAGTTTCCCCGGGTCGCTGGGTGCGAACCTGGAGCCCTGTGGCCCAACTGGGTTGGAGGGCGGAGGCGGTGATGGAAAGCCTGCGAGTGGAATGTGGAGGTGCTGTGTGGGGTGGTGGGGTGGTGGTGGTGGTGGTGGTGGGGACTGGGGGGGATTTGTTGGCGGCCAGTCGGCCACCGTGCACGGCAGGGTCGTCATCGTCATCGGGGCGCGATCGATGCGACGCCGTGGCTCTTGGCAGTACCCTCCTCCGCTCCACCCCACCCCATACACACGCGCGGCAACCCCTTTCCCTTTTTCTCCCCTTCCTCTCCCCCTGCCCCTCCCCTCTCCTCCCCTTTCCCCCTCCTCCCGCTGGGGCTCAGGGCCTCCATGAGCCGCTCCAACAGCCTGGTGGTGGGCCCCATCCAGGTGCCCTGCGCCTTCAACGGCTCCTACCGCTTCTCAGCCGCCTCTTGCACCTACAGAGACGCCTGGGGCTGGCAGACATGGGCCCAGCAGCAACTCACCACCGCCGCCGCCGCCGCCTCCACCACCACCGCCGCCGCCGCCGCGGCGGCGGCGATGGGCCTCCCCGCCGGCTTCAACCTGGCGCGATACAAGCACCGCGTGGCTGTGCTGCCGCGCGGCTTTACCAACGAGGCAAACTGCCCCTGGATCGGGCTGGGCACGTTGGGGCCGGTGGAGAGGGGCGCGGACGGGAGCTACCTGGCTAGCATGGCTTGGGTGCAGGGCGAGAGTGCGGGGGACGTGATGGCGTTCATGCACGAGATCGGGCACAACCTGTACCTGCACCACGCCAACGGCTCGCAGGGCTGCGAGTACTGCGACTGGAGCAGCGTCATGGGCGGCTGCTGCGCGGTGCGCTGCCACAACGCGCCGCACAATTGGCAGTTGGGCTGGGGCTCGCCGCTGGCGGTGCTGACGACGGCGACGCTGCCGGCGGGCGTGTTTCTGTACTTCAACCTGCCGTCGCAGTCGTCGGCGGAGGCGCACATGCTGTGGATCCAGCCGGACTGGACGGCCGCCGGGCGGCGCGACGCGGATTTTCCGGTGTCGTACTTTGTGTCGTACAGGATCGACAGCGGGCGGTACGACGCCGACATGCCGGAGAGCTACCTGTACGCCAGCAACGTGTATTACTGGGATGGTCCGGGGCAGACGTCGGCGCTGCGCACGCGCCACGTGGCGAGTGTGTTCACGGGGGAGGAGTTTCGGAGCGCGCGGGAGCGGTGGGTGGTACGGCAGCTGGCGCACGGCGTGGGCGGCGGGCGCGTGGGGGTGTGCCGCTACAGCGAGGAGCGCGAGAGCTCGTGTGGAGATGGGCTGGATAACGACTGCGACGGCCTGAAGGACGCAGCGGACCCGGACTGCAGCGCGCCGTCGCCGCCACCGTCGCCGCCGCCGTCGCCGCCGCGGCCGCGGCCGCCGCCGAGCGACTACCCGGATTTCGACGAGCAGCCGCCGTGGATGGAGGAGCAGGGCGGCCAGCCGCCGCCGGCGAGCAAGCCGCGGCCGCCGCACCCGGCGTCGCCGCCGCCGCCGCCGCCGAGCCCGCCGCCGCCGAGGAAGCCGCCGCCGCTGAAGAAGCCGCCGTCGCCGCCGCCGCCGCGGGCCGCTGCGATAGCCAAGCCGCCGCTGCCGCCATCGCCGCTGCCGCCGAGCCCTGCGAAGCCGCCGTCGCTGTCGCCGTCGCCGCCCCAGCCCAGCCCACCGCCTTCCAACCCGCCGCCATCGCCAAAGCCACCTCGAAGCCCGCCGCCCAGCCCGCCGGCGTCACCGACCCCGCCCTCTCCACGGCCGCCGAGGCCGCCAAGGAACCCGCCGCCCTCGCCCGCGCCGCCGCCGCCCAGTCCACCGCCGTCCCCCGACCCCCCGTCACCCAGGCCACCGAAGCGGCCGCCGCTGAGCCCGCCGCCATCACCCACCCCGCCCTCACCCAGGCCGCCGCGCCGGCCCGGCTCCCCGCCGCCATCGCCGTCGCCCAGCCCGCCGTCGCCCAAGCCGCCCAAGTCCCCCAAGAAACCGCCCCCCACTCCCCCATCGTCGCCGCCGGAGTCGCCGCCGCCGCCGCCCACGCCCGCCGCGCTGCCGCCGCCGCCCACGCCCGCCGTGCTGCCGCTGCCGGCGGCGCTGCCGCCGCCCCCGCCGGTGAAACCGCCCGGTGGCAAGAAGCGGCCGCCTCCACCCAAGGCCAAGGGCAAACGCGCCCAGGCCACCCGGCGGCGCCTCGCCTTCCAACTTGAGCGCGGCGACCTGTGAGGCGATGTGGCGAGCGATGGGGGCGGACCGGGGCTGTAGAGCACAGGGCCGGCACCTGGACGCCTGGGCCTCGAGGTCTGCCCCTGCAGGGGTCACCTGGGCCCCTGCAGGGGTTACCTGGGGGGATTCTCGCGTTCCTGGGGGGGGGGGCAGGGGAGAGTCTGGAGGACGCCTCTAGTGAGGAAGCACCCGGCAGCGGCAGCCAGCAGGCCGGAGCCGGGAAGCCAGGGAGGCAGAGAGCCTGACAGCAGCCAGACAGGGAGCCAGGGCAGGGAGCGAGCCCGGCAGGTCGTGGCAGCAGGCCCGACTGGTCCTGTGTAGCGCCCTCGGTCGCCCCGGGCCCCTGCCCCCCTTCCAGCTCCGGGGGCTTGGGAGGAGGCGACAGGCGAGGCAGGGCAGGGCCAGGCCAGGGGAACCCCCCGCCAGGGCCAGGCAAGGCCGTCCCAGGCGGGGTTGTTTGGAAGGCGAGTTTGGAGCGAGGAAGCACGTAGGGCGAGCCTGCCAACAAACAAACAAACTAACATGAGGCGGCCTTTTTGGGTCCAGACGGGTAAAACGCTTCTCAAGCAACGGCAGGCAGGCTCGCACGAGTCCGAGTCCGGTGCTACTGCCTACGCGCCACCGGGAACAGGGGAACGAATGAGGAGCGGGCGGTGCGGTGCGGGGGTCTGGAGGGGCTTGGAGGAGGTAGGGGGTCGCGGAGGGGCGCAGCACGGGTCGCGAATACGTAGTTATACTGGAGCGGGGATGGAAGGAGAGAGGGAGGAAGGGAGGGAGGGAGGGAGCGCTTTACCGATGCTATTGCGGCTATTCCGTGTGGGTGTGGGTGTGCGTGCGCCACTGCTTGTTGGTGGTGGGACTGTGTAGGGCAGGGCAGGGCGGGGCACGGCGGGGTGGGCCTCATACCCGAATTCGGATCCGGGTCAGGCAGGCAGGCAGGGCCAAGCAGGCTTTGGACGGGCGGAGGAAAACTCACTGATCCGATATCGTACCACACCGTACGACAGTCGTTAGTTAGGTAGCTAGTTGGCCTTGAAACCTGTTTGACCGCTGGTGGACATTTAGAGATCCGCGTGGCCGCTACGGTACAGTGGGAGCCCACATGATTGCGCGTGTGTTGTGTGTGCATGATGAGATTATATACGGTATGCGCCGTTGCGCGTGAGGTTAGGGGCCTAATAGTGGTTGTACAGCTGGCGGACGGATTGGCTGGTATGTGTGTGGAGTGCGGGACGTGTGCCCGGAAAGGTTGACGGAGGGCGCGGCGGCGTCTCTGGCTCGGGGGCCTGAAGGTAAGGGAAGGGGCGACGTTTAAAGCGCGGATTCTTCCCGTTTTTCTAGCGTCCCGGAGAGATAATAGATTCATAGTGGGTGCCTTGTGCAAAGCGGCCATCCCCCTGCAGCTTTTGAACCAGTTATGACTCGGCTGTAGCTTTGCGCTTGCTTGCTTGCGTGTCATGACTGGTGTCGGCTGGCTGACTGAGCAGGCATTTAGCAGATAGCCTTTTACCATTTTTAACTGCAGCAGCCCTGAAGCGCTTGCGTGTGTCAGGGCGGTCGCGGAGCCGCAGACCGAGGGAGAGACCTGACATTTAATTGCGGGTGATGCGCGTGGTTGTAATATCGATCATTTGTGCTACCTGTGTGCATAGAGAAATCACCCCTGCTTCAGGTTGAATCAGGGTTCTGTACGAAAGGGACTCCGTATAACTTGACTTGAAGATGAAGAGCCGTAGGGTAGACACAGACAAAGAGAGAACGCACGTGTTGCACCCGATCGGCGATCGCGGAGCACACAGTCCAACGAACTGTAATGCGGCTGCCAAGCTTTTCATCCTTTCGGATCCCTTACTCGCAAGCCAACCGTCAGCTCTACCCGGCACAAACAGGCGCCCTTCGCTTTTGTGCCCAGCACCTGCTTTTAAACAACATTTCGAAAAGCTGTACACAGCAGATCGCGTCACGTAAGCTCGCGGCCTCGGCCAGTAGTGCCGAAATGGCGAGCACATCGATGCCCGCGGAGCTTGCGTCGCTGGAGTACTGGTTTAGCCGAAGCGGGCGGTACGAAGAGTTTCTGGTGGATGCGTCCGAGCAGGAGCTGCAGGCGGCGATCCCGGTTCAGGCTGTGGCGCAGGTGCGACTAAGAGAGCGAGAACGGGTTGACGCCAGCCGAGACGAAGGACACAGAACTGCGCCTGCACAGACTGAAGGTCCCTCTCCCCTCTCCCTTCCCTCTTTTTCCCTTGACCCCTGTCAAACCCCCTCCCTCTGCGGAACACCTGGTTCCCATCCTCCCCGCCGAGCGCCCTCCAACAGCCCCGCCCCCGCTCCAGCCCCCGCCCCCCGCCCCCCCGCCGCCGCGGTCGTTGTCCGCTCGCCAACCGTCGCGTCTTCTCCCGCGCTGAGGGTCGTTACTTTATCACTCCCCGCCACCGGCCCCGCCCCCCAGTCTCAAGTCGCTCATGTCGTCTCCTTTCCACCTCCACCGCGTCCTCTCTGTTCCGCCCCCCAGGCCGATCTGACTCCGCTGCTTTCCTCCCTGGAGCCCCTCCACCGCTCCTGGGCCGCCACCAGCAGATTCAAGGCCAAGGCGGGGGAGGTGTGCCTGCTGCCGGACGCCCAGGTACGGCAGTGTACGGCGCCGTACTACACATACCGCACACACACATACACATGTGCGGCGTTGTGTCTTAGGGGGGAGCGCTTTGGTGTGGGGATGAAGCCCGGAGTGTGTTGGGGTCGCATAACGGGGTTAGGTGGGGTGGGTGGTGGTGTGAGGAGATGCGCGTGTGTCGTATGTGTGTGTGTGGGGGGGGGGGGGAGGACGTTCCTGCATCCTGGCCCAATCTCCGTGCGTCCAAGCCGTCCGATCTAGTACGACTTCATCCATCTGCGTGTTTACTCCACGGCTCCGTGCACGAGCGCGGCAACTACAGACCCCCCCCGCCCCCCGCCCCCCGCCCCCAAACCCCCCGCCGTCACACTCCCTTGCACCCACAGGGGACCCTGTCTCGCGTCCTGCTGGGTCTGGGTCCCCCCTCCACAGCCCCCTGGGCCTACGCAGCACTCGCCAAGCTGCCCGGAGGCACCTACCGCCTGACCAAGCCATACGGTGGCGCTGGCGCCACCGCCGCCGCCACTGCTGCTGCCGCAGACGCCGCCGCAGGCGCGGCCTCCTCCTCCTCCCCCTCCTCCTCCTCCTCCTGCTGCCCCTCGGACGGCTCCATCGCTGATCGGGCGGCACTGGGTTTCCTGTTGGGGCACTACTCCTTCGAGCGGTACAAGGCGGCGCAGGGGGACAAGGGCGCGGCGGAGGGCGGCCAAGGCGGGCAGGGCGGGGAGGGCGGGGAGGGGGGTGCGGAGGAGGCCAAGGCGCGGCTGGTGTGGCCGGAGGGCTGTGACAGGTACGTGGTGGGTCGGTGGGGGCGTTGGGGGTGGTCCGTGTGTGAGGCGCATGGGTCGGTGGGTCGGTGGGTCGGTATATGGGTCGGTGGGCACGACCCGGCTCACGACTTCTTGCAATCCCACTCTTCTTCTTCTTCTTCTTCTTGTCTATTCTTCTTTTCTACACTTCCTGCCCTCCGCGGTTGGCCCCCGTTGGGATATCCGCCGCCGCCGCCGCTACCCCTCTCCCCACTCCCCCCATTTCCCCGCCCATCCCCTCCCTCCCCGGGCCCGGCTCAGGACCCAGGTGCTGTCCCTGGCTCGTTCCTTCGTCTGGTGCCGCGACCTGATCACCACCCCCGCGGAGGACCTGGGCCCGCAGCACCTGGCGGCGGAGGCGGGGGCGCTGGCGGCGGCACTGTCGGTGACCCACGGGTCGGTGTCCTGTTCGGTGCTCCAGGGGGAGCAGCTGCTGGAGGCCAACTACCCCGCCATACATACCGTGGGGAGGGCCAGCTGCAGGTGAGTGGAGAGGGGCAGGTGGGGGTGGGTGGGGGTGTTGGGGGGGGGGCTTACCCGGAGGGACACACACACACACACATACACACACACGTGCCCCCCAAACCCCCTCGCCCCCCCCAGGCCTCCCCTCCTGGCCACCCTCCGCTGGTCCCCTCCGGACCTGGCCGACCCCTCCTCCCTCCCTCTGCTTGCTCTGGTGGGCAAGGGCGTGTGTTTCGACACGGGGGGACTCAACCTCAAGCCGGGAGCCTCCATGAAAAACATGAAAAAGGTACGACAATGTACGACAACGTACGACGGTGCCTTTCCTTGGCCCTCCGCCCTCCGCCCCCCTCCCACTTCCTCCCCCACCCCTGCCCTCAGCGCACGGCACACACACACACAGTCCCCCACCCCAATCCGGTCCATTCCAAACCCCAATGACTCAACTGGACCCGACCCTACCCCACCCTACCCTACCCTAAACCCTGCCCTACCCCACCCCCACCCTGCCCCCACCCAGGACATGGGCGGCGCTGCCCTGGTTCTGTCCCTGGCCCAGCTGCTCATCCGCTGCCGGTTGAGGGCGCGGCTGCTGGTGCTGGTGCCCGCGGTGGAGAACAGTGTGGCGGGGAATGCGTACCGGCCGCTGGATGTGCTGAGGACGAGGGCGGGGATAAGCGTGGAGGTGGGTCGGGTCGGGTCGGGTGGGTGTGTATGCACGTGTACAACACACACATCCACATACACATACACATACACATACACACATACACATACACACATACCGTACGCGGATCTCCGGGCGGGCTGGCGCCTTCCCTCCCTCTCTTTGCTCCTCCTAAAACCCCCTCCTCCCCCCTCCCCCCTCCCACTCCCCCTGTTCCTCAGAACGGCAACTGCGATGCGGAGGGGCGGCTCATCCTGGCGGATGCGCTGACGGAGGCGACCGCCGCGGGACCCGACCTCATCATTGACGCCGCCACCCTCACGGGGGCGGCTCGTACGGCACTGGGCGCGGAGCTGCCGGCGGTGTTTACTAATGATGACGTCATCTGGCGGCAGTTGGAGGAGGCGGCGGCGGCGGAGGTGCGGGGGGGAAGGGGGGTTGGGGGGAGGGGGAGGGGGGAGGGGAGGGGATGGCTGGGGTAACTGGGAGGAAGGGGGCTAGGGGGAGGGTGTGGGTTGGCGGGTCCCATGCTCCCATCCCCTTCCCAGCTTCTCTTTCTCCCGCCGACCATTCCCTTCCAATCAACCGCCCTCCCTCCCCCTCCCCTCCCCCTCCCCCTCCCTCCCCCTCGCCCCCCTGGCCGCCCCCCAGTCCGACCCCGTGTGGCGTCTGCCCCTGCACGCCCCCTACCGCAAGCAGCTCGACTCCCGGGTGGCAGATCTGTCCTCCACGGGGACGGGGGACGGACTGGCGGGGGCAATCATGGCGGCACTGTTCCTGCAGGAATTCGTAAAGGGGGCGCCCAGGTGGGTGGGTGGGTGGGTGGGTGGGTGGGTGGCGTGTGGCCAACCCCGCCCCCGCTCCCGCTCCTGCGTTGCGGGAAGCTGCGCCCTCGCCCACCGCTCGCCTCGTACCCCTGCGTCTGCCCCTGCCGCTCACCCCTCCCTACCTTTTCCCCCACCAACCGCGCCGCCCCCCCATCCATCCGCCCCCCCTCACACACACCCACACTCGGGGGGTGGGTCCCCTACCGGTATTCCTGCAGGTGGGTTCACATCGACACCAGCGCCTTCACCTCGGGGGGTGCGGTGGGTCCGGGGCGGCCCGAGGGAGGGGAGGCACAAGCGCTGAGGGCGGTGTGGCGCATGCTCCGAGACCGGTACGGCACCTGCTGAAGATGGTACGGCACCTGCTGAAGACGGACTCGACCGTGGAAGCCGGCGGGGCGGAGCGGGGGGAGGGGGGGCCGACGGAGTGGAGCCGCATTTGAGGTTTGGCAGCATCGGGCAGCATATGCTGGCCGCCACGACGTTTTTCTTGCCGCCTGTACGGTCTTTACGGTTTTTACGGTTGTGTGTTTGTTTGAGGGGTGGCTAGAGAGATGGATCTGGGGCTTTTGGTAGCGCTCAGCGGAGAGGAGGTCATTGGTTCCATGGCCGGGGGGGGGGGTGTTGGTTCACTGCATCAGCGGCACCCCCCCCCCCCCCCTGGGGGAGCATGGGAGCTTTTCCGTGTGTGCGGTGAGGAGAATAAAAAGAAGATACCGCAGCGGAGACGGAGACGGCGTTAGCGAACGGACCCGGAACCCAAGGGGAGGCGGGGAGGCGGAAGGCGGAGCGCAGGAGGTGGGAGGGGGGGGGGCCAAGTGCGGAGCGGCCTGGGAAGGGATGGGGCTGCGGAAGCGGGTTGGGGGAGGGGAGGGGGGGTTTACAGGCCGGGCAAGCCGCGACCGTGACCGCGCCCGAGGGTGGTTGGTTTCGGGGCTGCTGAGGCGTCCGAGGCGCTGCTCTGCCTGCTGGACCTCTCTTCCCCCTCCCCCCCCAGGGGGGCTGTGGCTCGCCGCCTCTCGTGTTGTTGTTGTTGCCCCGCGCTGGGCCGGGTCGGGTTGGGTCGGGTATTTAGGTTGGGTTGTCGCGTGTTGCGTTCTGCGCGGGACTGGGACGGTGCGGGGATAGCGGTGTTGGTTCGGGGATCGCGGCGTTGGTGTGGACCACACCACGGTACGGTATGGTACTGTACGGTGAAGTACGTTACAGTACGAAACGGTACGATACGGTGCACAGCCGATGCAGCAGCCCCGAGTCGTGTCCCGGACGCCCTCCACAGTGCACTCCGCTGCCCATCTCCGCTGCCTCCGCCTCCGTGGGCTGCTTCTAGGTCTTCCCTGGAGCCACCGCTGGCAGGAACCCACTGCAACCACCACCACAACAATAAGTACAACAGTAATCGCTCTTCCCGACTCATTTCGGGTCTGTGAGCCCAACGCGGCAATCACTGCGGCTTAAGTGTCACCAAGTACAGCACACCAGCACCGCACGCCTAATGCCAGCTTCGTCAGCGGCGGCTTCTCGTCCGCATTCGTTCATTCATCGAGACAACGTAACGTAACGCTAACCAAGGCCGACCCCCGCGGCGACGTCGCCATCGGGCCACCCGAAAACTGCAACGACTGCTGTCAACAACCTGCCAACCGCCAAACCGCTACCCACCGCTGCAACGACCGTCATTGCCAGCCCTCCTTGCAACCGCAACGCCGCTGGTCAGCGCTGGAAAGCTTCCCCCAGGCCTCCCCGATTGCTGGTCGGCTAGGGTAGGCTCGACGCTCGATAATTAGCCCATACCGTACCTCCGTACCACAAAATTGAAAAGTTGGACCGGCGGCCAGTTCGTCCCCAGGGACCTCCAGGCTCTCAACCACCGAGCGGTCAGTCCCGACTCGGCGGGCAAACCAAACATGAGCACACACACGAGCGCACCCAAAGAAGGAAAACAGCCGGGGGGTAGGGACGAGGGAGATGCGGGCACGAAAGGATGAACCCCTGCCTCAGGTCCCAACAGCAGGGCGATTAGCCGGGAACAGAAATCAAGTAGGAACAAACCCTGAAGGTAACACAAAAAGGAAGGTACAACAAAGAGAGTACGGCACTTCTTCGTCCAAAAACCCGTCTCTTTGTCGTACCCAGAAGCCTGCGCTTCTCAGGGAGTGGGGGGAAGGGGGGAAGGTCTCGCTAGCAGCGGCGTCGACGGGCGTGTGCTCGCCGGCGGCTCATCAGCGGCGGTGTTGGCCTGCCTTGCGTCGCGGCAGGCGGCGGGTGGTCCGGTGGGAGTGCTGCGGCGGCGGCAGCAGCAGCAGCTGCTTCTGCGGCGGCGGCGGCGGCAGCTGCTTCTGCTTCTGCGGCGGCGGCAAGGGCGGCAAAGGAAGCGGCAGGTCCCCGAGGGTGGGATACCGGTGAGAAGGATCGGACGGCAGCGGCGACGCCGGGATGGGGTGGGGTCGGCAGCAACGTGGGAAAGCAGCAAGGGCGCGGGCGTGCGGGCGGGCGGGGGGGCGTCGTATTAATGGGGGGTGGTCAGGGAATGATATGCTCCATGGTATGACAAAGAGACACTGCGGACGGGGGCACTGGAAGTGTCACTACAGCTGGTGGGTGGCAACAGCAACTGCAAACAGCAACTGCGGGGGGCTGGAGAAACTGCAACTGCAACTGCGGGGGCATGGCAGGCAGCCCAGCACTGCACTGCCCTTGCCAAACGAACCGTCTTTCAAATAGCCGTCTTTCAAAACGTGCAAGTTTCGGACTGGCCGTCTATCTCTGGACCCCCCAAAGTACACAGAACCCGCGCGGCGCAAGTGCACCACCGCTCGCCGCCGCCCCCGTACCCCTGGACCTACCACCGCGGCGCCGCCTCCGCTGCGGGCGCGGTGCTTGCGCACGGCGGCGGTGGCAGCGGCGCCGCCGCCCCCGCCGCCGCCCGGCACGGCACCGCAGCCGCCGCCGCCGCCGCCCGGCACGGCGCCGCCGCCGCCGGCGGTCCGGCCAGCCAGCGTGCGCGGCGACTCGCACCGCTGGCGGGCAGCCATGTTTCCCCCCTGCTCGTCCTCGTCCTCGTCGTCCGAGAGGAGAAGCTCGATCAGACCTGCCGCGGCGGTGGTGAGCGTCAGCATGCCGCCCTCCCCCTTGAGCCAGCCCTCCACGGGCTCCCTGCCCGCAACCGTAGCAGCCATAATGTGCTCCTTCTTCACCACCAGCGGTGGCGCCGGGTCACTGATCTCAACTCTGCCGCGCTCGAAGGCGGCAGTGAGGGCCGCCATCTCGCGGTGGACCGTCCGGCGACTGGGACCGTGCCGTCTCCACTGCGCGCGCAGGTTCAATTCCTGCTTCCAGCGCTTCACCTCCGTCTCTGCCCCGGTGCCGCAGAGGGAGACGGTGTCGCAGGGCCGCTCCGGGCGGACGGGTTCGCGCTTCTTGTTCCGCATGCCCGCGGCCATTTAGCGCTTTGGACGTGAGGCGGAATCGACCGGTGCGGGGTCGGCGGCGGCGCCGACCCGGGTGGTGCCGGGATGGCCTGCGGGTGAGGGCGCGGGTGTTCGCGGCTTGGGGAGCCATGGCGGGCTGGGTACGTAGGGTCGAGCCGCGCGGTGTCGGGACCAACGCGGCGAAGTCATTCAAATACCGGCAAATATCGGACTACTACTGTTCTCTACTCTACTGAGCTGCAGTAGTAGTCCGACGTTCGGGAAAACACGTCCGGCGGGGCTTTCGAGGCAGCTTTACCGACGTTTTCGAAGTTTTCCCGATCAGAACCGAACAGAACTGACCCCGACCTTCGGATACTCTGTCATAAGCGGCCCCAATACCCAAATCACCGAAGGGCACCGACGTCTAAATTCGTTATTTTCCCGAGACAAAGAAGAATATTGACCATACACGATTCGAGCTTCAGCTTTTCGGAATTGGCTATGGAGGTCAGAAGTGGGAGGGGGAAGGGAGATGCTCAATCGGGAAATCGATCGGTTCGAATATTCGGGGATTGGGAGGGGGGAGGGGGCTTAGGGTTTTAGGTATCCCCCCTCTCTCGAACCCCGAATATCCGAACCGATCAAAGGCCCGATTGCCCCCCCCCCCGCCCCCTCTCAAACCCCGAATATCCGAACCGATCAAAGGCCCGATTGCCCCCTCGCCCCCTCTCAAACCCCGAATATCCGAACCGATCAAAGGCCCTTGCCCCCCCGCCCCCTCTCAAACCCCGAATACCCGAACCGATCCGACGGAATAAGAACAGAACCTCAATAAACAGTCCCTTACTGCAACTCGATCCTCGTCTCAGCGCCTGCCTTTCCGCCTTTTGACCTATGTCGGCCGAATGGAGCCTAGTCAGACCCTTTTACCGATAGAGTTGCAGTAAGGGGCTGAATAAGCTCAATTCGGCCGACACTGGTCAAAAGATTGTCTGTCGGTGGAAAGGCAGGCGCTGAGACGAGGAGGTCGCGGCGCGTTGCTGGGCATCGTCAGTATGCGAGAGGATAGGTGTTGCGGCAACCCTTTTCAACTACGACTTCTGTTGCCACTGCGATCAAAAGTACCCACAGCCGTGTCCTGCCTACCTGGACGATGAAATGGAAGCAGCTTCAAGCGGCCGCGATGCCTGCCGAGTGCCGACCTTATCCTCGTCAAGAGGGAGCGTCGCGGGTGGGCCGGCGATTGAGCACGAGAGCCCGTCGGCCAAAGAGACATAAACTTTCAGCGCAAAGTAAGTTGTTGGAGCAACAATGAACGCTGAGCTCTAAAGTTTGCCTAGAAAGGGGATTGGCGCTAGCGGCCAGCCGTACTGTACCTAAACCATTCCAAACAAATCCTGCATAAAAGTGATCATCTACTTCACAAATCCACATACTGCAGTGTGTCCTGAAGTCATGTATGCTATGAAGGCTGCTTTTCAACAAAGACTCCGCCTCTCCGCGCCTACGTAACGAGTTACGGCGTATCAAGTAAGGGAACTATGATACGGCCTCAGCGGTGCGCTTGCCGGCAGGCAGCCGGGAGTATCAGCACAATCCTTTGGGTAGTAAGACGGGGGGTAGGGGGGGGTCAAAGTCCTGTTGTCAACCCAACCCTACGTAAGATTACTTGTACGGGGGGGGAGCGAGCTCGTCCTGCTGACTTGCGGCCACCTGACTCAAGTCTATTTCAAGGGGAGCTAAGAGGGCACTAACACGAATAAGATGAAGGCCGGGGACGTCGACATCAACTCACCATGAACGATTGTGAGCGCATGTCCACGTCCTCCTGAATCCAACAACATCTCAGGATCCCCCAACCCCTCTCCCGGGGATGCAGCGCTCCGGTGGACAGAGTTGGAAAAGGAGCTTTCAGGGCCGTCCGCCCCCCTCCCTCCCCCCCCCCCCCACACACACAACGCCCAAAGCCCATTGCATTGGGTCACTGGAGTCCTGCACTGTGTTTCTGACCAAATTGCCGTATACCTTGTCACGGGGTTTTAGGGTTTTACGATATAGGGTTTTAGGGTTTAGGGTTTTACGGTTTTTGACTGACCTGACCTGACCTCACCTTACCTCACCTGACCTCACCTGACCTGACCCCTGATCTGACCTGACCCCTGACCTGACCCCTGACCTGACCCCTGATCTGACCTGACCTGACCCCTGACCTGACCCCTGACCGGACCTCTCTGACCGGACCTCACCTGACCTCTGACCTGACCCCTGACCTGACCTCTGACCGGACCCCTGACCTGACCTCTGACCTCTGACCTCTGACCTCTGACCTCTGACCTCTGACCTCTGACCTCTGACCTCTGACCTCTGACCTCTGACCTCTGACCTCTGACCTCTGACCTCTGACCTCTGACCTCTGACCTCTGACCTCTGACCTCTGACCTCAGTTACAGTTACATCTGCGCCTTGCGGCCATTTCCCGAAGCGACACGATGACCCATGACCCCGTCCAGGTGCATCGGGAAAACAAACAAACAAACAAACAGTAATCGCATCGCATCGCAACGCAAACCCAAAACCATCCAAAACCACTCCCAGGGCGACGTTCACCGTACACCGTACAACGCAACACCAGCTCTGGCCCCCACCCCTTCCCATGGGGCGGGGCGCTCCTCCTCCTTACCTCCCCTCCCAAAGTGCCCAAAGGTGCGCACTTGAGGGGCCATCCACAAACAAATAAAACACGCACTCTGCTGCCAAAGTACACCGCTGCCGAGTGGTATGGATCATACCGTATGGTCAAAACACCTGAGCCGCCTGACCTCGACCTGACCCTTGACCTGACCCTTGATGACCTGATCGGACCTCCCCCCCCCCCCCACATACTGTCAACACCCCCCTTAACGCCCACGGGCGCTTGAAAGAAGTCATGTTGGAAATGTTCCGTAGCAGGCAGCGCTGCCCTGCCCTACTCTGCACAACGCACAACACACAACGCACAACACACAACGCTTGAACACACACACACGCGCGCGCGCAGTATCTCGCCGCCGCGGCAATGGCGTTCGCTGAACGAACAACAGCCAGCTCAGACAACAACCCTCCCCCCCTCACACACACACACAACAGCTTCACTCCACTCCCCGCAGAGCACCCAGCCCGTCTCCAGCTCCTGTCCGGTGGTGGGACCTTGGTGGCCCCAGGGCATTGACCCACCCCACACTCACTCTCCCTCCTTCCCTCCTTCCGCCCTTCCGCCCTTTCGTCCCCCCTTCCGTCCGTCCGTTCGTCGCTCATTCAGAGTCGCCTCGCACGCGCGCGGCCGCATGATCGGGGTGTGACTGCGAACCCCCACCCCGTATCGATCGGTGACAGCACCGCAAATCGCACCCAGCCACCCACCTTAACCCACCCACCTCATGTACCTAATAGCTTTCCGGGCTCGAAGCGCCGACGCAGCCGCGAACGCAAAGCAGACCAATCAGCGGTCGAAAAACGCGGATTGGAGGGAAGTAAGGTGCGGCGGGCGCACCAAGTCACATCGATCTCCAGCTGCAGCCCTAACATCAATCTTAGAATGGACTCGAGAGTCGATGGCGGGACAAGCAATGGCCACGATGCCGACAGCCGACGCAACGGGCCGCGGCGGATCCGCACCAAAACAAAATACAGAGTCGTCCGTCCCAAATACACAGCACACGCACATACACAAACCACCGTCCGCCCCCACTGACGGCGGGAGAGGGGCAGGAGTGGTGCGGCCAGCCTCATCGCAAAAAGAAAACCAAATCCCCATTAACGGTACTTTTGCACACTAGAATTGCGTACTTTGCGAAAATGAAAAATCCAGCCTGGCCGGGAACGAGCGTCATTGTTCTCAATGCCGCGCGGTAGGGCAGAGGCCCCTCCCGTATCCCGCTCTGTGGTGAGGAGAAAGGGAGGGAGAAGAGGAGGCGGCGCAGCGGCAGACTCGATCCTCCCTCCGCCTTCCTCGCCTTCCAGCACAACAACAACAACAATAACAAGAACGCCGCGCATGCGCAACATCACAAACCAGCACAGCAGCAAACCTTGGCACCCCACGTCCCACATCCCACCATTGGAGCGAGGCGGATGTGCCCCTTCCGTTTCCGTTTTCCGTTTCCGTTTTCCGTTTCCGATGCTTTTCCGTTCCCCCGCTCAATAGGATAGGCTGGCAGCCCTGCCCGCCTATCCGCGGACTCCCCCGCCGCCGCCGGCAGGGACGGGACAGGACGGGACGGGACGAGCCGGCCAGACTCACAAACCGACAGCGCAGCCGACAGCCAAGAAAGCGCACGCTCTTCAGCTGCTGTGGCTGTAGCGAGCCACCACCGCCATCGTCATCGTCATCGCTCATCTCAGAGAGAGTGGCGATGTCTCCGCCTCTCGCCGCCGCGGCTGCGGCTGCTGCGGCTGCCACTGACGACAACTGCTGCTGTGGCTGTTGTCACTGCTTTTGGCGCTCGGCGGTCTCCACAGCGCGGCGAGCCGCTAGCGACATGAGCACCTGGCAGGGGGGGTGGAGGGGGGAGGGCGCGGGGGACGAGGGGGACGAGGAAGGACAGGGGTGGGGTAAGAACACCGGTCGAAAACACGCCCGTTTCCCACCTCCCAATCCCTCCTCCCCACAACCACACATACACACACAGTCACAGTCACATACTTGCACACAATTACAGCTATAGCTATGCACAACTCCCCAAATGCACACCATCCGCCCGGCACCCTCCAACCCGCCCGTCCCCGGACCCCAATCCCGCCACCCCCTACCTCACCACCACCACCACCCCCAACCCCCCCCCCCACCGATCCTAATTGGACCGAATAAAACCCTAAAACCCTAAAACCCCCACTCACGTAGATGGGCGTGTTGTCATCGTCCCACAGCACCCGCACCCCGGGCCGCGGCCCAGGCGCCGCCGGCAGCGCCGCCACCGCCCTCACCGCCCCCCAGATCGCCGGGTGCTCCAACACCGCCTTCCGAGCTGCAGCCACCAGCGCCGGGTCGCGCAGCGGCCGCCGGGGGGGCAGCGGAGCATCCGCCGCCGCCGCCGCCGGCTCCGCCGGCTCCGCCACCGCGGCCGGCTCAGCGGCGGTGGTCTCTCCCGCCGCCGGCTCCGCCACCGCGGACACCTCGGCGGGTCTCTCCATCTCCTCCTCCTCCACCTCCTCCACCTCCTCCTGCTGCTGCTGCATCGCTCGCCACATCGAATCCATCGCCAGCACCTGCTTCAGGAACTCCCTCCGGCTCTCCACCAGCTCCTTCTGCTCCGCCCCCACCGGCGCCATGTTTCCCAACAACTGCGCATACAACTGATCCAGTGACAACTCGCCACTGCGGGGGTAGGCGGCCAGAATGGCGGCGGCGGTGGCGGCGGCGGCAGAAGACGCCGCCGCCGCCGGAGGCGGCGCCGCCGAGGCAGCGGCTCCGCCGCCGGCGGCGGCGGCCTTGCCGCCGCCACCGTGCTTTGCCGCCAGCTGGTCTACGGTGGCGTCCGGGATGCCGGTCATGCGCGTCCTGAACTCCCTGGAGCACATCGCCAGTCCAAAGTCGGGACACAGCAGGTGGGAGCAGAGCGAACACAGCGCCATCAGGCAGTACAACGACTGCAGGAGCTCCGTTTGCTCCACCACCACATCCTCAAGATAGGCGAGCTCGGGAGGGTAGGGCAGGCAGGAGGCGGCGGCGGCGGCCGCCGCCGCCGCCTGCGGCGGCGGCGACGCCGGCCGCGCCGGCGAGCAACAGCCTGAGCTCCTGCCGCTGCCTCCCGAAGCGGATCCTGATCCGCCATGGCGCTCGCTGGCGATGCTGCTGGTGCTGCTGCGGCTGCTGCCGCCGCTGCTGCTGATGGGCCCGGCGGCGACGGAGGCGTCGGGCGTGTCGGCGACGGAGGTGAGCGTGGCGGTGCTGCTGCTGCGGGCGCTGCAGGACGGCGACGGCGACGGCGAGGTGGCCGCGGCGGTGGCGAAGGGCGACGGCGCCGAGACGGTCTGCCGGGCTTCGACGTCCGCAGCGGCGGCAGCGGCGGCAGGCTCCACGGCGGAGTCCGTCGCCGCCGCCGCCGCCGCCTCCGGCGGCGGCGGCGGCGCCGCCGCGCACGACATGCCGCCGAGATGCGCCGCCAGGTGCCCCACGACGGCGTCGACGGCCTCGCTGTACGACGCCGCCGGCGGCTCCGCCGCCGGCTCCGCCGCCAGCGCGACCAGCGGCTGGCCGGGCCGGAGGGCGGCGGAGGCGGGTCGCCCGGCCATGCAGGCCTGTACGACAGCCAGCGCCTCCAGTACGACGGCCGTTAGTTGTGGTTGTGTGCAGAGTTGGAGGGCCACGGCCGCGCACACCTCGGGTAGGTACGCCATCACGTGAATGTCGTGCCACACCTGGGGGCGGGGATGAGGGGAGGGTGGGGGGAAGAAGAGTGTGATGCAAGAACGAATCCGGAGGAAGGGTGGGAGGGGGGAGGGGAGGGACCTGGAAAGCAGGTTGGGGCAGGTTGTGTTCGACTTGCGTACGCGCACACTCGCAACCCCGCCCCCCCCCTCCCCGCGCACCTGCTTGCTCGCGGCAGGCAGGGCCATCAGCAGCCTCAACAGCAGGCGGTGATAACCCGCGCTGGCGTAATCCCTGGTAGCCGAGGGGGAGGTGGAGGGGAGGTGGAGGGGGAAAGGGGGTTAGAGGGGAAAGGGGAAGTGGGTAGGGGGGGGGAAGGGACAAACAAAGATGAAACCGCAGCGGTGGGATGGAGGCGATAGAGGGGAGGGGGAGATGGGAGGGGAGGGAGACAGGCGGGGCGGTGCGCATTATCGAGAAAGGGGGAGCGGGGCTTGAACGAGCCGGCCGGGAACCCGCAAAGAGATGAGGCTCAGCCCCCCAGCCCTCAGCCCCCTCAGCCCCCCCCAGTCCGCACCTGAGCGGTCCCTCCAGATCATCCAGTTGGGGTCGGGGGCAGTGGAAGCCGTTCTCGAGCAACATGGCGGCGCGGGCGGACTCGCAGGCGGCCTGGACCAGGTCGGGGGGGAGGCCGGCGATCTCGTCCGCCTGAGGGGGGTGTAAGGGGGGGTGGTAGGGGGGAGGGAGAGGGTGAGAGGGGAATAGGGGGATAGGATGAGGGGTCGATGTGAGGGGCGAATGCGTAGGGGTAAAGGCGTTGGATGAAGCGGGTCGAGGGCAGAGAGGGAAGAGGCGATGGGATAAGAGAAGAGAAGGAAAGAAAAGAGAAGAAAGATAGAGAAGAAGAAAAGAAAAAAGTAAAGAAAAGAAAAGAAAGAAGAAACGAAAAGAAAAGAAGAGAAAAGAAAAAAAGAAAAGAAAAAAGAAAAGAAAAGAAAAGAGAAGGCAGAAGGAGAGAGAGGGGGGACAGAGGGAGAGAGGGGTGACGAGGGAGGGGATGGGGATGGTGGCGGCCGGCGGTGCTGTGTGGGCCGATCAGAGCGCCCTCCCCCCCAACTAACCCCCCAACCCACGCACGCCCGTCTTCCCTTCGCTGGGCAGCTCTCGACCACCCTAAGAAGTGCATTCCCCCCCTTTCCTCCAATCCCCCCCCTTAACCCCTCACCCGGTCCAGCAGCCTCTGCGGGGCCACCAGCATGAGGGCCCGTGTGTCCGCACTGCCCACCATCGCATCCACCAGCGGAGGAAAGTACTTGGCAACAGACTGCAGGGGGGGAGGGGGGAGGGGGGCGGGAAGGGATGGCGGGTTGGGGGTGGGGGTCCGGGGGGTGGGGGTCGGGGAGTTGGGGGTCCGGGGGTGGGGGTCGGGGAGTTGGGGGTCGGGGGGTGGGGGGTCGGGGTTGGAGTGGGGGGGTGGGGGTTTGGGGCTGGGGGATGGGGGGTGGAGGGGGGGGTGGGAGTTCGGGTTGGGGGGTTGGGGGTTGGCGGTTGGAGGTTGGAGGTTGGGGGTTGGGGGTGGGGGGGTTGAGGGGGTGAAAGCTGGCGGTGGGGGGTTGGAGGTTGGGGGTTGCGGGTGGGTGCAAACGAATGGAAAAACTTGCAGCAGATGTCCTCGTTACCCCCCGCCCACACCCCACAACCCTCCAACGCAAACACACACAGACCCCGCACCTGCAGCCAGATGTTTTCGGGGTTGGCGCGGAGGAAGGCCAGCGCGGTCTTCACGGCGGGGGGAGGCACCGCCGCCTGCATCAGCTCGTGCCCCTCGGCCCCGAGCTGCAGGACCTGCAGGATGACTGCGGACGGGTGAGGGTTGGGGGTTGGCGGTTGGCGGTTGGGGGTGGAGGTTGGGGGTTGGTAGTTCAGGGGTGGCGGTAGGCGGTTGGCTGTTGGCGGTTGGCGGTTGGGGGTTGGAGGGTGGGGATTGGGATTTGGTAGTTGGCAGTTGAGGGGTTGGGTGTTGGGGGTTTGAGAGGGTTGGGCGTTGGGGGGTTGGAGGGTTGGGGGTTGGGGTCCGGGGGTTGGGGGTTGGGGGCCGGGAGTTGGGGGTTAGGGGTTGGGGATGGGGGTTGGCGGTTGGGGGTTGGCGGTGTCGGTTGGCGGTTGCAAGCCAGCAGCTTGGACATACCGGTATGCCGTACTCACCCCGCTGCGCGAATGTACGGCAATGCTCCAGGAAGGTCACGACGTTGAACAGGTTGGGCGAGTTGAGCACGTCCAGAAGCGTCAGAATCTGGGGGTAGGGAGGGGAGGGGAGGAGGGGTAATAAGAACGGCCCGGGGCGAGGGGAACACAACGCAGTTACCTGAAAGAGGAGGAGGGGCGTGGGGGGGGGGAAGTGAAGGGGGGGGGCAGTAAGACGGCAACTTGAAACCAATACTGGTTGCAGCATCCAGATACCCTCAGATGCCGGGTATCTCATATCTACAGAATATTAAGGACATAGTGTGTGTAGGCACGCAACATGGTCCACATCGGGAAGCATCAGGGGGGAGAGGAGGGGGGGGGGACACAGGAGCGGGGGGCGAGAGGGAGGGGGCAGAGGGGTTTTACGCACCTCCCCACCGTTACAACCCCACCGCGGACCATTCCCACCCTCCCACCACAGTACATTGCCGTACCTGCCGTATGTCCAGCAGCGGCACCTGCCTCATCAACCCACTCATGTCGTTGCCCCACAGCTCGGGCCGCTGCAGCGCCAAACACAGCAATCGGTAGCCGGAAGCCACCTCGGCATCCTGACCCGCAACCGTGACGGGGCTGGCGGCGGCGGCCGCCGCCACCGCCGCCGCCGCCGCCGCCGGCGAGTTCGGATCCCACACGCGGCGCGCGACGTTGTCGTCGTCGGCGGAGGTGGCGGCGGCGGCGGCGGCGGCGGCGGCGCCGTCGCAGACGGCAGCGGAGGTGGAGGTGATGACGTCGGCGTCGACACTGAAGTCAAAGACGTCGGCAACGCCGCCGTCAAGGTTGCCGTACTTGTCGCCGCCGTACTTGTCCGTTGTCGTACCGGCCGCGGGCGTCCCCAGCATGCGCTGACGCAGCATCGCGGCCGCCTCCTGCGGGGCACGGAGAGGGGGCGAGGGAGAGGGGGAGAGAGGGAGGGGCAGAGGTGGGGGAGGAGGGAGGGGCGGGGTTGGATTAGGGCGAGGCGCAAGGGGTCAGGCCCAGTACGGTAGGAGTGCAAGATTGAAACACAGCAACGGAACACGTGCCCCCCCGCAACCAATGGACCCGAGTACCCCCCTCCCCTCCTCACTCCCTTCACTCCCCTCTCTCCCCCACCAAAGCCTTTCCTCTCCTCATCGTTTGCCCGTTTACACGATTCCGCTCAACCCTTCTCCTCCCCTTCCCCCTCCCCCCTCCCCCTCTTCTCCCCATCTCCCCCTCCTCACCTGCTGCTCCGGCCCCATCAGCGGCGCCAGGTATTCCACCATGGCCATATTGGCATGAGCCAGGGCCAGCTGGAAGGCAGTCACACCCGCACTTGGGAGCCACAACAGACCCGGGTCGCGGGAGAGAAGCAGCGCGCAGGCTGGAGGGGTGGGGGGAGGTTGGGGGGGGGGCAGGATTAATGGTGGTGGGAGGGGGTGGAGGTGCGCTGTCGAGGGACGGGGAGAGGGGGACGGGGAGGGAAGACGAGAGGCGGAGGCGGCGAGAGGCATCGAGTGGGGACTGGGAAGGCACCCAAACATCACCGCCCCCCTAAGCCGGCCCCTTACCCATCTTTCCCGTTCCCCTCCCTCCCTCCGGGGGACAACGCAGCTCCCTGACCGCCGCAGCCTTCCGCTCCCACCTCCGCTGCTGGGACCGCGACGAAACCAGAGGCAACACAGCCGCAGTCTCCCAACCCCCGGGGACAGCCCTCCCCACCCATCCACCCCCCCCTCACCCACCCCTCCCAATCCCCCCCACCCAAATTCACTCTTCAAAACCCCCCTCCCAACCCCACCCACCCACCCCCCCTCACCCACCCCTCCCAATCCCCCCCACCCAAATTCACTCTTCAAAACCCCCCTCCCAACCCCACCCCCCCACCCCCCACCCACCCACCCTGCACGGATGCCTCGCTGGCCGACTGGAACCTGCCGATGAGTGCGTACGAGTGCAGGAAGGTGAGGTCCAGGGGGGGCACCCCCGCCCTGACCCGTGGGTCCATACCCCCCTCCAGAAGCACACCCAGCAGCTCCGGCTTCTCCAGGAAGCGCTGCATCGGCAGCAGACCGTCTGAGACCACCACCCGGGGGAGGGAGGGGGAGGGTAAGGGGAGGGGAGGGGAGGGTAAGGGGAGGCGGGGGGTTGGGGTGGAGTGGTGGGGTTAAGAGCGCGTCGTTAGCAAGGGTTACAGGATGGGGTGGCGCGGGGGAGGGGCACGGGGGCGACAACAATGGGACGGACGGGGTTAGCCGAGAGCATCCAATGGCACGGCACGGAGGGGTTTCGGAGCACCCACGGTCTCGCGCGCCCCCACACCGCACCGCCTGTCCTCAGTCCCCCCGTCTCCGTCCCTTCGCTGCGGTATCTTCTTTTCTTCCGCCCTCCTTAGCCGCTCCCTCCTTCACCCTCCTCCACCCTCCTCCGCCCCGCTCCGGTCCGACTCACCCGCACACATGGGTACGTTGGGGTCGAGACCGCACTCCAGAAACGCCCTCAACACCAAAACCTCCTCGCTGCCACCGCTGCCGCCACCGCCACCGCGCAGCACCCCGCACGCCTCCGGTTCCTCATCCGCCGCCGTCGCCGCCGCCGCCGCGGCAACCGACGACGACGCGGCGGCGGCGGCGGCGCGCGCCGCCGCCCGAGCCCGAGCCCCCTGCCGGCTCCGCTCCCGCTCCCGCGCCGCCAGCAGCCCGCCCTCCCGATGCGTCGCCGCCGCGGCGGCGCCGCCGCCGGCAGGCCGCACGGCGCCGCCGCCGCTCGCCGTCACCGAGCTCGACCCGCCGCCGCCGGCCGCCGACCAGTAACTCCCCGAATCACTCCCCTGGCCGCCGCCGCCGCCCTTCTTCTGCTGGGCCGGCAGGTTTGGCCCGTGCTTGCCGTTCTGATGTTGTTGTCGGTGGTGGTGGTGCCCTGTCGTGCCGCCGGACCCCCAATCCGGCCCCAACATCACCTCCTCATCCAGAGCATCCAGGTACTTGCCCCGCGACGCCGGCGGCGGCGGCGCCGCCGCCGCCGCCGCCACCGTTGCCGCCTCCGGCGGCGGCGGCGCCGCCGCCATCGCCTGCGCCGCCGCCGCGGCGCGCGCGTCCTTGAGCTGGTGCGCCGCCGCCACCACCCCCACCACGAGCTCCGCGAAGGGCTGTGAGCCGGGCACGTAGGCGGTGCGGCGCTGCAGCAGCGGCAACCAGGCGGGCAGGGCGGCGGGCTCCAGGGCCAGGGAGAAGCAGAGGTGCTGGAAGAGGGGCTGGTCGGAGGGTTGGGGGAGGGGCTCGTGTTGGAGAAGCCAGTCGAGGAGGGGGCCTGGACGGAAGGGGGGAGGAAGGAGGAGGGAGGGGGAGGGAGGGGGAGGAAGGGGACAAAGTTGAAGGTTCGGCCACTTATGAAAGGGACGCAGACGGACCGCACCCAGCTCCCTGCTGCCTGCTCCCTAATGCTGGTGCCACCCCCAAAATAAACACGCTGCCGCTGCGCCCTCCACCGCTGCCTCGCCGGTCCGCTGACGGCGTTCCCCCGGATCCCCTGACCGAACACCTTCCCCCCGCCCCCCACATACACACACAAACACCATAACACCCACACCGGAATCCAGTATCAACGGCCGCCCCGCACCGCACCCCACAAACCCCCGTCCGACATGCACACACACGCATACACACACACGGGCACGCACCCGCCGCCTCCCTCGCCTCCGCCTCCGCCACCGCCAGCTGGTGCAACAGGGCCGTGGCGGCGGTGGCTCGCTCCCCCAGCGCCTCACAGCTGCACCCGAACAGCGAGAAGCCGTGGCGGTGAAGCAGCTGCGGAGGGGAGGGCAGGGAGGGAGGGAGGAAGGGAGTGAACAAACAATGGCCCTGAGAGTGAGATTTTAAACTGCAACCGGACAAAGCACCGGGCGGTTTCGGAGCGGGAGCGTGGTGCGGCTAGCCGCGGACTTGACAATGCCAATGGAGCGCGAAAGGAGCCGAAAATCACCCTCCCTGCAAATGTCGTACATACGGCGTACCTTGGCCAGCGCCAACTTCTCCGTCGCCGCCAATCCGTCATTGTGTACGGCAGCCACCAGCGTCGTCAGGCCGTACAGATTCCGCGCGTTGGGATCTGCGCCCGCCTTCAGCAGTACCTCCACCACCCCCGCGCTGCTGACGGCGCAAGCCAACAGAATCAGGGGCCAGTGGCCTGAGGCGCTCGGCGACGGAGGCGCGGATGCCGCCGGCGCCGCCGCAGCTGCCGCTGCGGCCGCCGCCGCCGCCGCGGCGGCGGCGGCGGCCGGGGTGGCGTAGCCCCAGGGCTTGTCCAGTTGCGGGGCGTGTAGGATCTGCGGCGGCGGAGCAAGAGGGAAAGGACGGAGCGGAGGGAGGTGGCGGACAGGGAGGAAATTCAATGGGTTGACCGGTTGACCGGTTGTCGGTTGACTGGTTGACCGGCTGGCTGGCAGCATCTGTGCTGTTTCTTTGAAGGGTTCGCGCTTTTGGGTGGATATGTAGAAGCTCGGGGTGTTATGAAGGTGACGAGTTGGTCTGTGCAGCCAAAGATGTGGCATGATGAGCGTTGCTGCCGCCGAGGTGGGGTAACGGCGCCGCACCTGGTGAATGTCTCCGCCGGACTTGAGCCAGCGCTTGACAGCAGACGCGTTGCCGCGCCTGCGTTTGCATATTAAATTGCACAGGCGGACAGGTGGACGAAACGCAGGTGGCGAAGAAGCAGAGTCGGCGTCGGGGCAGGTGAGGGGGTTGGGGGTTGTGTAGGGTGGGGGGGAGGTGTTGTATCCCGGGATCAAGGTGGTTCGGGGCGAGGTCACGGGGTCACGAAGCCGTTAGCGTGACGTGGCAAGCGATTAGGCAAGCGATCTGTCTTTAAATAAATTAAGGGTGAGCAGTATCTGGAAGCCATGATTATAAAGCATCGTGCACGATGGGTTCGCGTCCACCGCGACTGACCGCAGAAGCGCCATCAGCTCATCGGAAACGACCCGGGGGCTGCTCGATGCAGACGTAGCTCCATCGGTTGTCAGTAATTTCGAGGAAGCTTTTGCGCTCCCTTTAGTAGGCTTGGCGCTGCCCATGGTTCAAGAAGTTCAACAACGTGTTGCACGCACGGATTGATGAAGTCCTGCCGGTCGGCCGCACGCCTAACAGTCCTGACGCCGCTCGATTTCGACCACCTTGCACAAGCTAATTATCAGATGACAGATCTCGCTGTGGTAAAAGGCGCAAACTGGTACACTGATGGTCGGCCCGCTCTCCGACACTGCAGGTGCAGTGTCCACAGGCGCTGAGGTGCTCTGAACTCCGATGATCCTAATGTTTAGGCATTGCAATCAAATGCGTCCTTGAAGCGTAGCCAGGGGCCTGCAGAAGCGTCGGTAGCCCACTTCAGAAAGTAAACCCTTACCCCCGAGCGGATCGCTTTACACTCACAAGAAGAAATGAGTATAGCCCAAAGGTGATTGTGTGCATGTACTACTTGACACAAGTACCGTAAAGTAGTTGCGTAAGCGCAACCGACTTACGCGATATTACAGCGAGGGGTTTAGCTCTACGAGATTATCTCGTGTTAACCCATTTAATTTTGTGAAGTTCACAAAAGAAGTAAGGTCTACCATGGACACGGTCACCTAACACCTACCCATTTCGCGAGCGACAGGTTCTTCCGTTTACAGAAAACAAATCATGTACACCCAATAGCACAAGGAGCTCTACCTCGTAAAATCCTATTCCCGTTGTACTGCACGCAAATGCTGTATGCGAACTCCGGCGATTGCTGATCGAGATCACCTAAGGTCGTTAGATCGGTTGCTGCGGCGGCCGGAAACGCCGACATCAACCCGGCGTGAGCGCGTTACGCACACGCCCATCGCTCGCTTGAATAACAAAGTTACATTCCCGCAGCAGTTTATCAGCTTGCATTTGACTCGCCATGTCAGACGTGAAAAGACACAACGCCTCAGCAGGCTCAGCATGGGCTCCCCGCATGTTGACATCGGCCTGCCCGCCGCGAACCGAGAAGCGCGCGGCACCATGCAACAGTTCGCCACGTAGCCAAGCTGGATTTGGCGCTTCACCTAACGCTTCTCCTGCCTTTTGCAACGGCCGTCCTGCCCATGGCGCGCGCACCTGCTAACTCGCCCGCTACACTCCCACGCGCCACCCAAACGCTCCACTCAGCCCCAGCGGGCGGGAGGGGGGTTAGATAACGCGCGAGGCGGCGAGGCCATGTGGGCTCGTCGTCGCCTACCTCCGCGCCTCGATTCCTCGCGCAAGCCTCCTTCGGCTCTGCGGACCAGCACCCTCCGGAGCCGCCCCCGGAAGACGTTTTTGAGTTGCGTTGACGGACAGCGAGGCGTATACACATACACTCACACACACTCACATAACGCAGCTGCCCCGCTACCCAAGCAGCACGAACACGATTGCACCGCGCCGCATGACAGTCCTTATCGCGTATCGACGTAAAAGCAATTTTGCCACTGCTGGGACATTACTTAACAGGAATACTACGTAACTGAAAATTGACTTCACACAATACTCGGTTTTCTTCCGTGCTTCAGCCGCATCGCGCTATCCGCCAAGCCATCGCCCGCCACCCCTCCCACACCCCCATCGCCCCGCCCCCGCGTCGCGTCCCAGGCCCAAGCTCCAGCGCCCAACGTGCATTGGCCCCGCAAGCCCCCATATTAACAGCCGTAAGAGCCCCTCCGTCACCTCCACAGTGATCAAAGCGCCGATCAATCAAATGCTTGTAGGTTATGTCCTTATGTGCGAGCACCTCCATGCATGCGATATGGTAATCGTGTGGTGAATTCCGCAGATCCGCACCCACTTGCACCCACCCACCCACTGCGTGTTGTGCTGCGGGAAGCCTCGCGAGAGCACCCACCCACACAAGCGCACACACACAACCGGCGTAGCTCAAGTTGGTAGAGCACCGGGTTAGTAACCGGCGGGTCTGGAGTTCGATCCCCAGAGTCGGCACTAACTTAATCGGAAGACGTGGGATCGTACCCCACCGCTGGTCCCCCGGGTGAAACAGATCGGGGTGTCGAAGGCTGGAGACAATGGTGTCCTCTGGTGCGCGGGGCGGCTGGAGTGGGATGCCACCAAGAAGACTACAACGCTGCCGCAGAGCAGTGGTGGAGGAATGAGTCTGCATAGGGCCTGGACCAGACTGCATAGCAGGTGGTGGTTGGATAACTAAGATCAGGCGGCGGCAGGCTTCCGAAGGATATAGGAGGTGGCAATGGCACCGGTGTGCGTGCCCTGGTAGATTACGCAGCTGTAGAGCATGCGTTCGGTGGACTGAGGACAGTAGGCGCCTGGGGCTAGCTTAGCTGGCACATGGACAATCAGGTGGACGCTGTCCTGTGACGATTACGGCGCAGCGGTTAGCACTTCCCGGTGCAGTGTGCGGACAAGGTGGTACGCCCCTCCTCAACCGAGGAGTGCTTCGGCGGTCTCCCGTATGTGGGCGGGTTAGCGCCCCCGGCCAGTGTCGGCCCGGCAGATATGTAACAGTTACACACACACGCACACAGCCACACGCACACACACACGCACACACACACACACACACGCACGCACACACACACACACACACGCACACAGCCCCGCATATGTTGCCAGTGGTCTTCTTCGCTAGTGGGTGCTGGCGCTGGCACCGCCCGGCGCACGAAGACGCCGTGCTGCGCCCCGCCGGCGCAATCCTCTCGCCCCGTGCGACGTAACACAAATACACAAGTGCAGTGCAGTGCAGTCACAGAAGGATGTCTTCCTCCCCTGAAACACACCCTATTGCTCTCCACGCAGATGGCTACCGACTTCCACTTCCACTGCCAATGCAGCACAACCCACAACAGCCGCCACCCTACACGCCAAAAAACGCCCAGGGCCGCGCGCCGGCACCCAGGGCCGCGCGCGTGCACGCGCCACCCTCCCCACCGCCACCCCACCCCACCGCGCCAGCGGTCAGGGCCCTGCTGGTTCGCTCGCTCGCTCGCTCTACGCCGCCGTCGAGGCCGCACCGGCCGCGACGTGCCCCGCCTTGACGGGCCCCTGCGGAGGGGGGTGTTGTTGGTGGTGCTGGTGGTGCGGCTGCTGCGGCACGTGCTGCGGGTGGCGCGGTGGCGAGGGCCCCACGAGCACGGGCGGCTTGTGCTCCCGCAGCCGCCGAACCTGCGAGAGCGGACAGGCAACAGGGACAGACGGGTGAGCGGAATGTGCGCCGGGCCACGCACACGCCACTGCACGCACGCACACGCACACGCATACCACCAAACCCTGTCACCTCCAGACCCTGTCGCTGCGTCGTGAATCCACCTCGACCTCGCACAGCCGTTGCCGGTGGCCCCCGGTACATGGGCAGTGCGCTTTCCCTTTTCCCCTCGAGTGGGCGCCAGCGTCTGGCCCAGGCACGTATACGTGCCCCACCACACCCGCACCCCGCCCGCGCCCCACCTCCCGCACCCACCACCCCCTGCCACCACACGGCTCCCTGCTCCCCGCTCTCCCCCCTCTCCCCCCACCTGGCCGTCCGGCAGCACCTCCAGCACCTCCACGGGTCCATCCCCGCAGCCGTGCGACATGCCCACATCCACCCGGATGACCCGGGCCTCGCAGGCGCTGTTGATGCCGCGAGTCTGGATGGTGTGGCCCACCACCATGCGCTGAGCGCCGGGGATGGACTGCGAAGGTGGGGTGGGTGGGTGGGTGGGTGGGTGGGTGGGTGGGCGGGTGGGTGGGGGCGCGGACGCGGCGAGCACGGGGCTATGTGGAGGTGGGTTGGACCAGTACGATCTACCAGGCAGCAGTGGACTTAGGCGCACGCCGTCCAGGAGGGGCGCTACGTGCGCCTGACATCGTACCGCTACCCGGCGGTGACAGAGCCCGTCTATGCAGAGCCCATGCAATGGCGCAGAAGTCTACACGCCGCCGCGCGACCCCAGCCCGCGCCCCGTCCGTAGGGGCCACCCCGCACCTGTCCCCCCACCTGCACACCCTCACACCGCACCCCCCAACACACACACACACACCGCACCTGCAGCACGCTCTGCAGCGTGTCGCAGTCGCAGCGGCGCTCGTCCGATGCGGAGAAGGCGCGAGCCCACACGATGGCGGAGCCGCCCCTCAGGAAGGCGGGCGCCCGCGATGGCGCGTCCGGACCCCCCAGCATCCAGGACTGCGTCTCCCTGCGGGCCGGGGCCGGGGCCGGGGCCGGTGCGGTGCGTGAGGGGAGGAGCCGCGGTTCAGTGCGGTTCAGTGCGGTTCGGTGCGGTGGAACGAGGGCTGGTAAAGGGGGACAAGCTTGTTGCCGCGGGCGGGTGGGGTCGTGGCACCTGCCATCGATAATCCACGGCCACCACTCATCAGCGTGCGTGCGTGAGAGGCGGTTTGATGGGACAGGGCGGTTCCCTGGAGCTGTGGGACGGATCATGACCCATGGCCACTGCCCGCCCGCGCTGGCCTGCAGGCCTCAGCGAGGACGAGGGTGCCGGACGGACGACGAGACGGCGTCGAGGCGGCGGCCCGCGGGGGCCGAGCTGGGCTGGGCGCTGCCCCGCACCCCGAACTCTGCTTGCTGCATCCCGAGAGGAGGGGCTCGACACCCCACCCCACAGCGCCCCCTCCCATCCCTGCATCTCCACCCCACTCCAAGGGCTCCGGCCCATCTACTGCATCTCCATCCCCCACCCCCCACACCCACCTGTTGATTCTCTCCAGTCCGTACTCCACGTGTGCCGGCAGCACTCCCCCGTGCACAAACACGTTGTCACCCACCTGCTTGCTCGCAGCCGTGAGCGGAGTGCGGAGTGCGGAGGGGGGTGTGTCCGTAAGGTGACGACATCGGGCCGAGAGGGGCGGGTTCGACACGCGACCGGCACACATCGGCGGTAACAAACAAACAGGCCCACTGCACGACAACCCTTCCCAGCTCCCCACCCCCACCCCTACCCCACCCTACCCCACCCTACCCAATCCCCAACCCAACCCTCCCCAATCCTCATCCACCCACCCCACCCCACCTGCAGCACCGTGGATCTAGCCGCGAAGAAGCGGCGAGCAATCTCCCCACCCGGCTGCAGCGCCCGACTGCGCAACCAGTTGTACGGCCGCAGCCGCGCCATCTGCAGGGCGGAGAGCGAGGAGGACGCCGCCGCCGCCGCCGCCCGGCGCTCCTGTCCGGGTGCGGATTCGGATGGGTGGGTGGGTTTGGGTGCGGGTGGGTGCATGTAAGCGCAGAGTGGGTGCACACGGGTCTCATTGCTTACTCCCGCCCGCCCCTCCGCCGCCCCCCCCCCCAGCGCCCCGCACCTCCAGGGGATCCAGTTGCCCCTCCGGGGCCGGGCAGCCGCTGCGGCGCTTCATGAGCGCACAAAAGTCCCGCCAGATGGAGAAGCCCAGGAACTCCAAATTGGCGCCTGGTGACAGGGGAGGCGGGCGGGTGGGTGGGTGGGTGGGTGGGCGGGTGATAACAGGGTGACGGGCGGGCGGGCGGGTGGGTTGGGTGGGTGGGCGGGTGATAACAGGGTGACGGGCGGGCGGGTGGGTGGGGGGGTGGGTGGGTGGGTGGGCGGGCGGGTGATAACAGGGTGACGGGCGGGCGGGTGGGTGGGTGGGTCATGGTTGGGTAGTCAAGTAGACAGCGCAGGGGGACGGAGGCGACGCAGGCAACCTCGATGGGGATGGGGACCCGGTGGGTGGATAGGGACAGTTCAAGGTGGGTTCAGCCCCCCAGCCAGGGCCATGCAGGCTACCAGGCACGCTACCAGGCGAGACAGCAGCAACCATCCGGTGTGTCAGCCATGCGGACAGCGGCCGGACAGCAGCGGCCGTTGAGCAGCGCAGTGCAGCGCAGCGCGGCGCAGCGCATCGTGGTCGGGCGGCACCTGGCGTGGCGTATCGGTGGTCCCCCATGACGTTCATTGTTTCGTGGTTGCCGTTGAGCAGGTACAGCCTGCCTCCCGCCTCCTCCGCCTCTCGGGCCAGGCGCTCCAACATGAGGAGGATGCGGATCTCGTGGTCGCCCCGGTCCAGGATGTCGCCCACCTGGGGGAGGGGGTGAGGGAGGGGGTTTGAGGGAGGGAGGGAGGGAGGGAGGGAGGGAGGGAGGGAGGGAGGGAGGGAGGGAGGGAGGGAGGGAGGGAGGGAGGGGGATGACGAAAGGGGGAGGCGGTCAGGCAGGGTTCCTTGCTCCTCCTTGACGGGCAAGGCGGAGAGGCGGCGGCCAGAGGAGGCGGCGGCGGCCTACTCATGCTGACATGCAGCGGCTCAGGTGCTCCGAGTGCGGGTGCGCACCGGTGGTGCCTTTGGGTCCACCGGTAGTACAAACGGTTCGGGAACGAGCAGGGAGCATCGCTTGCCACGGCCACGACAGCTGGAGAGTGGAGCAAAAGGCGGTGTGCCGGCTACGTCGCTGGGTCACAAGGGCGTCGGTCGGCCCAATTCCCCAGACCCACAGCGCCCTGTCGGTGTGTTGCCCACCTGGACTGCGACCGTTTGGCCGCCGCTCCACCTGCCGTGCTCGTCCGTTAAGCCCGCCAACCGAAAAGCCCTAACCGCTTTATGATAGTCGCCGTGGATGTCGCCGATTGCCACCAGCCGCTCGGCTGCGGGGACAGTCGTGGGCAGCGGCGAGGAGCGGGCCTGGTACGCGTCCTCGCCGGGCACCGCATCGCCACGGCTGTTGAACGTCGCCCACATCTGCGCGGTGGCGCGGGCAGGTTGGTCATGAGGAGCTGGTGCGGACACACGTGAGGCACCGCCCGCCGCGCTTGGCGGCAGCACCGCAGCCTGCCGACGCAGGCGGGTTACCTGCGCAAACGACTTGACGCAGGCGTCGCATGCCATATCAGCCTTTGGCGAGCTGAAAAGGAAGTCCAGTATACCCATCCCAGCCTCCTGTGGTGCGCAAATTATGTCCGGCGATAACCGGCAACGATTGCAGGTGCGCAGAAGCACAAGTTAATGTGTTAAACACGGGTTATATTTATTTACCATACCCTACAGGTTATTCCTTGGAGAATATCGAGATGTCTTCGACCAGCGCACGTGGCATATCCTGCGGCGTTGCGGTTTGAAAACTTGCGCCGTACGTTACATTCGCGAGCAGGTAGAACCCAAGAAGGCCAATATGGTTAGTGGGGAGACATATGTCTATTTGCCCTTTTTAATGCAGTAAGAATGCTTATTGCCGATCCTGTTTCGTCACAGTTCTTCTATATGACACCGTAAAAGGAAAAGAATGCATTCATTACAACTTTATTGTTATACCTATGCAATGGATTCAAAATGAATTGCAAGGTGAACTAGCCACGACACTTCTAAGCCTCTGACGTTTGCGGACGTGGGGCCATGGCCACCGTGGCCAGCATAGAACGGAAGGAGGCCCTGTTAGAGGTGTTCAAACTCATTGATGCAAGCAATGAAGGGTGAGAAACGCAATGAACGGTGGTCACACTGACCCTGCCGTCCGCCGCGGGCATCGGCACCTTACCCCTCCGCGGAATTCTCCACGCCCATGCACCGGCTGCAGCTTCATCGACCTTGAGGAGGTGAAGGCCCTCGCGACGGATCCAGCGACCCAGGTACGGCAGTGCCGGGTTCGTCATCTGGGGTCTGTGGCGCATCATCCGAAGGCAAGGGCTCTCTTCCGTGCTTACGGAGCCCCATGCTAAGGATAATCCGGAGGAATATCTTAATCTGGGTGGAATGTTGCTGTGGAAGCTCTCTTCCGTGTGCATGGAGCCCCGTGCACAGAGGTCAATCTGTGGGCGAGCCATGGCACCTGCCTTTGCCCGCCGTGAGCCACGTGACGGCGGGGGAACCCGGCAAGACAGGCTCTCCCAACCCCCCTCATCCATGTCGCAGGCCAAGCTCGAGGAGGCGCGGGAGGCGATCGCATGGCTGAACTTGAGCGGCGACAAGCTGGTCTCCCCGGACGAGTTTGCGGAGGTACGACACCGCCGGGCGGGCGGGCGCCGGGGCACTGTGCACGTGCGCCTGCGACCACGCGCACGCCCACGCGCACAAGGCCGCAGGCCGCCGCGCTCTTCCGCTGTGCTGCGCGGCTCCACGGACGGGGCGCACGACACACAGCACGTCGGGGCACACAGCGCAGGGCCGGGACGCCATCCGCCCTGCGCCCCCCATTCCAGCAGCCCCCCCAGGCGCTCTCACACCACCGCGCGGTGGACGGGGGCCAAGGGCGGCTGCGGTGTGCGCGACGGCGGCGGCTTGCGGTCCACCCGTGCTGCAGCCCTGACGCCCGAAACGCCTGTACACTCTTACGCAAGCAAATCGGCGATGGCAGAGGATCGGGACAGCCTTCCAGCAGCCAGAGGGGCTTCACTTGGCACTTCGCAGTTTGAGATGCCTTCATGTGAAGGAGCGCGGTTGGGAAGGGGAGGGGCGGGCTGACGCGGCGCGCGCAGCGTCCAGGGGGCCGTGGCGGCCCACGGACCCATGGGTCATGCGGGCGGGCGGGTGGGGGCTCAGTTGCCGTGGCTGAGCGGGCGGCGACAGGGTGGCTGTCATCCTGCACATGGCCTGATGATACGGTGGCATTGGGGTTCTTTTCAGGTCCCAGCCCTATTGGGGTCAGAACTGGCTCGGTGCGCTGGGTGGCCACGCGCAACGCCCGGCTCTGCGGGCGCGGACCGCCCCCGAAGACCCACAGGGCCCACAGGGCTGCCCCTGCCTCCACAATGATGGCTTGGGACGAGCGGGGGCTGTGGATCTCAATGGCGGCCGGGCTGCGGATCCAGAGACACCACAGCCCCCGGCCTGGCCATCCAACCACACCACGACCAGGCCGGGAGCCAGCCCGCGTGTCCAGCCGTACACCCGTACACAGTACCGAGCACCTCACCTGCTGCCGCCCGTCATTCCCGCCTTGGCGGCCCCCCCCTGGACTGTACCAACCCCAAAACCGGCATGTCTTAGATTGTCCCCAATATCGTGCCCCCCCCCCCGGACTGTCCCACTCCTTCCCCCCGCCGCCGCCGCCGCCTATCCCTTCGGCTTCGTCCCGGCAGGTGTTTCTGTTCATGGGCGCGGGCCTGGATGAGCGCGAGTTTGAGTTGTTTGTGGAGGACATGAAGGTGCATGCAGGTGGGCTTCCTCGAGGGAGGGAGGGAGGGTGAGGGGCTCTCTTGGAGGCCGGTGGGGCTGTGTATGTGCTGTCGCGGTGCCACCTCTCGCGTGATTTCCTGGACCCAGGCGGCAGGTACGGTGCGAGGCGTGCCCTCGGGTACTCACTGGTGACGCGCCAGTCACCCTCGCGGCAACCCCACCGCCCCCTCCCTTGACCGTCGTCCCTGCTCCTGCCCCTACCCCTTCTCCAAAACCAAACCCACGCGCCCCCCCCCGCCATTACCCGACGTCGCTTTCCGATCCTTCGCTGCGAAACGAATGTTTCGCCCCCGGCCCCCCTCCTCCCTCCCCCCCCCCCCAGGCGGCACCACCACCCGCGAGATGATGCTGAAGCGCGTGTTCAATTCACTGGACCGGGATCACTCGGGGTGGGTTGCCCGCCTGGCCGCATGCCTGGCCGCCTGCCTGACCGCCCCCCCGCCTTGATGCTGCATGGGAAGGGCTCGGGGATGGATGGGCTCGGGGGTGGGCTCAAGGACGGCGGCTTGGGGCTGCTTCTTAATCGGTGCGGTTCGGGTCAGGATGGGACGTTGGGGTCCGGGCCGGTACGACGGTACGGCACTTGTGGTGGTACGGTACCGTGTTGTGGCCCGCGGCTCTCTCCTGACGCTGTCCTCATGCTGTACGACGCTGCGTCGTACCCTCCTCTGTTGCCGTACCGGTACTACCCCCCGCAGGTTCATAGAGATGCACGAGCTCAAGACACTGGTCGGATGTGTGGCGCCGGCGGTGGGTACCACGGTGGCGTGTGGAGCTTGGGGGGGGGGTTAGAGAGGGGCGGGGCGGGGGGGACACGGTGTGTATGGGGGGGTGGGGGTGGGATGGGATGGGGTAGGAGACCCGACGCAGCAGGGCGGGTGTGCGACGATAAGAGGAGCGAAGCCGCACCACCACCACCACCACCAACGACAACAACACCATCCTCACCACCACCATCGCCACCACGAACAGCAATACCCACCCCTCTGCCCCACCCCTCTTCCCCGCCTGCGCCTGCACCTGCGCCTGGCCGACAGGAGTCCCTGGAGCGCGCTCGCGGCACCCTGCGCATGTTCGACACCAACGCCGACGAGCGGGTGTCCATGGACGAGTTCCTCACCGTCTTCATGTTCCTGGCGCAGGACATGAGCGAACCGGAGTTCAGCGTGAGTGCGCGACTCCTCCCGGGGGGAGAGGGGGGAAGGGGCCGGGGGCGGGGGCGTGAGAGGCAGTCATACGGGGCTCCATATGGTGTGTGTGTGTGCACGTGCACGTGCAGCGGGCCGCATGGAGGGAGGGGAGCACACTACCGCTGCGAGATTGGCTGTCTCCCACATCGCCTCCCCGCACGTCGCCACAGCCCTGAGATCCTTTTTCGCACCCTTCTTCCTCAACCTTCCCTTTTCTGACTTGTCATACTCTAAACCCCCCACTCCCTCCCTTCCGCCGCCTCCCTTGCCGCCTATTCCTGCTTCTTCTGGCTGCTGCTTCTGCCTCCTACCCCTGACCCTGCTCCTGCTCCTGACCCTGACTGCTGTCTCCTGCTGACTGCTCCTGGCTCCTGACCCTGCTGCCGACCGCTGTTTTCCTCCCTGCAGGCCTTCCTGTCGCAACTGGCTGAGAAGGGCTTCGAGGCCCTATATGAGGGCGACTACCGGCACCCACACGGTGAGACGAGGGGTGGGCCGGGGCGCGAGGGGAGGAAGGGGCTGCCGTTGGCGACTGGGAGGCCGGGGGGTTTGGGAAGGGCGGAGATGAAAGCGCAGCGGTGGAACGTAGGCGACTGGGTGGGCGGGCCCCGGTGCGGGGCTCCGCAGTCCGCCGGCCTTGCTTGTCCGGCAGAGGGCAAATCTGCTTCATCTGCCACTGCGGAGTCATCTATGTTTCCCCATCCCCCCCTCCCGCCCCCTGGGCTTCTTGTTTCATTGTTGCAAATTTACTCTTCAAACCCCCGCCCCCCGCCCCCTGCCCCCTGACCCCCCTGGTGTCCCGCAGGCTGTCGCGCCTGGTTGCAGACCGAGGTGATGCCCACCCTGAGGCAGGGGCTGCTGGAGCTGATGAGGGAGGTGGAGAGCGACGTGCTGGATGTGAGGACCGTATGCGGGTGGGGGGTGCGTTGTATTTGATTGGGGGCCGACTCGGTAACCAACCCGATGGAGACGTGTTGATTACACGAGGCGAAGGCGCTGAGCCCCCCCCCCCAAAAACCCAACTTCCCAATCTCCCTTTCCCTCCCCCCTCCCCTCGCACCAGCCCCCCTTTCCGTTTTCCCCCTCGCACCACCCATCCTCCCGCCCCTTCCCCTTCCCCCTCCGAAGGTCTGCAGCCCACCGCAATAATACGACACCAACCCCCGCCCCCCCCCCCCGCCCCCACCCCCGCCCCCTTGTTCGCAGCTCGCCACGGGGGTGCCCTGGGACAACGGTGAGCACATGCCTCGCGGCTGGCGGCCCTTCTCCCCCCTGCGCTGGCTTTCCCAGTGGCTGCTGGCGGCCGCCACGGGGGGGCGGCCCCACACCACCGAGCAGGGCGGCGAGGGCGAGGGGCTGGAGGGCGCGGGGCTGGTGCCCGTTAAGAACCTGGAGGCCATGACCCGGGAGGAGAAGGTGGTGTACCTGTTCAACCAGATTGACGTCAACGGAAGCGGGTGGGTGGGTTTTTGGTGGGTGGGTTTAGGGTGGGTGGTGACCCGTGGGTCGGTACTCGGTAGGGGGTCGCGCTTGCCAGCCCGCCAGCCCGCCGGTGGGCCTCCCCCACCCCCACTCTCGCTCTCGCTCGCTGCCACGCGCATCCATCAACCCTGCCTCCCTCCCCCTCCTCCCCCCCCTCCCCCGCAGCTCCATCCCCGCCTCCCACCTGGTGTCCATGGTGGAGCTCATCTTTGCGGACGGGGCGGGCGGGGTGAGGGACGCGCGCTCCACCCTCATCGACCCGGCCATGGCGGCACTGGGGGTGCACTCCAGGGAGGGCAGTGTGGAGCTGGACCAGTTCCAACAGGCGCTGGCGCAAATGGTGAGGACTGCAGATCGCCAGGGGAGGGGGGGAGGGGGGGGAGGGCTCCAGGGAGGTGGTGGTGGTGGTGGGCGAGGCCATGAGCAACAGACGTCGCCCCCCGATCGCCCCGTCGCCCCTCTCACCGCCCCCCGATCCCAGCACCGCCCTCCGTTCCGCCGTTCTGCGGTCTTTCACCTCTTGTGTTGCTCCCCTTGATCTCCTCGGCACCCTGCCTTTCGCCCCCTCCCCTCCCCATCCCTCCCCTCCCCTCCCTCACCCCCCTCCCCCCTCGTCCAGACCTCCATGCTGAGCGATGGCGAGTTCGACGAGGCGGCCCGAGTGGTCGCTGCACAGCGGGACTGGAGGTACTGCCGCAGCAGGGCCGACAAGTTCAGGTGGGCGCCGGACAGGACTGGACTGGACTGGAGGGTCACGAACTCCCGATCCCAATCCGAGTGCAGGAGGGTATCCCAGTGCAGGAGGGTCCCATTTCCTGCCCGTATTCTCGGAGGCTCGTGCTCCTCCCGGGGGGGACTCCGCCCAGGACATGGTCTTATTTCGGCAGGTATCCTTGCGGCGGCTCCCGCCTCCCGCCCACTGCCCCTCTTCCCCACTGCACTCCACATCTCCGCACCTGCGCTCTCAACCGTGATTATCCCGCCGCACCATCCCGCTCCGAACCCTCAACCCCCCTCCCCACACACGCACACACGCACACACGCAGGTATCTGTTCCACTCGTTGGACCTCGACCACTCGGGCAGTCTCAACTTCAACGAACTCAAGGTGGGTGGGGTTGGGGTTGGGGCTGGGGTGAGAAGTGCAAGGACGGACCGCAGCGATGGGGAAGGGGAGCTGCGGGGTGGGGAGGTGGGGCGGGACGTGTATGCCACGGTTGTGTGTGGCACGGTGCCTCACAAGCTTCCGAAAGCCCAACTCCTCTTCCTGCCACTGCCACTGCCGCCGCCGCCGCTACCGCTACCTCTGCTAATGCTACTGTCGCCGCCACCGCTGCCGCTACCGCTGCCGCTGCCCCCTCCTGCTGCTCGCCTGGCAGCTCCTGGCCCAGCGCATGGAGCCCGACACAAGCGAGGAGACCATCGCAGCCACCCTGGAGTACATGGACAGGGACGGGTCGGACTCGGTGAGAGGGGGAGAGAGAGGGGGGGAGAGAGAGAGAAGGGGGGGGCGCTGGGGATGTCCTGATGTCCTGATGGGAGGCGCACGACGGGGTGTATGGGGCTGCCCTCTTCCTCGCCCGGGGGCCCTGCGGACCGTCACCTCCGCCGCCGCCGCCGGCGCTCCCTGTCCCCCTTCCTCCCTGCTGCGTCCATCCACCGCCCCTCGCCCTCAGCCTCTCCCTGACACCTCGCAACCCCTCTCCCACTCCTCCTCCCCCGCCACCCCTAACACACCATCTCCGCGCTCTCCCCGCCCGCCCTGTTTCCTCCCCCTCTCCCCCTCCCCTCGCCCTCCATCTCTCCCCCCTCCCTCCCCCCTCTCCCCAGGTTTCCGTGGAGGAGTTCGTTGAGGCTCTGGGTGCGCTGTTGTCCCACGTGGACAGCGAGACCGAGCTGGACGACATGGTGCAGCGCATGTTGCACATGCGGGGGGGAGTGGACCCGGCCAATGAGGTGGAGCCACCCCCGCTGGCGGCCTTTGTGAGGGCGCTGCGGACGCACCTGGTGGCGGCGCAGGTAAGGGGGGGCGGGGGAGGGGGGAAGCGGGGGTGGTGGGGAAAGACCTGGGGGATGGTCTTTTCGGTTGGGTTAACGTTGCTTTGTCAGTCCGGTGTCGAAATATGAAAGGCGGTGCAAGGAAGGCCCCAAGCCCGCCCTCCCTCTCCCTCCCCCTCCCTCCCTCCGGTCGACCTTCAGACTACAACGTCCGCAGGGCTTCTTGTTTCATTCTTGCAAAATCACTCTTCAAATCCCCCTTCCTCCCTCCCTCTCCCTCCCTCCCCCTCCCTCCCCCTCCCTCCCTCTCCCTGCCTCCCTCTCGCCCTCCCCGTCCACCCGCCAGCTTCCCACCAGTACCGTGATGGACAAGCTCACCGGCCGGCAGCCGCTGGTGCTGCTGGACGTGCGACCCGAGGAGGAGCGCGACGTGTCCATCATGCCCGGCGCCGTCCCCATCACCCTGCAGCCCGCCCCCGCCGCCACCTGGGGCTACGCGCTCGCGGGCGGCCCCGGCACCGCCGCGGCGCTCATCCGCGAGGCGCTCGCCGCCACGTCGGCCGCGGCGCTGCCGTCGGCGCAGCCGCCCGTGGTGGCGGCGTACTGCGCCACCGGTGAGCTTGGCGGCGTGGCGGCGCTGCTACTGAGTGAGGCCCTGCGCATCACCGTGTACAACGTGTGCGGCGGCATCATCAACTACTACAACCAGGGCGGCAGCGTGTGTCGGGCGGCGGATGGGAAGCAGGTGCAGGCGCTGCACCCGGGCAGCGCGCCGCAGCAGCGGGCGTTCGTCACGCGGCCCAACAGCTACCGGTGACGGGGACGTGGCGGTGGTGGGGATGGCGGTGGTGGCGGTGGTGGGGTTGGTGGTGGCGGTGAGGGTGAGGAACCAAGGTGATGGCGACGGTGACGTGGCGGTGGTGGAAAGGGGGAAGGCGGGGGTTGGGTGACGGATGCGCGGTAGCGGTGGGTGATGCCCGCCAGTCGGGGGCGCGTATGAGAGGCCTCGCTGTCGAACAGCCCTTAAGAATGACTCGATGTGGACCGTGACAGACGCACGAGGATCACCGTTCGCTGGGGTGCGGGGGCGGTCAGCAAGGCAGCTCCAGGGGTGCCAGCACGCGGTGTCAGCAGGCGGCGTGTCAGCGGCCGCCGGCTGACACGTGCGCGGGGGTCAAGCACGATATAGCGCAGCGACGGGGCGGAGCACGGAGGCGGGGTGAGGGTGGTATCGAGGGATCGCGAGGCTGGGCGATGGGAAAGGGGGGCTGGGCCCAGCGCATTGTGGAGTCAGCGGCGGCGCGGCTGTGAGAGCAGGCGCGGTAGCGCACCGGGCGACTGGAGAGCTGACAAGGCTGACATACAGATTGAGACGTGAGGGGGAGCGCTGGGGCGCTGGGCCCTGTGTATGGTACTGGGCGCGGGCGTCCGCCTCCTCTGGCTCCACGGCAGGTACCGGTACGTGTGCTTCTTTCCGGCCGGTTGGGGTCGCGGTGTTGTGAGCGGCCCGGCGCAACCGCGCCCTGGAGTGAGCCTGCGTTGCCCCCTTGTCGCGCAAGGCGATGAGGTGACTTGAAAACCTTTGGCAAGCCTTTTCATCAACGTGATCACCGCTTTCCGGTGATCGTGTGTGGTGGGGCTTGCCAGCATTACTGTACAGTGCTTCCTGTTCCTCCGATGGACACTCCAGAGCTGTCCATGATGAGTGCCAGCCAGACAGCCAGCGAGCGCGGCCGGCCTCATAGGACCAAATCCTCTCGCAGCTCGGACCAGCGGACGGCAGAGGGGCGCATGGGCGGGTGGTCCGTCCACTGTGGGATGGCGACTGTGGGCGACTCAGGCCTCCGGTGCGTGTGGAGTACGCCAGCCTTGCAGTATTCCGCAGATGCGCTGCTGCGAGCTGGGCTTCTGGCGGCAAGGGACACCCCGGCGAGAGCTTGCTGAGGTCCCCGGCGGGAATGAGCTGTGGTCCTGCATACGCCTCTGCACGCGCTTGCCCAAGCGCAGGTGGTCTGGCTTCACTATGACGAGTTATCCGCACTCATTTCGATTATGGAGTAGAATGCGTCCAGGCTGGCTCGGCCCGAGAGGGAAACAGGAACGAGGGTACCGGAAGGCGGGTAGGCGCTGCACAAGAGCGGTTGGGGGCAGTTGGAAACAGTTACGGGGCCTGGCGCGCGGGAAACTTTCTTTCGCACGACAGCTGTTGATAGATGCAATAATAATATAATATGCTTTGGAGACTAAAGGCTGGACGCAGAGGCACTACACGCTCCTAACTTGGCCCGGTGCGACCGGAGTGCTTAACGACGAGCAACGTGCGGAGTGCAATTTCCCGAAGGGTTGGTGACTGGTGGCGCTGGGCAGCGCTTCGGCAACTCGGGACCTGCTAAACTGCCATCAGAGCAGGTCAGCGGGACTATCACAACGCGGGGAGGGCAATGGCTTTGTTTGGGTGAAATATTGGCGACGCACGTCCAGTAATCGATAAAGCATCGAAACGTAGCTTAGAAGATCTTATGCTTTTAAAGCGAGTTTGTAATTGCGCAAGTTTTTCGTTGGCCGGTGGCCGCCCCTGGAGTGCTGGTGCACGGCCAAATAATGTAAAGTTTCAACTTAGCGCAGAACTTCCGTGCCCCTACAGACGACATAACGGCTTTTAGAAGCAACGTGACTTATTGAATCGCCTTTTCACCCTCTTGACAGTAGTAACCTCAGCAGCCATGGCCGATCCCACTAACGAGGAGGAGCTGCTCGATTACGAGGAGGATGACGTTGCCGAGGCTGAGGCTGTTGGGAAGGCTGGGCAGGAGAAAAAGGGTTACGTGGGCATCCACGCGACTGGTTTCAAGGAGCTCATGCTTAAGCCGGAGCTCCTGCAGGCCATCGCGGACTGCGGCTTTGAGCACCCGTCAGAAGGTGATATTCAGCTTTTTGCATCTCTTGTTGACAGCCTTCAGGAAGGGCTGTTCCGCCGCGCGGATCTCATGACCCCTTATGCTTGTTCTGCTTTTCCATTTGCAGTCCAGCATGAGTGCATTCCGCACGCGATTTTGGGCAATGACGTGCTATGCCAGGCGAAGTCTGGTATGGGCAAGACGGCGGTGTTTGTCTTGTCCATTCTCCAGCAGCTGGACCCGAAGCCCAACGAGTGCCACGCGATTATCCTGTGCCACACGCGCGAGCTTGCGTTCCAGGTGTGTTACTTGGGGCTGGACAATATGTGTTTTCTGAAGTTGCCCTCGTTTCGAGCGAGCCCGCGTTCATGCACTTCAGATTTGCCACGAGTTCACGCGCTTCAGCGCGCGGATGAAGGGCGTGACCATCGGCAACTTCTATGGCGGCATCCCCGTTACGCAAAACAAGGAGACGCTAAAGAAGGCCGTGCCGAACATCGTGGTCGGTACTCCGGGCAGGATCAAGCAGGTGAGGCAACGATCCGTGTTCATTTCCCCACGTCCTCTGTTTCAATATCTATCAGGCTGATCTGACCATGTTTCCACCCCCAGCTCGCTAAGGAGGGCGCGCTCCCACTGAAGCACGTCCGCTTCTTCGTTCTGGACGAGTGCGACAAGATGCTGGAGAAGCTCGGTAAGAGGATTTGGGGGGTTGCTGTCCTGCCGGGTGGTGAGTTCAGGGGGATGCTGTCCTGCGGGGTGATGTATTTCGGGTGTTCTTCATGCTCTTGTGGTCGTACATTTCTACCGGCAGTGGTCTGGTACTTCAACCCGGTCCCGCTTCGCTTCGCTGCCCTGCACATGCAGATATGCGCGCGGACTGCCAGGAGATCTTTAAGATGACGCCGCACGAGAAGCAGGTCATGATGTTCTCCGCCACGCTAAACCAGGAGATGCGGGCCGTCTGCAAGAAGTTCATGACCAACGTACGTTATCGGCGGCAGCGCCAGTCTGCAAGTGTCTCGTCCTGTTGGGTGTTACGGCCCAAGGGTCGGACTTCCTGCCAGCATCTCCAGACCATCAGCCTCCCGGCCCCCTGAGCTCCGGCAGCCGGATGGACGGCGCTCCTCCGCTGCCTGAACACTGGACGCTTGCGAGAGCTGTCTGTTGGATGCAAGGATGGCCGACCCTTGGGCGGCCTGGTGACGGCTGTGGGCGCCTTTGAAGCTCGCCCGGGGTCGTGGAGCAGGTTACGCATTGCCTCAGTCGGGCGGTTGGGACGGTACCCTCGTCAGCCAGGCCGAGGCTTTAGCTTAAAGCGGAGAGCTCCCCCAGGACGTAGTCACGCATGCAACCAACCTATCGGCAATCTGCAGGGCTGCGTCAGTGGACCAGTGCCCAGCATGTTGCACCAGGTGCCAATCTGCTGAGCAGCCTGAATATCACGTTTTGCGCCCGATTGACGGCAGCGCTCGCTGTCGCTGTGAGCACACTGCTGAATTGCGCCGCTGTTTCAGCGGCCAGCCTGGCGGACTTGCAGCGCTCGTGCAACGGCAGGTGGCGCCACCCTCCCTCCGGGCACGTACCAGCAGCACCACAGCGGCAGCAAGTAGTGGACATGCAGCGCTTTCCATCTTGAGATTGGCGCCTTCGCGCCCTTCCTGTCTTCTTGCTTCTGCAGCCGCAAGAGGTGTACGTGGACGACGAGTCCAAGCTCACCCTGCACGGGTTGGTGCAGCACTACGTCATGCTGCACGAGGAGGAGAAGAACCGCAAGCTCAACGATCTGCTTGACGCGCTCGACTTCAACCAGGTGTGTGTATTGTCAGGGAATACGGCTCGCGGGCGTGCACGACATCCACCCCAGGGCGATCCGGGGTAGGCGTGCCGGGACGTACGGCCTAATACCCGTACTTGCTGTACGGGTATTAAGCGGCATGGGATGCAGTCGTGGGGTATATGCAGTGCACGTGGCGACTCGCTCGGTATCGGATTCAGTCGATTGACTCGTAATGCGGCCTGGAACCCCAGGTGGTTATCTTCGTCAAGAGCGTGGCCCGCGCCAAGATGCTCAACCAGCTGCTGAACGAGTGCAACTTCCCGAGCGTGTGCATCTACGGTGGCATGGACCAGGAGGAGCGCATCAAGGTACGACCGGCATTCAGCTTGGGCTGCAGGGATCCAGAGGGTTGCTTTCGAGGACCATGTCAATGAGGAACTGGTTCAGTTTCTTCCAGCGTTTGACCACCGCTCGGACCTTGTGAGAAGGACATGTCGGTCTTTTTCCGTACCCAGACCGAAAGTGTGACCCGTTGTGTTTTACCAGTGTCAACCTTTTAGTTCTGACCCTATCCTTTGAATGGCTTGGGTTAAAGCTCGGTTCGCATGTCGCCCTCGTCGTTACAGGTGTACAAAAACTTCAAGGAGGGCAAGCACCGCATCCTTGTCGCAACCGACCTGGTCGGCCGTGGTATCGACATTGAGCGCGTCAACATCGTCATCAACTACGATATGCCGGAGTCGGACGACAAGGCGAAGGGCGAGAGCAAGCACGGGAACGGCGCGGACACCTACCTCCATCGGGTAGGTGGCCAGCATAGGTGCTGTAGGGTTAGATCTTAGTAGTAAGGTGTTTTGGGGGGTCTGGGTGTCGTTCGTCAGGGGCTTACTTATCCGTGAGCTGCTGAACACAGCAACCCCCTGATTGACATCGCTCGCTTGCTTTGCATCCTGCAGGTCGGCCGCGCTGGTCGATTCGGCACGAAGGGCCTGGCCATCACCTTCGTCTCGTCGCAAGAGGACTCGGCAGTGCTGAACGCCGTGCAGGACCGGTTTGACGTGGACATCAAGCCGCTGCCGGAGAAGATCGACGCCAGCACGTACATGAACACGAACTAAACGCAGGGCATTGTTTGCGCAGACTTCCAACTCAATGTAGATCGATAAATGTGTGGCCGGGCTTGACGTTTTCAACACTGACGGAGGCTGTTGTGCATGTAACACGCGGACATGTTCTGCGCAAGGCTGCGGCGTTGTTTTTGTGACTTCTATTTTGGACTGACTGACCTACTACGGATACGCTGCCCATTCTTCGGCGGCGGTGGTGGTGGGAGCGCATCGGAAGGAAAGGGACAATTCCTTTGCTGATGGCTTGATTCATGGTGGATTATTCAGTGCCATCATCCGTATGCAGACGACAAACGATGTTTGCATGGACGTGACTGTTGTGACTGGTTGTCCATGCACATGTCGGATGACTCACCAAATCTAGTTCCGATACATCGGATACGAATTGTACACAGTTCGTGGTTCATGTCGTGGTTCATGTAATGATCGAACGTCGAACAAAATATGGGCGGTGATCTTTTCTACAGCTGCTGCTCTTCCAAAACTCGGGATCAGATCACGCCCAAGAATTCTGAACCCCGTTCGGATGATGTCTGAACCCCGTTCGGATGATGTATGACCCGTCTCGTAGGGTTAAGAGCCATATATTATGGGGACGCGGGGGCACATCATGTGAGACTCGTACACCAACCGTTATTCGTTTGGCGGCGTCTGTCGCATATCAGCCGCAAAACATGAAGTAAGAAAGCCTTATGATCTATGACCTGTGTCTATCGCAGCGCAATCGCCCTGTAGTTCGCCCGGCCGAAGCCCCCTTACCTGTGGCATTCTCAGCACGGGACATTAGGTAAGGCCTGGTATCTTGGTGTGTACGCGTTGGTCGCGTTAACGGTGGCGGAAGCGCGTCAGCGCCGTACGGTGACGGCATTTCCGATGCATTTACAGTTTTATATCCCGCGTATGTGCGTGTCCGGATCCGAATGACCCGGGAAGCATAGGTCAGTGAACCCTTTCCGTAAGCATTTCGGAAGACGCCGCAGGCTCTGAAGTGAGTTGCACGAATGATAATGATGCGGAGGGAGGGGACACAGGTCTCCTGCCGCTGCCTGCGTAACGGCCATCGCCGCGCGGCCACCCTCCTTTGCGTCTTTGCTCTTTCGGAAAGATCGTTAGGTGGTTAAGACGGTTGGTCACGCTGCTGCGGCTGCGCTGCTGCGGCAGAAAGGAAATGCCCTTCGATGAGCAGAATAGCAAATCCCTTTTTGTATTAAATAGCACAAGGCGTAACCATATGAAGCAAGCTGCCCAGCGCACAGTTTCGTTTAAAGCCTTGCAGCGGGCCCGTCCCACGATAGAGGATTTCGCCAAGTCATACTTCCCGTATCTTGGACTTCGACTCCCGGATGTAAGCGATAGGAGACGCGCCTGCTTTTAAACGCAAAAAATCAACATTTTATTAGGACGACGTGAGAATCCCGCTTTCCTCGCCACAACTACCCTTATGCGTTCATAATTTTTTAACTTCGTGCTTCGGAGTCTAATCTGCTTGCTTACGCACAGTTAACTACCACCCGCGCGTCCAACCGGCGCCGTACGGCACTCCCTTTCCCTCTCGTCGGCTGCCAGGACTTCCTGACGTACCTCGATGTGCTTGTGTGGGTGGAGGCTACGATCTACCAGCTGGATGAGGACAATGAGAGCCTCACCGAGTGCGGACGCCTCGACCAGGCGCTCGTTGCGGAGGGTGAGTGTCCCGCCTGCAGCGCACTGCACTGCACTGCTGCGGTCAGCTCATCTTTGCACGCCCGGACACCCTGCTCGTCCAACATACGATAGGGGCCTCTGGGTGTGCCCGCTCACGCGCCCCCTGCCCGCTGGGCGCCTGCTACACCGCTGCTAACGGGCGTCCGTCGACACCCGCCCTGGCCTTCGCAGTTCGCACACCGTCGCCTCACCACGCACGCAGTCCAATGCAGGCCAATGCACGATACCTTCGCACCCCTTTCCTTGCTGAACATACCAACCCATCCCGCTTGACGCGAGGCGTACGGACCTGCACGGCAGTACCCTGCCTTCTGTTACCCCCACCTCAACCCCACGCTGGCTGCAAAGACACCCAACCTCTTAGCAACATGCCACCTGGGCCCTGCGGCTGCCAGGCATCCAGGGCATCACTGAAGTACTGCGTCAGCAGGGCCTTCTGGACGAGCAACTGCAGCGGGAGCTGAAACAGGTACGCGGGTACGACGCCAGAAGCGGAACCGTACGGGGAGGGAGGGAGCCGCGTGTCGTACTAGTGAGGCGCGTGCGGAAGGCAGGGCTACGAAAGGGCGGATGTCTGTGCGGGAGAGCAGCACCGCCGTGGACCCACCGCCTTGGATGCCGGAGCACCGCAACATCCGTCCTTTGCCCCTGCGAGGCGGGCGCGTCCTCCCTCCCTACACGCACAGCCAGGTCGACACCCGGGCTGTCACCCCAACTGACATCCGTCGTTCATCTTCACATCCCACGACCCTCCTTTACCTACGACGCCCGCAGCCCCTTCCCCGCCCTCCCTACAAAATCCGCCGCCTGCGCTTCGCTTGCCGCCACCGCCGCCGCCGCCGCCGCCGCAGGGCCTCCGCTATTGGTCCCTGGAGCAGGACATTTGCCGCCGGCTGCTGGCCGCGCCGCGAGCGCTGCAGGCGCCCGCGGCCCTGACCGCGGAGGAGGTGCTCGAGTGCCATGCCGCCAAGAGCTTCGATTACCGGGTGAGTGAGCGCCTGTCGATGCGGTGTCGTTGGGTCCCCGCACGCCGTCTCCGTCTCCGGTGCGGTATTTTCTTTTAACCCCCTACCCCCACACGTCGCCGCCTGAAGGCCTCAATGGCTACCTCGCCCGCCCGCCCGCCGTCCGCAGGTGCTTTGCTTGCTGCTGTTCCGGCTGGCCCGCCTGCCGCACGACGAGGCGCTGTTGTCGTTCCTTCGGCTGGACGAGATGTTGGTGGACATCAGCGATGACCTGGTGGACTACGAGGCGGGTTCGGGGGGGGGCGCTGGGTGTTTGGGGGCTTTGGGTCGTCTCACGAAAGTGGGGACACGAGCGCGACACAAGCCACATGGCAGGGGTGTCCCGGGTGGCACCCCTGCCCTGGCGCCCTGACGCCGCTTTCCCAAGCCCTCACCCTCTCCCTCTCCTCCAGGATGACGTGCTGGCCAACTCCTTCAACATCTTTCGATGTAAGTCCAACAGCTTGTCCGCGTGCGCCATCGAGGGCCGCTGGGCCGCTGGGCGCGTGGCTACTCCCCCTCCCCTCCCACCGAACCGATACAGTCGGGGCGTTTTGTGGCGTTGGATCTGCCGGTTTACGCACGGTTGAGCATGATGAGGTCGTGCGCGCAGCGTTGGCCGCACTGCAGGTCCATTCCGGGTTCTTGATATGCCCCGACCCCGACCCAAGGGGTTGTTCTGCCAACCTCTGTAGCCCTGTTAGCCTGTGCTGCTGCAGACCAGCTCCCTCCGCGCGCTCGCATCCCGCGCCTCTGCACAGGCCGGTGTCCCCACAAGCCATCTAACCCCCCCCTTTTGCTTCCCTCGGCCGCGCCCACAGGCTACATCCAATTGTACGGCAAGGAAGCTGAGCTGAAGCTGGTAAGACCCGCGTTTCCTCCAAAGGCAAGCTCCAAGTCCCGACAGCAGCCTGGTCGTACATCGCACCACACCGCGCCGCCTTGGCAGCCACGGCGTCCGGGTGTTGTCGTTGTCGCGACTGTTGCCCCGCTCTACTCCCGCCCCACTCCAGTCCACTCCGCTCCACTCCCGCCCCACTCCACTCCGCCCCACTCCGCTCCGTTGCTCCCAGGTGGAGCGCATCAGCAGTTTGGAGGGGCAGCACGGGCGGCTGCTGGCGGGTCTGTCGGAGGGGGCGCGGGAACACTACTGGCGCAGGCACCGGGAGGCGAGCGAGGGACAGGGTGGGTCGTCGATGACGGGTCTTGGGTTTTGGGTATAGGGTTTTGGGTTTTGAGGTTTGGGTTGGGTTTCGATGGGGGGTTCTCGGGCGGGGAGGAACGGGTGCTGGATGTGGGGTCGCACCCGCGCAGACAGACCGCGGGCAGCGGCAGCAGCAGCGTTCGTGACTGGGTTGGCGGACTGCCGTGCAAGGGGGCGTTTGCGTCGCTGATGGGCTGTGGGTGTGCACGGTCGAAACGCCCGCGGGGTTTACGTCCCCGCGGGGCAGGCGGGTGGCCGTGTGTCTGATGTTTGACGCATCGGGTCAGCGGCGAAGGGCCTCTCCAGACGCTCCGTCCATCCAGCCCTGTCCCCAACGCCCTCACGCTGTCCAGGCTCGGATCGCTGGGTGTTCCCGCCCCCTATATACGATGAGGCCGCGTACCGGGTGCGGGTCCGCAGCGAGGAGGCAGCAGCAGCAGCGGCAACAGGGGCGGCTGGGGAAGCTGCGGCGGCTGTCACGGCCGCTGCGCTCGGGGCGACTGAGGCGGTTGGCGCGTCCACAACGGAGGCTGAAGCACCGGCGACCGCAGAAGGCTCGACAGGAGGTGCCAGCGGTCCGGTCGCTGCCGAGAGTTAGCGGGTTCCGGAGCGGGTTTGGGATGCGCCGGGAGTGGAAGAAGGGGTGGCGGTACCGGTATCGGTAGATCACCGCCGAGGGATCCAGCAGCAGGGGAGGGGGAGCGCGGCGGGCTGGCGACGGGTTGCGCGCATCCGGGCGCACGTCGTGCGGCAAATAAACGGCATCCATCCATCGTACGCTACTCTGCCTCAGAAGCACGTGCTGACTGAAATGACGGAGGTGCTCGAACGTTACCGTGCTCCATATCCACGTCTCCAGGGAAGGTCCTTTTTAGCGTCTTGGTATTCGATGGCCCCAGGTCCAGCTAGGGCGAGCGACGCCCAGTAATGACGGTGGTACGGCCGTGCAGTACAGTTCTCCAGCCGCCTCCGTCCTCCAATACTACGGTACTGTATCGCTGTGCCACACAAGCACAGCAGTATTCGGGGATACCTGGTGGTGGTGTTTCGAGGACGCTGCGGCGGCTGCTGTCCCGAGACTTACGGGAGATGCCACCTGGGGATGCGGGGGGCGCTCGTCCGCTGGTAGCAGAGGGAGGTGGTTGGATAGATTGGGCTCCAGACCCCTGCTGCTGCGGATGCTGCAAGGGGTGTAGCCGAGCCTCAGACAGCAGGATCCGGCCCAATGACCTCGGGGCTTTAAGTCAAGCCCCCATCCCAATAATTTTTAAAAAATTTCAGTGTATGAACAATCGGCCAAATACTTGTGCAGTTCATTCTTGACTGCGGTCGGGTAGCGAGCGACCTTCCACGCACCTATCTACCCGCCCACCTTCCAGGCGAAAACAAAAGACACTACTGTAAGAACCACAATGCAACCAACCAACCATCGAGACACGCTTCATTATCATAGATAGATAACAACCTATATCCGTAATCCGTCCCACAGCGACCGACGTTTGCGCGTGCCCTGAATCCATGCCTGCTGGCAATGATCCCACATCGATAAGTACCGTACAAATCAAAGCATAACGCACCCAGCCCGCCAGTCAACCGCGCTGCAATTGGTCTCGAGCGAGGGGCACGCCCTGGCACGCACGCCCTGCACATAAATTTGCACATAAACCGCACATGAATTTGCGGGATGAATACACCATGCATCCATCTCATCCATTATTAAGTAGGCATTTAATCTTATTTTTACGCCGGCCGCCGGGTAAGCCCGCCCGCCCTGACGGAGATAAATCAAGGGGGCGACTAGCTATCTACGTGGCTATCTATCGAGCTAGCTTCATAACTCTCTAGCTGGATAGCTATCTGCGCTGCTGATCGACGTAATAATCAACCGAAAGCATGCATGAAGGTGACCATACCAATTAACCTGCTAGCTCCATCCTCGGGGCGTAATAACGGAGACAGATAGAGCAACGTGGCTGCTGTATGTATGTAGAAGCTCGGAGGAAGCAACCGATCGACCAAGCCGCCTTACATGCTATCTATCTACGTACCATGAAACGGCCCGCCGGGCACGCAGCCCGTCGTCATGCGATGCCACTGCGTACGTTATTACTCATTATTATTGTGCCGGCGGCGGCATGCGGCATACGTACAAACATTTGTACGTACGTATATACGCTCGTACCTATCCTATCTTTCTCTCTGTCACTGATGAATCGGTCCCTCAATCCAGCCCCACGTGTGATCCGTCCGCAACAGTACGACAGTATTGTTGTTGCCATCCGTTGCAAACACGGCCGCCGCGGCCATGGCTGCGCCGCCGAAGTTCCGGCAGTGCAGTACGATCAGGTTGTGCCCCTGCTGCAGCGCCAGCGGCACGACAGCCGCGAAGGGCCAGGTCCGCTGCGGCTCTGTGAGGACGCCGTTGACGGACACGGATGCGTAGTCATCGGCGATGACCTTCATGGTCGCGTTGACCGCCATCGTCGAGTGGTAGGATCGGAACAAATGCGTCATGACATCTCGGGGAGGCGCGTTGGAGGCCGCATCGGGCCGGGACCAGATCCAGCGCGTGGGTTTGTCGTGTGAGTAGCTGAACAGGGGGTGGCGCGTGAAGACGCCGACGGCTGCACGTACGCGCTCGCGCGTGAGGTCATTATCAGCATTGGATGGCAGGCAGCAGCAGGGCAAAACCAAGACGGGGAACGAATGAAATGGTTTTTATATGTCATGATTTTTCAAGTCAAGGCTTGGAAACACGCAGAAATCCCCAGCAGGCGCGCTCGCTGCTGCGTGCTGTACCACGCAAGCAACTAACAGCACGTCACGCTACGTACGCGACGACGCCACGCAGTGCAGCGCACCCCTCCTGGAGCCAGCAACCCGGTCGACGTCGAGTGCCAGCGTCGGTAGCTTTCCATCCGGCGATGGCGACAGCGCACTCGCCATTCCCTTTAGCCTGCAGGCGCCGCTGGACCTCTGGAAGTCCCAGTAGAGGCACTCATCCGAAGAGCTGCAGCTTCGGCAGCAGGCGCCCTCGTCCGCCACCAAGAGCGTGGACAGCGACGCGGCATCATTGCCGTACGTGATGCCGCCTTGAAATGTAGTACAGGCTGTATGTGTGTCGCAGTGGCGGCGCGCGGTCGGTAAATACACACGCACAAGGCATATACGTAAAAGCACGGAATACAACCAACATTCACCAGGTACGTATATATACGTACATACAAACGTACATGGGGCCTCCGCGCGCGTGCGTGCCCACGCACGCACAATGCCGGCAATCTATCAACGCACCTTCCGGCTCTCCGAATACCTGCAACTCGGATACTTGAAGCAGCGTCGGTGCCGTATTGCCCCCACCACCAGCGTTCTGAAGCGTGATATATCGTCCCACCCTGGGGCACTCCAGGTCGAGGGTGATGCGGACCCCATCGTCGCCTTCATCATCGAAGCTAACCACCGCAGGGCTGCTGGAACACGAGCCGCCATTCGTGGCTGACAAGGCTGAAGGGCTGGCTGCTGACACCGGCGGCACCCGGTAGATCACCTCATTGAGTTTCATTTGGACGGCGGCCGTGGCGGCGCTAACCACCGCCGCGCCCCCAATGCGGAACTCAAGACCACTGCAGCTGCTGTAGTTTCCATCTCGCCGATGATTGTGGTACACGATTTGGGTGACGTTCATGAGGGCACCCAGGTCGATGGAAAGCCAGGGTTTCCGATTCGTGGCGTTGGTGGTAAAGACCTTATCGTATCCGTTGACCATGCCGGGAATGACTCCATCGACAGCAAAGGATGGATCGTTTTATTTCGGTGGCCAGATGCGCGATGGAGGAAACGAAGACTTGCTTGCCCATTGCAACGTTAATCCTGTGTCGAGACGGTGAAGAGGACGGATGTGGTGGTGGTGGTGGTGGTGGTGGCGAGTTTGAAGGAGGTGGAGGGGGCTGCAGCGGCGGACTGCTGGGCGGGAGTGGAGGGTGGGGTTGAGAGGGCAGCTGTGCGCTGATGAGAGGGGTTGAAGCAGCAGGGATCGACGAGATTGGCTGTAGGCTAGGGGGAAGTGCAGCAGAAGGGGCCGGTGAGGGTGGCTCTGGGCTGGGAGGAAGTGGAGGAGACGGGGGTGTTGAGGACGAGGTCGGTGGTGGTACGGGTGCTTCGACCCACGCCCACGAGTGGTCTGTGCGCAATATCACAGAGCCGTTGGGAGCGCGTAATGACCCAATAAACGAACCTGAACTGACTGTATTCCGCACGAGTACGGCGAGCAGATTTGTTCCAGCTTGCAAGTCAACCGATGAATTGGACACAGCCGTATAATTAGCTCTCTGGCCAAACTTGGTGCCATTGATGTAAGTGTCGGCAAAGTCGTCCGCGAAAATGGTGAATGTGGCGTTGGCAATGGGCTGAGAGAGGGAGAAGGCCTTGAAGAACCAGGCCAACGTTGCTTGGGGCGACGCAAACGCGTTTGGTTGCGACCAGAGTACCCAGGCGTCTGGGTCCGACACGCGCGTTCGGGAAGCAGTGATGCTGTAGATGGAGACGCCTGTATGTAGATAGCAGCATAGCATGCATGTGCGCGTGTCATGGAGGGCGCCGATGAAGCTTAGGCAGTTATTCGTGCGTGCGTGCTTGGGGAGCCCCCGATTTTGGAGACGACCCAATGTTTGGGGCTATCTAGGGTTACAGGTGACTTAATTGCGTGTGCGACCGTTTGCGTGGGCGACCGTGTGCGACCATGTCTTATTATTAAGTTCATGATGCATGCCAGATGCATGGATAATTGCAATGCTGCAGTTCGTTCGTTGCACGCAGTTCGTTGCAGTTCGTTGGGCGGTAGATGACTAATAAGGAATGCGAGGGGCGGGCGCCCTACGTAGCTTGCCGGCTCGCTTATTCTCCTTGACGAGTCACCCGCCTTCATCCAATTACTGACTGGGGGTAGCCCCTATCTACCTACGTTAATTTGGCTGTTCCGAATCGAGTGTCTTGTCGTTACGCTAAGCCCCGCGCGCGGTGTGTACGGTAATGTGCAAGCCCACCCATCCATGATGAGGAGGGATGTGCGTTATTAGCTAGTAGGTTACGGCCCGGTAGCCGGTGCACACGATTTGGGCTTCATCTGCAGCAGCAGAGTCAGGTGCGTGCAGCATGCAAACGTGTGGGTGCTCCGTCCTTTATTTGGGGCTCACTGTACCACACGCTAAGTTAAATAGCATCACGTACGCACCCATCTTGCCGCCCGCCACCCGATCCGCATCCAGCCAGAAGCCGGGTGTGGTCTTCCCGGGAGGAATCGCGCCGGCCTGGTTGCCCTTGAGGCGACACGTGCGGTTCGAAAGGTCAAAATCCCAATAGAAACAGGCGGGGGTGGTGTAGCAGGCCTGGCAGCAAGCCCCCGCATCGGGCTGGATGGATGATGACAGCGAAGTCGCATCGTTTCCGTAACCAGTGCCGTACTGCAGCAGCGTGCAAGCTATGCATGTGGGGAGGGCTGGACAGGGCCAGCAGTATGGTACATATAGGTAGACTAAATTTGTATTCGCAAGGACTGTGAGCGGTTCCGAACGAGCAAAGCAAAAGAATTTCCTAGCACGCAACGGCGCGCGAATCATCACAGTAGTGTTCGTCAACACGCAATAGCGTTGATTGCGGACGTGTACTTATTACGTACAAATCCGGGGCGGGGAATGGCCGTGATGGTTCATGAAGTCCATCCGCGCACCCACCATCTGAGAATAATGTAAACGAATAAGGCATGACATACAAGCAATCGCAAGTTCTGCGCAGCCCCCGCCAACCCAAGTTCCAGTCCCGCTGCTGCTGTGCAGTGCTTTCCATGGGTATGTATGGATCAACGCACGTACCCACCTGCAGGGCTGCCGTACACCTCGACCTCCACGATTTCCACAAACATAGGGAAGACAGTCGTCGTAGCATTTATGGGAATGCCCCGGATTGACACGTAGCGGGCTGTTGGCGCGCGCGACGTGCTTACGGAAATGCTAATCACGTCATCGGTTTGATTGTAGCTCAGCTCTCTGTGGATGACATTGTTGAATCCAATCATTGCACTTCGGCTGCTATTGTCGACCGCAGCGCCCCCCGCCCTGAACTCGTAGGTGAGGTTGCCGCAGCACTTCCTGCGGATGTAAACCAACACCTTGGAAATCAACATGGTCTCGTTCAAGTCGATGGAGAGCGTCACGTTTTGGTCAGTGCGGCTGAGCAAGCTGCTGATGAAGACGCCCGGCGACTTGTCACCCGCCGCTGGCTTCAACCCGTCCACCGCCTTTTCCGGCCCATTAAGGTCGCCGCTGCTGCTGGTGATGCCTCGGCACGTCGTGGCGTTGCACTCGAAGGAGTAGGCCATCTTGCCCAGAGCGACGTTTGTTTCAGCTGCTTCTGCACAAGAGAACGAAGAACAACAGATAGAGCGTGGCAAGTCGCCAGGCATATACGTAAACATGCATACGTATTCGCACGACAAGAGGCAACTATAAATCAACCATGGCAACCACGTCAACAATGTTTTATGCTATCTGTACGGGCCAAGCAAGCTTATCTATCTGGCAATGGTTTAGCCCAACATATCCGACAACCTGCCTACCCAAAGGCGGAGGTGGGGATGGTGAGGGCGGTGGTGGGTTAGGAGGTGGTGGTGGTGTGGATGGTGAGGGCGCTGGTGGGTTAGGAGGTGGTGGTGGTGGGGATGGTGAGGGCGGTGGTGGGTGTGGAGGTGGTGGAGGCGGGGATGGTGAGGGCGGTGGTGGGTGTGGAGGTGGCGGTGGTGGGGATGGTGAGGGCGGCGGTGGGTTAGGAGGTGGTGGTGGTGGGGATGTTGAGGGCGGTGGTGGGTGTGGAGGTGGTGGGGGTGGGGATGGTGAGGGTGGTGGTGGGTTAGGAGGTGGTGGTGACGGGGATGGTGAGGGCGGTGGTGGGTTAGGAGGTGGTGGAGGCGAGGATGGTGAGGGCGGTGGTGGGTGTGGAGGTGGTGGAGGCGGGGATGGTGAGGGCGGTGGTGGGTGTGGAGGTGGTGGTGGTGGGGATGGTGAGGGCGGTGGTGGGTGTGGAGGTGGTGGTGGTGGGGATGGTGAGGGCGGCGGTGGGTTAGGAGGTGGTGGTAGTGGGGATGGTGAGGGCGGTGGTGGGTTAGGAGGTGGTGGTGGTGGGGATGGTGAGGGCGGTGGTGGGTGTGGAGGTGGTGGAGGCGGGGATGGTGAGGGCGGTGGTGGGTGTGGAGGTGGTGGTGGTGGGGATGGTGAAGGCGGCGGTGGGTTAGGAGGTGGTGGTGGTGGGGATGGTGAGGGCGGCGGTGGGTGTGGAGGTGGTGGTGGTGGGGATGGTGAGGGCGGCGGTGGGTTAGGAGGTGGTGGTGGTGGGGATGGTGAGGGCGGCGGTGGGTTAGGAGGTCGTGGAGGCGGGGATGGTGAGGGCGGTGGTGGGTTAGGAGGTGGTGGTGGCGGGGATGGTGAGGGCGGCGGTGGGTTAGGAGGTGGTGGTGGTGGGGATGGTGAGGGCGGTGGTGGATTAGGAGGTCGTGGTGGTGGGGATGGTGAGGGCGGTGGTGAGTTAGGAGGTGGTGGTGGCGGGGATGGTGAGGGCGGCGGTGGGTTAGGAGGTGGTGGTGGCGGGGATGGTGAGGGCGGTGGTGGGTGTGTAGGTGGTGGTGGCGGGGATGGTGAGGGCGGTGGTGGGTTAGGAGGTCGTGGTGGTGGGGATGGTGAGGGCGGTGGTGGGTGTGGAGGTGGTGGTGGTGGGGATGGTGAGGGCGGCGGTGGGTTAGGAGGTGGTGGTGGTGGGGATGGTGAGGGTGGTGGTGGGTTAGGAGGTGGTGGAGGCGGGGATGGTGAGGGCGGTGGTGGGTTAGGAGGTCGTGGAGGCGGGGATGGTGAGGGCGGTGGTGGGTTAGGAGGTGGTGGTGGCGGGGATGGTGAGGGCGGCGGTGGGTTAGGAGGTGGTGGTGGTGGGGATGGTGAGGGCGGTGGTGGGTTAGGAGGTGGCGGTGGTGGGGATGGTGAGGGCGGCGGTGGGTTAGGAGGTGGTGGTGGTGGGGATGTTGAGGGCGGTGGTGGGTGTGGAGGTGGTGGGGGTGGGGATGGTGAGGGTGGTGGTGGGTTAGGAGGTGGTGGTGACGGGGATGGTGAGGGCGGTGGTGGGTTAGGAGGTGGTGGAGGCGAGGATGGTGAGGGCGGTGGTGGGTGTGGAGGTGGTGGAGGCGGGGATGGTGAGGGCGGTGGTGGGTGTGGAGGTGGTGGTGGTGGGGATGGTGAGGGCGGTGGTGGGTGTGGAGGTGGTGGTGGTGGGGATGGTGAGGGCGGCGGTGGGTTAGGAGGTGGTGGTAGTGGGGATGGTGAGGGCGGTGGTGGGTTAGGAGGTGGTGGTGGTGGGGATGGTGAGGGCGGTGGTGGGTGTGGAGGTGGTGGAGGCGGGGATGGTGAGGGCGGTGGTGGGTGTGGAGGTGGTGGTGGTGGGGATGGTGAAGGCGGCGGTGGGTTAGGAGGTGGTGGTGGTGGGGATGGTGAGGGCGGCGGTGGGTGTGGAGGTGGTGGTGGTGGGGATGGTGAGGGCGGCGGTGGGTTAGGAGGTGGTGGTGGTGGGGATGGTGAGGGCGGCGGTGGGTTAGGAGGTCGTGGAGGCGGGGATGTAGAGGGCGGTGGTGGGTTAGGAGGTGGTGGTGGCGGGGATGGTGAGGGCGGCGGTGGGTTAGGAGGTGGTGGTGGTGGGGATGGTGAGGGCGGTGGTGGATTAGGAGGTCGTGGTGGTGGGGATGGTGAGGGCGGTGGTGAGTTAGGAGGTGGTGGTGGCGGGGATGGTGAGGGCGGCGGTGGGTTAGGAGGTGGTGGTGGCGGGGATGGTGAGGGCGGTGGTGGGTGTGTAGGTGGTGGTGGCGGGGATGGTGAGGGCGGTGGTGGGTTAGGAGGTCGTGGTGGTGGGGATGGTGAGGGCGGTGGTGGGTGTGGAGGTGGTGGTGGTGGGGATGGTGAGGGCGGCGGTGGGTTAGGAGGTGGTGGTGGTGGGGATGGTGAGGGTGGTGGTGGGTTAGGAGGTGGTGGAGGCGGGGATGGTGAGGGCGGTGGTGGGTTAGGAGGTCGTGGAGGCGGGGATGGTGAGGGCGGTGGTGGGTTAGGAGGTGGTGGTGGTGTGGATGGTGAGGGCGGCGGTGGGTTAGGAGGTGGTGGTGGTGGGGATGGTGAGGGCGGTGGTGGGTTAGGAGGTGGTGGTGGCGGGGATGGTGAGGGCGGTGGTGGGTGTGGAGGTGGTGGTGGTGGGGATGGTGAGGGCGGCGGTGGGTTAGGAGGTGGTGGTGGTGGGGATGTTGAGGGCGGTGGTGGGTGTGGAGGTGGTGGGGGTGGGGATGGTGAGGGTGGTGGTGGGTTAGGAGGTGGTGGTGACGGGGATGGTGAGGGCGGTGGTGGGTTAGGAGGTGGTGGAGGCGAGGATGGTGAGGGCGGTGGTGGGTGTGGAGGTGGTGGAGGCGGGGATGGTGAGGGCGGTGGTGGGTGTGGAGGTGGTGGTGGTGGGGATGGTGAGGGCGGTGGTGGGTGTGGAGGTGGTGGTGGTGGGGATGGTGAGGGCGGCGGTGGGTTAGGAGGTGGTGGTAGTGGGGATGGTGAGGGCGGTGGTGGGTTAGGAGGTGGTGGTGGTGGGGATGGTGAGGGCGGTGGTGGGTGTGGAGGTGGTGGAGGCGGGGATGGTGAGGGCGGTGGTGGGTGTGGAGGTGGTGGTGGTGGGGATGGTGAAGGCGGCGGTGGGTTAGGAGGTGGTGGTGGTGGGGATGGTGAGGGCGGCGGTGGGTGTGGAGGTGGTGGTGGTGGGGATGGTGAGGGCGGCGGTGGGTTAGGAGGTGGTGGTGGTGGGGATGGTGAGGGCGGTGGTGGGTGTGTAGGTGGTGGTGGCGGGGATGGTGAGGGCGGTGGTGGGTTAGGAGGTCGTGGTGGTGGGGATGGTGAGGGCGGCGGTGGGTTAGGAGGTGGTGGTGGTGGGGATGGTGAGGGCGGTGGTGGATTAGGAGGTCGTGGTGGTGGGGATGGTGAGGGCGGTGGTGAGTTAGGAGGTGGTGGTGGCGGGGATGGTGAGGGCGGCGGTGGGTTAGGAGGTGGTGGTGGCGGGGATGGTGAGGGCGGTGGTGGGTGTGTAGGTGGTGGTGGCGGGGATGGTGAGGGCGGTGGTGGGTTAGGAGGTCGTGGTGGTGGGGATGGTGAGGGGCGGCGGTGGGTTGTGGAGGTGGTTGGTGGTGGGGATGGTGAGGGCGGCTGGTGGGTTAGGAGGTGGCTGGTGGTGGGGATGGTGAGGGCTGGCTGGTGGGTTAGGATGAGTGGTGGTGGGGGATGGTGAGGGCGGTGGTGGGTTAGGAGGTCGGTGGGGCGGGGGATGGTGAGGGCTGGTGGTGGTGTAGGAGGTGGTGGTGACGGGGATGGTGAGGGCGGTGGTGGGTTAGGAGGTGGTGGAGGGAGGATGGTGAGGGCGGTGGTGGGTTAGGAGGGTGGTGGAGGCGGGGATGGTGAGGGCGGGGGTGGGTTAGGAGGTGGTGGTGGTGGGATGTTGAGGGCGGTGGTGGGTGTGGAGGTGGTGGTGGTGGGGATGGTGAGGGTGGTGGTGGGTTAGGAGGTGGTGGTAGACGGGGATGGTGAGGGCGGTGGTGGGTTAGGAGGTGGTGGAGGCGAGGATGGTGAGGGCGGTGGTGGGGTGGTGGTGGTGGGGGGGTTGGTGAGGGCGGTGGTGGGTGTGGAGGTGGTGGTGGTGGGGATGGTGAAGGCGGCGGTGGGTTAGGAGGTGGTGGTGGTGGGGATGGTGAGGGCGGCGGTGGGTGTGGAGGTGGTGGTGGTGGGGATGGTGAGGGCGGCGGTGGGTTAGGAGGTGGTGGTGGTGGGGATGGTGAGGGCGGCGGTGGGTTAGGAGGTCGTGGAGGCGGGGATGGTGAGGGCGGTGGTGGGTTAGGAGGTGGTGGTGGCGGGGATGGTGAGGGCGGCGGTGGGTTAGGAGGTGGTGGTGGTGGGGATGGTGAGGGCGGTGGTGGATTAGGAGGTCGTGGTGGTGGGGATGGTGAGGGCGGTGGTGAGTTAGGAGGTGGTGGTGGCGGGGATGGTGAGGGCGGCGGTGGGTTAGGAGGTGGTGGTGGCGGGGATGGTGAGGGCGGTGGTGGGTGTGTAGGTGGTGGTGGCGGGGATGGTGAGGGCGGTGGTGGGTTAGGAGGTCGTGGTGGTGGGGATGGTGAGGGCGGTGGTGGGTGTGGAGGTGGTGGTGGTGGGGATGGTGAGGGCGGCGGTGGGTTAGGAGGTGGTGGTGGTGGGGATGGTGAGGGTGGTGGTGGGTTAGGAGGTGGTGGAGGCGGGGATGGTGAGGGCGGTGGTGGGTTAGGAGGTCGTGGAGGCGGGGATGGTGAGGGCGGTGGTGGGTTAGGAGGTGGTGGTGGCGGGGATGGTGAGGGCGGCGGTGGGTTAGGAGGTGGTGGTGGTGGGGATGGTGAGGGCGGTGGTGGGTTAGGAGGTGGTGGTGGCGGGGATGGTGAGGGCGGTGGTGGGTGTGGAGGTGGTGGTGGTGGGGATGGTGAGGGCGGTGGTGGGTGTGGAGGTGGTGGTGGTGGGGATGGTGAGGGCGGTGGTGGGTATGGAGGTGGTGGTGGTGGGGATGGTGAGGGCGGCGGTGGGTGTGGAGGTGGTGGTGGTGGGGATGGTGAGGGCGGCGGTGGGTGTGGAGGTGGTGGTGGTGTGGATGGTGAGGGCGCTGGTGGGTATGGAGGTGGTGGTGGTGGGGATGGTGAGGGCGGTGGTGGGTGTGGAGGTGGTGGTGGTGGGGATGGTGAGGGCGGTGGTGGGTATGGAGGTGGTGGTGGTGGGGATGGTGAGGGCGGCGGTGGGTGTGGAGGTGGTGGTGGTGGGGATGGTGAGGGCGGCGGTGGGTGTGGAGGTGGTGGTGGTGGGGATGGTGAGGGCGGTGGTGGGTTAGGAGGTGGTGGTGGTGGGGATGGTGAGGGCGGCGGTGGGTGTGGAGGTGGTGGTGGTGGGGATGGTGAGGGCGGCGGTGGGTGTGGAGGTGGTGGTGGTGGGGATGGTGAGGGCGGTGGTGGTGTAGGGGGAGCTGGAGGTGGAGGTGGTGGACGCGGGTTTTGGGAGGGTGGCGGCGGCGGCGGCATTGGAAGTGCTTCAACCCACGCCCAGGTGGGGTCTGTGCGCAATAACACCGTTCGGTTCGGTGCGACCAAGGACCCTGCAAAGAAGGCCTCTCTCCACCTGTTATACACAGAAACGGCCAGCAAGTTGAATCCCGCCCTCAAGTCAATGCTGCCGCTAAATATGACATTGTATCTTGACGCTGGTCCGAACTGAACGCCGTTCATATAGGGAGTGGCGACATCGTCCCCTATATATGTAGTGGAAGGTAACGTTAGCAATGGGCTGGGTGAGGTTGAATGCCTTGAAGAACCAGACCGTCAGGTCGCTTGTCTGGTTGACGACCAGCGAGTCGGGTTCCGACCAAAGGTACTTGGCGCCGCTGTCCGCCGCCGCAAAGACGCTTGAGCTGCTGCTCATGTTGTAGAACGAGACAACTGCCCGATCGAGTTGCACACAATATTGTGGCATCGGACATACACCGGCGTCGTCACAGGGGGTTGGGGGGGCGAGGTTCAGGAAGAAATGGACGGATTGGTGGCTGGATGGACTGCACACCTTCCGAGACAATCGCAACATACATTCATTCGAGTTGTTCCTGGGCTCGAGTCCGGGGCCTCCCCGCCCGACCATATAGGTCAGGATGACGGGATTGTGGCTAGCTGTCGTCGAGATGCGGAGTTGAGGTAGGTCGTACTTGGTACCTATGCCAGAATCGCGCGCTTGATCGGTGGCGATGCTGAACCCTAAGAATCCCGACGGTCGGGTGGTTGATGAAGGGTGTGGCCTACTGTGTATCGAAGGCCCGCCAGGTGGTTAGTGCTAGCACGAGTAGCTGCCCTGCGGGGTAGGTTGGCTCCCACTGTAACCCGCATTCCAGTTGTTATCGGCCGTGCTTCCCAAGGGCAACAACAGCCTAATACTGCCAGAAGTTGATTCATCGGACTTTCTATTATATTGGCTGCGCAGCGCACCTTTTTTTCCTCCCGCCACCCGATTCGCATCCAGCCAGAAGCCGGGTGTGGTCTTCCCGGGAGGAATCGCGCCGGCCTGGTTGCCCTTGAGGCGGCAGGTGCGGTTCGAAAGGTCGAAATCCCAGTAGAAGCAGGCGGGGGTGGTGTAGCAGGCCTGGCAGCAAGCCCCAGCATCGGGCAGGGTGGACGATGACAGCGAGGCCACGTCGATTCCGTACCCTGCGCCGTACTGCGTTGTCAGCGTACAAGCTGCGCGAGGCGAGATTAATAGAGCGTTAGCATAAGCCGGCAAGCTATCATATCGGGGTCAAGCAGATGTGCGTTCATAGATAGGAAGCTGATAAGGCTTTTGCAAGATTGTCCGCAATTTCAGCAGTAGTGCCGTACCGCGCACTACTCATTACTCAGTACGGATGCTGCCCGAAGGGGCTCCTGTGCCCACATTCGGATAAAGCCTTAAAAATCCGCATGTATTGCAAAGTCCTGCCGTGCATGTCGGTGCTCGTTGTGCCTCCCACGTAGCTGTGGCAGGTGGATAGATCTCGTCGGTCTGCGCACACGTGCGCACGCGCGCAACGCACCCTATCCATTCAATCTATCCACTCATGTACGTGCCTGCCGGGCTCGCCCACACCTCGAGCTCCAGAATTTGAAGAGCGGGCCCAGTACTTGCATTCGGGGGGGAACTCTGCACCGAAACGTATCGGGCTGGCACGGGAGGTTTCAGGTTGACGACGGTCACGTTGCCAGTTTGGCTGTAGCCCTGCGATGTGTATAGGGCGTCGTTGCGTCCTGCTTGGGCGTTAAAGGAGCTCTGATTGATCGCCGCCGCGCCCCCGGCCACGATGCTGACCTTGAAATTGCGATCACCACAGCAGTCCTTGCGATCATAATAAACGATCCGAGAAACGAGCATGGTCTCCCTCAAATCAACGGAAAACCATGCTTTCAAATTCCAATTTTCGCTTGCCGGGTTGTTCATGAAAACGCTCGAATTGTCCGACCCTGACACAGAACCATCAACTGCCTTCTCCGGCCCGTAGAGTCTGGAATCTAGGCACGTAGAGGAATACGCCGGCTTGTTGAGTGCCACGTTGGTGTCTGCGCGAGCAGCAGCGCAGGGGCGGCATGATGAGAGTGATTCGTTCTTGCCTTATCTGCTGCTGGGGCTGTATGTGCATGCGCCGTCACATCCAGTTTCTCCTTTCTTCCTATGGATGGGCAGTTGTCTGGGAAATCCTATGAGTGCGTGCCTCTTAGCCTGCGTGCCTCTTTGTAATGCTTAGGCGGAGCAAAGGCTACTCGAGATGCTGTGCGACGCCTTTCTTAGGCATTTATGCTAGCCATCTGTACGGCAGCTGTACGGTATTGTAACCGCCGTGTTACACTTTTAGCCTTGCGCACCTACCCGGCGGATGGAGTAACGCACCCCTAGCTAGGCACGTACCCGCTGCCCTTAGCCCTCTGCAAAACACTAGTTCTACCGGTAGCGGTGGCCGCGTGGTCGGCTCGCCGGCACGCACCATTTTGAGCACCGACGCGCCACAACGCCGGTTGGAGGCACTGCGTCACTGTCATCAGCAGCAACACCAGCTCCTGCAGGCGTGGGGTCGGTAGACGCTTCTGTCGCGGATGTCCGTAGGCAGCAGCAGCCATCGTTCTATCCGTCGTGCTGTAGGAGGTAGGGTGAAGGAAGGGGGCGACGACGGTGTTGTGTTGTGTTGTGTTGTGTTGTGTTGTGTTGTGTTGTGTTGTGTTGTGTTGTGTTGTGTTGTGTTGTGTTGTGTTGTGTTGTGTTGTGTTGTGTTGTGTTGTGTTGTGTTGTGTTGTGTTGTGTTGTGTTGTGTTGTGTTGTGTCTGTCCGGCGGTCCCCCGCCGAGGGAGCGAAGTAGTAAGCTAGCCCTGTCGGGGACGGAAGAGCGGAGTGCGTACGTACGTACTGCAGTATCGCAAAGCAAGTAGATAGGTAGGGTTATTGGCCAATGTCCAGCAGCCTGGCGAGGGCCAACGCAATTGGATGGCTGGCCAATGCTTCGTTGGATGTGCAGTTCAGCTACTGTCCATCTAATCACCTAGCAGCAGGAGGGGAAATTGCTGCTGCAGGCAGGTGCCATCCGTCATGGGTCATCAGGTCTTTCCGCCGGCCCATAGTTAGTGAGGTGGCCCTGCTGGCCCATTGATAAATAGGACAGCATTCGTAGTGCAAGCGTTGGCGGACCTTCAGTCCATGCCAGTAAGGTTCCGCAGCGCTGAGTGGGTGGACTGGGCTTCCAACGTACGGCTTCCATCGCGCGCGCTACATACAGCAGCCGAGGGATATATATATATATATATCGCCTTCCCCCTGCCTTCCCCCTGCCTCCCCCCGCCTTCCCCTGCCTCCCCCTGCCTCCCCCCGCCTTCCCCATGCCTCCCCCCGCCTTCCCCCTGCCTTCCCCCTGCCTCCCCCTGCCTTCCCCCTGCCTCCCCCTGCCTTCCCCATGCCTCCCCCCGCCTTCCCCATGCCTCCCCCCGCCTTCCCCATGCCTCCTATATATATATATATATATAGCGCATGCATGAATGATATATATATATATATGCAGCGCATGCATGAATGATGCAGCAGTATATATACCTACCGCGTATAATTTAACCGCGCACGCGCGGCGCAAGTCTTAAAATGGCACCGGTTGCTTACCTATTTGGGGAACCGCACAATTATCACCTCGCTATCCGAGTTTTTTGGAGAGGACCGTATGTCGTATATGACGTTACAGAATAACAGTAAATAACCGTTGCATTTCTGCGTGCATTGCTATAACGCCAAAGTAACGCAAGCGCGGGTGCGCACCAGGCGCTCAGGCATTTGTTTTCCTTCTGTTCATTGACTATTTAATATAAACGCTGTAATTCCGTAGAAATGAACTGACCTCACTTCTGCAGCAGGTTCAGCGCGCAGAGGACGATCGACGCGGGAGTGCCTCTTGAAAAACACCTCAGGGCTGAAAAGGGTTAATGAATTTGCGCAACATATGCAAAATTACATGTTACTTCATTTGTTTGTGACCAAACCCACATAACAGTCGTCGCCACGGTAGACGTAAAGGCAACGGATGCGCCGATTCCTAAGCCTCGCGAAACCTAAACCTGCTGTCGCTCGAAGCTCGACGCTCGAAGCTCGACTGTGCACTTTCCGTTTATCTTAGACATCAATGGTATTTTGATGCAGGGTTGAAAATCATAAACATTTTGAATGCTTTGGTACAATACTACAGTTGCTTTCGGTCTGCAGTACACAAATCATTTTGTTATTGTTCGCTTGTAGTACAGTACTGAGATTATTGTCGTGTCCATGCATTTCTATGCACCAAGACTCCGATTCCCTTTTGCCTCCCCCTTCGCTAGCATGGGTACCGATTCGTTTCAGGGAATCGGAACTGGCACACCTAGTCGAAGACATTCATTTCCCAGCGTGGGATCCCTTTCCAATGAGGCGATTTCGCCTGTTTATTGAAATGGTATGCATGGTAAAGGGGCTCATAACCACCGTGTCTTGCCACGCCACGAACCAGTTAATCTGCTGCACGCTGGCTAAATGGAGTACGTGCGCTCCAGCAGTGCTCCAGCGCACTCTATAGAAAGAGCGCTTTCGGCGCATCCGTCCCTACCGGCCACGTACGTAATCTTGGGAGCGGGTATACCGTGGTAGGGACCGGGCAGTAGCGGTTGAGTCTATCTTAACGGGTGGATGGCACCTGATGGCACCCGGGGATGAGTCGGATGACATCAGATGCACGCTGTCAACAGTACTACCTACCCTGCAGTGCACGCCCATCTACCCACATACATCGATTCCATTATTTTGGCTGTTTGTGGGCAGCGGGCGGGCGGCTGCCGGGAGGTGAGGCAGGAATGGTGGGGTGGTCTTGGAGGCATCACCTCACAGGTGGACACGCAGGTGGGTGGGTGGGTGGGTGGGTGGGTGGACGCACGGGCGGGTCGCTGCACGAGCTGCACTTGGCGGCCAGCAGTGGGGGTTGGGGGCACAGGCAGTCTCCACATGCGGCCAGTGGGGAGGTCCACCAGAGGGAAAGCCTGGTTCGGTTCCTGGCTTTCGCTGGTGGGTTGGACCCAGGAGGTGTGGCCAAGCAGGGCACGCTTTATGTCTGCGGCGATGGCGGAGCGGCCCACACCATCGGGTGGTGTGGACACTCGTTGGTCGCAGGGGCGCACGCTGCGAGGGCTGAAGTACAGAGGAGAAGCTGGCACCAGGATGCAAGGACGTGGTGATTGCTTGTGGCGAATGGGAGGCCGCAGCGCGCGCGGCAGGTGGCAGCGCGCAGCGGCCTTGCAATGTCGATGCAGCCGTAAAAAGCCGTGGGTGTGCAAAAGGGGGGGGGGGGAACTGCCGACACGATACAAGCTGGCTGTGTTCAGGTCTTGAGCTCATCACCCAAATGCTCAGCGTTACGGTACACACCCAAAGAATGTACGACGTGCAGGTATCAATCGTGTGCGCGACTGCCGTCGCCGCCTCCGGCATCGCGATTTCTCGCTCCCACCAGCCCCCCGGTGCATGACACCACAACGCACCAATAGCACCGCCCCCCGGCCAAATCGCCCCCTCTCACACGCCGCTCAAAAGCCACCGTAGATAGTCTGCCATGTTCCAATTTCGTCCTCTCCCTCCTCATTGATCTACGACCCCATGTCGCGAGGGCAGGTCAGACCGGAACGCACCACACCAGCAGACCACACTAGCCCGTCGGGTTCATTTCCACGGGCAGGCCCCCACCCCCGACACCACTACAACCATCACCACTTCCGTCATTGTCCCACTCCCTGCCCCTCCGAGCCCCTCGCCCCGCCGCTCTGTGTGCGACGCGCTCACTTGCCACCGCGCCCGAACGGCCACAGCTGGCGCAGTCCCCGCCTCCAGAAGCCGGCGCTCAGGAAGGGCAATCCCCCCGGCAGCAGGCCCCGCAGCACCTGGCCCACCCCCGCCGTGTGAGGCAGCAGATCGCCCAGACCCACCCGGGCCATGCTCTCAGCGGTGGCGGTGCAGCGCTGGAACACCTGCGTGGCGGGCGGGTGGCCAGGTGAACATACAGGGGAAAAAAGGTGTCATGGGGAAGGATGGGGGAGCCGGCCGGGTACACGGGTGCGGTAGGCGGTTGCGGGGGCCGGGGCCGGGAATGAAGTGCGCTGCGGCAGCATGTTCATGAGCAGGGTCGTCGTTGCGTACTGGTGGAAAATTGGCGAGGACAGCAGCAAAAGCCTTGCTCGAAGGACTTTCCTATGGATTGCGTGCGTCTTTCTAATGGGGTTTTCAGAGCCCGCGTGCACACCCACGCATACACGCTCGCAACGCCGCTGCCGTACCTCATCGTACGCCTGTAGCGTGTGCTGTTCGATCATGGCTCGCGCCATCATGCGCAGGCGGGGAGTGGGCAGCACGTGCAGCGCATCGGGGTCGTCGTACAGGACGCTGATGGTGTCGTACGACACGTCAGCGACGGCATGCTCGGCGCACCACTTCTCGAAGGCGCTGACCCCCCTGTGTCCGAAACATGGACGAAGTACGGACGACGATAACGAGAGGATTCGTGCCAATCGTGCGTATAAGACACGCCTGACGATTCTGGATAAGATATGTTTACAACCACCTTCTCTCGGGCAGCCCCACACATGACGTCAACCCAAGCCACCGCCGTCTTTTTCCCGCCGCCTTCCCATGGACCCTCCTACCGTATCCCACCCAGCAACCGCACCTCCGCCCCGCCCAAATGTCACCCACCTCCTCTGCGCCCAGCTCTTGGTCTGTAGGCCCCACTCCTGAACCAGCAGCGTCTCTCGCAGCCCCTTGACACTCTCCAGGTAGCCGCTGTTGACAACCTGCTCGGGGCGAGGGAGAGACGCAGGGAGGGAGGCGGAGGGAGGGAGGACGGAAAGTGGCGGAGCGACGGACGGGAGGCGGCGAGGAGAGACAGGCGAGGAGAGGCAAGGGGCGGAGGCGCGTGCGTGCGTGAGCCGGCGACGTGAACAGGGGGATGAGGCCGAGCGAGCTGGAATTTTATCGCAGCGCACGCCGTACACATACCGGTAATCAAGGTCTGTACGGCACGCGCTGCCGTACCTCCGTGATGGCCGACTGGATGCGGTTGATCTCGAACAGTCGCGACTTGCCCTCCTCGCTGCTGCCGCCGCCGGACAGGAGGTCTGGGCAGCGCGGTGCGCGAGCGGGTGCGTGGAAGGGGCCGGGGCTCGGGGGGACGCTCAGCCAAGTGGTTAAGTGTGGGGAAGCGGTTACACTACGATTTCGCCGCGGTGGTGGATACGCGACGGGGCGGCATACCGGTAGCGTTTCCGGCTTAGGTAAAACAGGGCGCATCGTAGATCGCCGCATCACATGCGGTACTGTGTCAAGATTTTTGGGAAGGTGGTGCTGTCGGTGGAGTCACGGGAAGGCTAACGATCGCGCACCACGACGAATCCTGCGGCGCCGCGGCTGTTATCCCGCCTCACCTGCAGCCGCCTGCTGCCCTTTGCTGGCGGTCGCGGTTCCGGTGCCTGCTCCACCTGCCGCCGCCGCCGCCACGCCGTGAGGGTGCGGCTGCTGCGGCTGCGGTCCTAGCGCCGGCGCCAGCCCGGCCTGACTCACTTCCGCTGGGCCAGCTGTGGTGGTGGCAGCAGCCGGGCCCTCACTGGCGGCCTGCGGCGGCGGCGCCGCACCGGCCGTCAGCGGCGGCACCGCCAGCACCGCCCCCGGCGGCGCCGCCCGCAGCTTCCTCACCAGGTCCATCATTTGGCGCTCCACCGCCGCCATCCGGTCATCCATCAGCCGGTAGCTGCGTGGGTTCCAGGGAGGAGAAGGTACCGTATTGGCGAATTACGTGTAACCCGTAAGTTTGTGGAGGTGGGGACCGCTCAACGCCCTCTACGCCAGCAGTTGTAATATGAATACAGACTACACATACCGTGCATGGCCGAAAGACCAGAAGTAGGGACAAAGTGGGGAAGAAGGGGATATGCCGCTGCCAAGAGAAATTGTGAGTCGCAGGGGATTGGCCTAGGGGTACTACGGTAACGTGGTAAGCAAGCGTTACGGTTGCGTTGCTGCGCCGCCGGCAGCTGGAGCAAAGCCCAGGAGCTAGCCGCGTGCCCTGCGCGGGAACGCGGGGAGCGAACAGATGCCCCTTGACAGCTAACCACACCCTACCTTAACCTACCAAAACGGTAAGGTAGGGTCACACCAAATTCCCTCTCCCCCGTCCCCTCCTCCGCTCCCATGCCTCCTTACTGCCCGGCACCTCCCACCGGCGCCTCTTCCCGGGCTTTTTCCTCATTCCCCTCACCGCGCAATGATCTCTGCCACCTTGTCGTCCAGCGTCTGCGCCAGGATGACCGGGGTTGCAGGGGCGGACTGGAGCAGCTCCTCACCGCTGAGGGCCGTGGGGGGCAGCGCTGAGCCGCTGCCGCCATCGCTCACAGCCGCCGCTGCCTCTGCGCGATCAGACGGGTCTGCGCCGGCGCGCCCCTCCGGCTCCCCCACCGCCGCGGATTCCGCATCCGCATCTACATCGCCTCCGCCGGGCCTGGAGCCACGGGCGGCGCCGTTGCTCTCCCTGGACTGACCGTTCCCGTGCTGCTTGTCTTCCTGCGGGTGGGGTTTATCGCCATGCGTTCCTGGCTGCAGAGTCTTGCTCAGGAAGAACCAGGGGTTGGTGAAGGCGGGTTGCTCCTCGTTCTGTTGGGACGGAATTGTTTCGGCGTGCGTGGCACGCTGGCGTGTGGACAGACGTCGCAGATCGGCGCTGGGGTCGGGCCTGTTGGGAGGAGCCCCGCGCGCGGGCGCATCCCTCCGACTGCCGTCATCGCCGCTTTCCCGGAAGCGAGCCACCCAGGGCGGCTTCGCAGGCCCAAGGCATTGAGCGTGGCCACAGGCGGTGGTGCGGAACGGTCGAAGAAAAGAAGCAAGCCTTGCAGAATTAAGTGGCCCACGGGCCGGTTGAGAGGATGGGACCGCGCGGCTGCTGCGCGCGGTCGCCAACGCAATGCAATCCTTGTGCAGCATAGCGCAGTTGCTTATGGCTGATTTTTAACAAATAGTTATGAGAATCAAGTATGTCGTTTTGCGCGGTGGATGTGAAAAACGAATGACGTTAGATCGGAAACACCGATGCAATAAGCGTTGGACTTACGCGTGATTGTTCTGCACAAGATCCTTACTCTAGTTTGATTATAATTTGTTGGCACAAAGCCAGCATATTGCATATACACTTCGAAATATCTGTTGTCCAACCTCGCTCCATCCCGCCACATCCGTGTTGACGTGGCACTGAGCAGGCTGACTGCTGGCGGCTCATGGCCTGCTAGCGGCACAGGTATTTGTGTGAATGGGAGACCACAGATGGGGCGAGACGCCTCCAAATGGTAAAACCGTGAGGTACGAGAATCACGAGCTGGTAACCAGAGCTGGTAACGTATTGGACAGCCACATCAGATACTGTCATGCTTGGCTTGGTCGCTTGGACCTAAACAAGGTGCGCATGCTCAGGTCATTACATTGCATCAATACCCATTTGGAGATCTTGATGCGATGTGAATAATCGAGGACAGGAAACTCCAAACCGTGCACCAAACAGTTCGTGTTCGTATGTCGCAACAGCCCGGACACAAATTAAAGCACAGGGCAGCAGCGGGGTGGGCATCTGGCTGATGGCGAAGTCCGGCAACTGCAGCGCCTTTCCCATCGCCCCCCTACAACACGTATGCGCCCGGTTGCGTGGCGAGCCCTGGGCTGTAGTGTAAGCTCTATAGCATTCCCGAAGCACCCGCAGTCACAGCACCACATATACCGACGCAGCTCCACAGTGAAAGTAAGAAACACCCCGCACCATGCAAAGCTGCGCGTCCTCTACTCCTGCACCCGTCCTAAACTCCTGCAAAGTTATTCATTGCTATACGACATTGCGCCTATGCATTTCAGCAGCCAACGCACACATTCACACCGTAAATTCACATGTAGCGGAAGGGAGGCTTGACGGAAGTTGTATGGGCTGGTGATGCAAACACTCGGCCGACGGTAACACACCATCGTAGGCACTGATCGGCAAGCGCGACGTGGCGTCCGCGTGGTGAGTGGCAGCAGCCAACCAGATGAAGCTTCACATTCAATAGAAACCGCTAAGCATCCTCAGAATGCAGTGCTACGGCTCCCGGCTGGTAGCGAGGCGCTCCTGCAGTGTAAATGGGAGGGGGGCCAAGAATTAATGGCGATTGTGTTGGATGAAGGGTACACGCGTTGACGCACCTAAAGCACGGCTCCGTCAACATATGCCATTCTCGTAACGAAGCCTTACCTGGACCTTCACCGCCTTCTCTAGCTCTTTCTCAAGACGCAGCGGGTACGGCGTTGTGTGCGCTGGAAGGGGCTTGTCCTCGGTGTATCGGCGCTCCGTGTTGGCGACGCCCACCACCTGAGCAGGATAGCAGATAAGATGGTGCAGCGTTTGCGGGAAACAGGAGACATGAGAGCTGGTTTGTTGGCTGAGCTTTCGCAAAAAAAGCAAAGACGGACTTGACGGCTTGGCGGTGACGTCCGCACCACTCTACATCTCATTTCTGCAGCCCCTCCGTGCTTGCGGCTTACCTGCTTGCCGCTGTTGATGATATAGCGTCCCCAGGCTGACGTTGGTTGAGCCTCGGGTGTTACAAAGTCGTCCAGGGGCGATGGGCAACAGCTTGCGACGGAGCCAGCCTCGGTTACAGAGGTTTGCGCAGGGATGTTGTTGTCGTTGCTGATGTCGGCCAGGGCAGGGCGCGAGGGTACGGGTGTTGTATCGGGCAGGGATACTCCGGCAACGGCTGCTTGCGGGCCTGTTCCGGTCGTCACGGCAGCCGGCTGCTTTGGCAAGGACGTCCGATATAGAGCTGCCCTCAGTGAACAAGGTGTAGGTGCGTCCCGTTCACAGGCCGGCATGAAGCATACTGAGCCGGTCGACAGCGTTGTTGGCTGGGCATCATGGAAGACTCCACCCGCGGAGTCCGCCGCGTTGACAGACGAAGATGAGCTCTCGACCGAAACGCTTGTGACATCGTGGTCTGTGTATACATTGTTCCTAACGTCAGCCTTTGCCCGGGTGCTTAGGTCTGAACCTGCCTGACGATCACAGCTGTCTTTGCGGCTTACCCCGGTCGCCAGCCGCAGGTCGCGATTTGCCCGAAGCAAGACATCTCCGCAGGCCAGAGAATAGTGCCAGGAACCAGGAAAATATCCACATCACTGGCGAACGGGGAATTCGAGTTTCAACGTCGAGCACAGAGTTATACTCCTTCAATCAAAGCAGGTGGCTAAAAGTATCTTACTAGTCCTTTCTGGCGCGTGTTAGAAAAGAGAAAATCTCTGGCCGTCCAGCTCAAAGCCAACTTGGCCCTTAAAATTGTCTCCAGAGAAAGCCTAGGAGTCCGTCACAATAGCGTATAAATGAAATAATGATTATGCAACTACCGTTTCGTAACGTTTTGCTTAGCGTTATGGTCGGCGAAGCAGGGCGAAGCACGAAGCATATTTCTTTGATGAATCCAGGATCCAAGACACAACGATCGAACGGCCAACAACCGAATGTCGTTCACCATATGATTCCGGGCATCCGGGGATCCGGGCCTCAGAGCACGAGAGCAGCCTCTGCTCTGTTCTGCCTTATAACCCTAAGCATCTTATTTAACATGCAGTGACTCAAGCCAAGCGTCAGGATCTATCCCCATATCGTACCGTAAGCAGTCGCTTGCGTCCTGGGGCAACTATCTTGTAGGCACTTCACGAGACGGAACCAAGTCCACAGACATTTTCCACAACGTGCGTCACAGTAGTGATGTACTCCGCTTGCAGACATCGGGAAGAGCAACCATTCTGCCACTTTTACAAGCGCAAAATCGACCATTTCCGCTTACAGATTTCATAATAGCCAATTTACATGACACGTTACGTTACCTCCCGTTTACATGTAAAGTGGCAGGCCCAAACGGATCCCAATTTACATGGGCTGTTTTGGGGACCCTTGGGGACGTTATCTCTGTTGGCGCGAGGTCCGTACACGCTATTTTTTGAGGCGGTAACGTCAAAGCGCCCTTGTCATATCACTCCAGCAAGATGTTAAACCCTTAGGACGAAGCCTGCGAGCGTCGTTGCCCATAATGGAACCCGACGCGCCGAGGTCGGCCTCATCGCGCGAGAGCTCGTTCTCAGAGTACGCCAAGCCCTCGATGGCGGTCTCATCGCGCTCAATGTTTGCATATTGATTATACTAAAGTTGTGCGGCGTCGGCGAGCGGCTGCGACCGCGGCCGGCCATGCGCGGCGTCGGCATGGCTCTCGGAAGCTCGGCCTGACCGACCACTGCGTCTTGTCGAGAAGCAGCAGCGCCTTGTCAAAGTCCATGTTGACTTTATGCAGAACTAGCCGGCAGCGAAACTCATTCGGGAGTGCCGACCGTGGTGAGGGACCGGTGCGCTTGTAGGTCGTACTATTTTGGAAAATAGTACGGCACGCATTCTCCAGCGCTGTTCCCGCGCACTTATCGTAAAAGGTATTCACATAACTGCCTGGCCTTGTATCGGTTCGTTATATGTGCCCCAGCAGCTTTGGTCACTTAGGCAGCTATTCATAAATGGACATGACCACGCAATTTTCTGAGCAAATACGCGTAGCACGGGATTGCCTTAAACAAGCAGAGGACATTAAGGCCGTGCGTGATATAGCACTCTTCGAGCTCGCGCGCTATGTTGCAGGTTTGAAAGTCAATTCGGTGACTCCGCCGCCCTCCCTGCACCAAAAGAATACACCAACATCCGTACTGGCGGTCGCGGGAAAACACCGTACATGCCTGCACATGCACCATAGCCAGCAATTCAGTCCGAACCCTAACAATGCCTCCATGGCAAGCCACACCGCCCTCCAATCGCGCTACTGCTCCTCCTCCTCGGCTGTGGCCTCTCCCCTGGCGCCTCGATGCTGCTGCTCCACCTCCTCTGCCTCCTCCCCGCTTTCCTCCTCCTCAATTTCCTCCTCCTCCTCGCCCTCCTCCTCCACCACCGCCCCAGCCGCCTGCCCCTCCTCTGCCGCCGCCCCTTCCTCCTCCTTACTCCTCAACCCCCTCCTCCACTCGCTCCAGCCGCAACTCCTTGAACATGAGGCCGCTCTTCCAGGTCGGCCCGTGGTTCCACAGCCGCACATCCACATCGTACACCGCACCGCGCGGCACCTCGAACGCGCCGGCGCGCTGGGGATACCAGCCCTCATCCGCGTGGTGCAGCAGCTCCTGCCCCCTGACCTCCAGGCTGCTGAGCGCGGAGCCCAAACTGGGGATGTCGCCACCGCCGCCAGCCGCCGCCGGGGCGCCAGCAGCCAGCCCGCCGATCAGCCGCCTGGCGCCGCGCAGGAGCACCTCGAAGTTGAGCTCCGGTACGTTGCAGTCCCGCCGCACTCGCAGGAGCCACACGCAGCGGTAGCGGCCCGGACCGACGCCTGCGGGGGCGCGGGCGCGCGCATGTGCGGCAGCGGAACGGGGATGTGGGTCGGCGCGCCAACGCGCTGCGGATGTTGCGCTTGGTGCCCCGGTGGGGAGGTGCGGGGAGGGGTGTTCCGCGTGGAGCGGACAGGGTTGAAGCGGGGAACCGAGGCGGGACAACCCAGAGGCAGGAACACGATCGCGGCGCGCAAGCGCAACGAACATGGACGCCACGATTAGCGCGCAGGGCTCCGGAGGTGCACCTCGCTCTCGCGCCCTCGGCGGGCGCTATCAGGTGCTGCGAGGATGGGAGGAGCGCGCGCATGCAGAGCGCGGTCGGGAGACATCCATCTCAGCATACATCTCAGGCCAGCAGGCGCAGGCTGATACCGTACGTGTGGGTTGGGAGCCCGCACCATCCCATGACACCCCATGCGTTGGTTTGCCAGGTGGGTGAAGGTGCATCCCGGGCCGAACGTGGCTGCCCCATGTCACCATCTCGCTGGACCGGGACAGGACGCGTACCCGGCGGACAAACGCAGTCCCGTACCAAGGATACACCGGCCCTTAAGACCCTATCTTCCGTAAGGCCCTCAGTCTATCCACCCTCCAACCCCCGCCCCACGCTAGTCCTCCTACCATTGAATCGGCCGTTCAGCTCCAACCAGCACACGTGGCTTAGCTTGACTACGTCAACCGGAGGCGGCGGAAGTGCCGGCGCGGCGGGGCCCGCCGGCGCGGCCGGGTCCGCCGCGGCGGGCTGGGCCGCCGCCGCAGCCGCGGCCGCCGGCTGATCCGGGTCCGGGACGCGCATCAGGTAGGAGTCGTTGAGCCAGGTGACGTCCACGTCGCGCGTCGCCATGAGTCGCGTTTTTGCCAGCTGGAAGAAGCGGATGCAGGGGTCCATGACGGAGTCTGCGCCGGGCGGGAAGGGGCCGTAGCTAGCGACACGCGTACTTGGCAAGGCGGCGTGCATATATCGCTGACCCTCGAAAGCATTGTGCCGTGTTAGGCTCGCCCATAGGCCCCAGCTCCTCCGCCCACGCAGCCGCGCGCGCTGCCGGTCGAGGTCCCCGCTCGTACTCAACGCACTGCGTCCGAAACCTTCAACGCCCTCGGGCGAGCACCGTCCCTCCTCTGCCCCCCGCCGCAAGAGAACGCGACGGGCTAAGGCGCAGTCATCGATACCCACCACCACCACCACCACCGTGACCAAGATGCCAGCTGTTGTGCGAGGGGCGCAAAACCACCGTATCACCACCCGTTTCTCAACTCCCATTCTGCTCCATCACGCCGCCGTAGACGGTAGGCACGCGCATGCACGCGCACGCACGCACCGTTTCGGGACGTGCTTCATGTAAAACTGCTGGCCGCGCGGGTCTCCTCCCCACCCCCAAACCACGCCCTCCGGCCTCGAGGAAGCGAACTCGCAGTGATGCGTCCCCCTCCCCCACCCTACCTTGCGCCGCCGGTCGCCGCAGATTCTGCGCCGCCACCACGTCCTCCCGCACGTACATGCCATCCCAGCTGTATGCGCCACCCAGCTGTCGCCAGCGGACCTGACAACACAACATGTGGTGGTGGTGGTGGTGGTGGTGCCTGACAACACAACATGTGGTGGTGGTGGTGGGGGGGGTGCCTGACAACACAACATGTGGTGGTGGTGGTGGTGGTGGTGGTGGTGGTGGTGGTGCCTGACAACACAACATGTGGTGGTGGTGGTGGTGGTGGTGGTGGTGCCGTGGTGATTCGCAATGGGGTGGTTGGTTGGCTGGGGTCGTGCATCGTGAGCCATCGTGAGTATCCTCGCCGCGAAGTATGGAAGGCACTGGCGTCAGTCCCAAATGACCGGCGTTATCGAATACCGGTAGCCCGGGCCAACTGCCACCTCTAGCCCTTATCGCACATGGCGGTACCTGGCGGTACCGGCCCTTTCGCCGCGGCCCGTCTCCCCGTGCCCCTCCTTCCCGGCTCCCCGCGCAGCCCCGAGCCCTCCGGCCCCCCCTCCCGGCCATCCGGTCCCGCGCCTCAGTTCCCCCCATGGCCCCGTCCATGATCCCCCACAGCCTGCCGCAGCACCTCACCAGCGGGTGCAGATTGTGTTTGAGGTATCCTAGAGTGTTGAACGCCACGCAATTGGGAAGGCGGGAGGCCACCTCGGCCAGCTCGGAAAGGGTGGTGCAGCTGCCAGGGGGGGGCGGGGAGGCGTGGAGGGGAGGAGGAGCAAAGGGGACATGACCGTCCGAAGAGGGGAGCGGAACAGTACGGGGCCGGCTAGGGGACGGGAGGAGGGGTGCGTAAGGAAAATGTTCGCACGTGGGGTGAGACGAGCGGGGGCGCCATGAGTCAGCGGCGTTGCTGTCGGCAACGAAGCAGAGCTCGGGCCATTGCGCACACGCTCAGCAGGGAGTGTCGTGCCGCGGGCTAGGCAGCTCTGGAATCCAAACTCGACGGCGGGGCTGACAGACACGTGGCCGGGACCAATGCGCGACCGCGCCACAGCCCAGTGCACGGCGCACACCGTTGCGGCCGCGGGGTCGGTCCCTGTTGGCAGCCAGCTAGGGACCTGGGCTGGTGGGCATTCTCGGTGAGGCAGATTGCGCAACGGCGGCGCCCCCAAGTTGCTGCGACGCGTTGCGTCACCCTCCCGGCGTTGCTCACTCCCTTCGCCCGGGCCGCCACGGTTACTTTGCGGCGGTCCTTTTATAATCCCCCACGCAACCTGTGTCATGCGGGTTTACGTGACAGGGGGGCACAGCACACAGCGTCCCGGCCCTCCCCCCGTCAACGTACGTCGAGGTGAAGATCATGTCGCCGTTGGCGGGGTGCCGTATGTCGCAGCCCGGCGAGTCCAGCGACTGGTAGAACACCCAGCCGGGGAAGTCGGGGGGCCGGGCTGCAGGGCGGCGAGGGGAGGAGGGAAGGGGACGGGACGCGGGGAGTGGGGAGCAGGGCATGGGGCATGGGGCGGGCCAGGTGAATTACAGCAGTCCATGACAGGCAAACTGACAGGGGCGGGCGGATGAGAGCGAGCAGGCCAGCCAAATGCACGCCCGTTTATCCCGGTGCGTGCTCATGCACTTCAGAACCGCCCCCAAGCGCCTCCAAGGCGCACCAGGCAGGGCCGGGGCAAGACAGATGAACCTGGGCCGGTCTAAATATCGTGTGGGCTACAAAGCACGTTTTCTTGGGGCTCTCTTGGCCGGGCAATTTTCATTGCACGGGCGCGCTAGGGTCAGGAAAATGTCAGGATTCTACAAGCCGTACATGCCGTACGCGCGTCCTAATTTTTACTACGCCACGGGCGTACGCATGAACAGAACGCCAGGAGCCACAAGCCCCGCACTCGCCTATCGGCTCTGCCTCCTCCGGCAGCGGCGGCGGCAGAGGGCAGCCCAGGTTGCGCGCAATCGCCTCCTCCCGCACGTACATGCCCACGCCCGGCACGTAGCTGTAGCGATTCCAGCGAGACATGGGCAGCAGCGCGTCCTTGATCCAGCCTGATCAGCGCAGAATCAGGAACAGCGCCAGTGGTGAACACGAGAGCGGCCGCCATCGGCAGCGGAAGCGGAAGCGGCCGTCAACGGGAGCGGCAGCGGAAGCGGCAGCAGCAGTATGAGCGGCAGTGGGGGAGCTCGCTGGAGAGGCATGCGTGTGCGGCGTAAGAAAGGAGATACTGCAGCGTAGGGACGGTACGGCGCGTGAACGGGGCGCGTGGGAGGGATATAAAGGGGCAGGCAGCTCAGAGGGTGCCCGTGGACTGGACTCAACTGGACCTAGCGCGACGCATCCGGGTGCTCCCGCCCCCAGCGCCGACCCAGGCCCTGTGGGCCGGTTGCCCGTTGCGACGCACCCTGCGTGTTGAAGGCCACCGCGTTGAGCTGCTCCGCGCGGGCGGCCAAGTCTGGCGGGTTAAGGTTGCCAGCCGCCTGCTCCGGTGTGGCGCAGTCGTTGCCGCCCGAGTCCATCCCCGGGAAGAAGCACCAGCCGGGGATGGCGGTGGCAGGCTGGGCGGGGACGGCCGCCGCTGCGGGGCGGGGAGGGCCGGCGGGATGATGACGAGCGGGTTTCGGGCTTTGGCGGACGTGAGACATGGTGGAGCAGCGCGCGTCAAGATTGTTGACGCCGAAAGGTGACGCGGGATGGAGGTGCGGACGGGGCACGAGGTCCGGTGGGACAGTTGGAAACAGAGCAGGTTGGCAGCTGCTGGCAGCTGCTCTGGTTGGAAAAGGGGCCAGGTTGGTTGGCTGGCGTTGGCTGGAGATGTCGGCTGCTAGGAATTCCTTCAATTGAGAAGTGACAATGGAATGGTGGGCTTGGGGTCTGGGTTTGGCATATGGGCCTCGCTCTCAAGTTCCGCGGCCTCTGTTCGCCGCAACCGTGCCTTCGAAGCGGTCGACGTTCGCATTCCCGCACTCGCAAAATGCCTTACGGGGATTCGCTTCAGGACCAAAGCGAACTGCATTTAAGCGTTGCCACAACGCAGGATCTGACACAACTCGTCGCCATAGCTTGTTGACAGCGCCCAAAGTCAGCAGCGCCTCGCCATCGAACACAAACTGAGAACAGATGTGATCAATAAATTCTGGTAAGGGATCTGCTAAGCTTAGCGCCGAAGCGCCTTCCGTCGTTTCGACAGCCATCCGAAAGCCCCGTTAGGCTTTGCAGGAAAGACGTAAATATAGGGAAGGAGGGAGGTAGTGTCATGTCATTGTTGCCGTTCCTGTAATTCGAGATCTTTATTGCCCGTTGCGTCACACATTAGAATGGAATAGAAGCACCAACCGCCATCAACCGCCATTATAAACATCCCGGAACGGCCTCGAAGTCGCGTAATTTCCCGCTGTATGAAGTACTCGAGCGGAGAATTTAAATATTATAAGGATTGCCATATTGCCAGCTCCTTGCTGCAACGGCAACAGTATCATGGCTGAACTTGAATCCGCTGTGGAGAGCACCCAGGCAACGAGCTTGGGAGATCCGTTCCCAGAGGTCGCCGATAACTTATGTGATCTGCTTGTATTCGATGAGGAGTCGCTCCTGAGACTTGGCAGAGTGAACAAGTGCTGGCGACGTATTGTTAACACCCCAGCGCTTTGGGACCGCTTGAACGCGGAACGCTTTGGGCTCGTCGCAAATACCCGTAAGCAACGACTATATTAGCTTCGGGAATAGGACCGGTATCCACTTGCACGTGCATCCATCTGTACTGGTTGGAATGGTATCTGAAGGGAACAATTTGGAACGTTGCATGGGGAAAGCGTCGAGGGCTCGCTAGCTTTGCGACGCCAACTCTCGAAGCAGGCACAACAGCTGGCGGCTGCAACGGTGGCCTTTGCGACGGACCCTTGTCTGCTGGACAGCCTCCTTCAGCTCCCTCGAATTGCGCAGCCGAGGCTCCCCTTTCCCTCGATTCCGCCTATGACCAAGTCCGCTCCCTTGCGCAATCTCCCCGACGAAACCCTGCTCCATTCCCACCTCCTTCGGGTGCGGTCCCTCGCAGCGGCGACCGTCCCCGCGCAACCGGCCACCGCCATCCCCGGCTGGTGCTTCTTCCCCGGCCTGGACTCGGACGGCGGCGACTGCGCCAATCCGGACGATGCCGGGGGCCAGCTGAACCCGCTAGACTTGGCCGCCCGCGCGGAGCAGCTCAACGCGGTGGCCTTCAACACGCAGGGTGCGTCGCAACGGGCAACCGGCCCATAGGGCCTGGCTCGGCGCTGGGGGCGGGAGCACCCGGACGCGCCGCGCTAGTTCCAGTCCAGTCCACGGCCCTGTACCGGCACTGGGATCGACTCGTGTCTTGGTATGCTTGTGACGAACGGACCGCAAGCAGTAGCCTCCGATGCGTCGTGCTCGCTCGTGTGTCGACGTTATTGTTGTTGTCGTTGATGGTGTTTGTTACTTGCGCGTCACAGACAATGAAAGATCCGACTGGGGCGCGTCGGGGGCCTGTCGTTGGCGTCGGGCGGCGCTGGGTTGGCGCTGCGGAGCTGGCCGCAACGGGGGCTTCAGCGAGCAGAGCAGAGAGGGCACTACTGGCGGGTGCGGGTTTGCCTAAACTTCTTGGCTAGACAGGCGGGTTCACCGGTGCCGCGTCATGCCGTGCAAAGTACAGAAGTACAGAACCTACGGGAACGGCGGCGGACGCGCCCGGACAAGGGTTTGCGGTTCCCACGGGGTTTGGGTGAGGCACCCGCGCGACACACGCCAGCTCCAGCTGTCACCGCCCCCCGCCCGGCTCAGCCGCGGCCCTTCTACACGGGGAAGGGTTGCGAAGATTTCAACCGCCGAAGGAAACGCTGCCCGCTGCGCCGCTCTGCCCTCGTGCGGCTGCTTTTGCAGGCTGGATCAAGAGAGATATCAAGCCGTACAGGGCCTGGAACCGCTACAGCTACACCCCCGGGGTGGGCATGTACGTGCGGGAGGAGGTGGTGGCGCGCCGCCTGGGCAGGCCGCTGCCGCCGGCCCTGCCGGAGGTGGCCGAGCCGGAAGGTGGGTGCGGTGGTGCGGATGGGTGCGGGTGGAATGTGTGTTGTTGTTGGAACAATCTGCCAACTGTGGAGGGCCGCGCGGCTCCATGGCCGTTGCGGCGCCGACACGTTTTGCCGTCCGCGCCCCATCCGCTGTTCCCTGGTCCCTATCCAGTGTTCGCTGACCGTGTGGCGCCCTCGGCGGGTACAGCGCCCTATCTGCTGTTCCCGCAGAGGGGGCGGCCACATGATCAGCGGACATCCGTCTCGCGAATAGGGCCGCTACCGCCGCCGATCCACAACACGTCAGGACAGGCCCCAATCCGAACATTCGAGAGCGTACCCGCTCCGGAACTCCGAGACCGCGTTGCGTCAGAGACAGCTCCATCGTACATGCCTCCCGTCTTACCCGAGCACGCCGCTACCTAACCCGCACGCCCTCTCCCGCCGACACCCCAAACGCGCGCGTGAGCTCTTCGCGCCCGCCCGTTCCTTGGACGGTGACCCTCACCCACCTCCCCACTCCCCGTGTCCCGTCCCCTTCCCTCCTCCCCTCGCCGCCTTGCAGCCCGGCCCCCCGACTTCCCCGGCTGGGTGTTTTACCCGTTGATGGACTCGCCGGGCTGCGACATACGGCACCCCGAGAATGGCGGCGGGGACTTTCTGGCCAGGTGCGTTGCGCGGGTTGCACTGGGGCTCAGCACTGGACAGGGGCCTGTGCTGCGCGGCGCCGGTGGTGTCAGGACGCGCCTGCCTGCGTGGCCACAAGCGGCGCGGCGGGGGGTAGCTAGGAGGTGGACGTGGACGGCTGTCCGGGAAGCGGCGACTGAAGGCGTCAGGTGCGGTAGCCCGCACAGCGCTCACCCTGCGGGCTGGCATCGTAAGCTCCCGCTCCCCTGTCCCTCCGCTCACCATTGACGCATAGCAATCTCCATCCTCTTCCCGCTCCCCTCCCCGACTCCCCTCCCCTTCCCTCCTCCCCTCCACGCCTCCCCGCCCCCCCCTGGCAGCTGCACCACCCTTTCCGAGCTGGCCGAGGTGGCCTCCCGCCTGCCCAACTGCGTGGCGTTCAACACTCTAGGATACCTCAAACACAACCTGCACCCGCTGGTGAGGTGTTGTCATGGATGGGGAACTGGGAGGGGGCGAACTGGGGGGGGGGGCATGGCGGGGCGGGGACGCGGGAGGGGGGCGGAGGGCCCGCTGCTGCATAGCAGCATAGGGAGTTGCCAAAGGAGAGGTGGCGGCATGGCGACCTAGGTGGCGGGTGCCTGCTGGCCGTCCGGTCCATGTGTGCGCGTGTGTGTCTCTGCGTGTGTCTCTGCGTGTGTGCGCAAGTGTGTGCGCGTGTGTGTGTGTAGCTGAATGGTTGAGGGCGCAGCTTCGCCGCGGCTAGGGACTGCATCGGGTCTGGGGGTGTCTTGCCAGGATGCCAGCCATGTGTTTTTTGTTCAGGCGGAGTCCAGCAAACAACTCATGCTCCCTGAACCAGCTAGGCGACCGCCGTGCCGTGCCTCCACAAACCCCTCCACAACCGCCTCCACAACCGCCTCCACAACCGCCTCTACAAACAGACAACTGTCCCTTATCGCGTGGATCTCTCACCCTCGCTCCTTGCTCCTTGCCCCTCTCCCCCCACATTGTTGCAAATTCACTCTTCAAACCCCCCTTTGTCAGGTCCACTGGCGGCAGATGGGCGGCGCCTGCAGCTGGAATGGCATGTACGTGCGGGAGGATGAGGCGGCGGCGCTGAGGCTGTGGCGACCCGTGCCGGGTGCGTGAGGCGGGGGAGGGGAGGGCGGTCTGGTCGCTGCACAAGTGGTGAGTTCCGACTGCGCCTGGCTGGCCACAGCCCACCCATACGGAGGTGTGGGGCGGCGCGCGATTGAGGACGGGTCCTGCGCAATCCGGCCGGCGCACTGCCAGGGCAGTGGGGAACGGCGACTAGGCGGTCTAGGCCCCATGTCGCGGGGGGGCGCCGGCAAGGCGACTCAGCGGGATGCAATCCAGCTTCTCCCACCAGCGACGCATCGCACTCTTAATCCCCCTGCCCATTGGGTGTTCCTGACCCGTGGCCCCTTGTAGTGTCACAGCTCAGCTCCGCGACCCTTCCCGGCCTCCTCCCCCCCGGGCTCCGGCCTATACGTGGATAACCCCCCGTCCGCAGTGACTCACTTTTATATAAAGGAGCGTATCACTCCCTGACCCCGGTCCTCCACTCCTCCAGCAGGCCGCATCATGGACCCCTGCATCCGCTTCTGCCAGCTGGCCAAAACGCGGCTCATGGCGGCGCGCGACGTGGACGTCACCTGGCTCAACGGCAAGTATCTGGAGCGGGTCCCGGATCCGTACACTGCGCGGATGGCCGCAGCAGGGGAGCTAGCGGATTTGGCGGGTACAGCGGCGGATGGCGGCGCCGCTGCCGCCGCACCGGCCAACCCCGGTGCGCTGCCGCTGCCGCTGCTGCTGCCGCCGGCAGAGGCGGTGAGGCTCATCGACGTGTGCTGGCTGGAGCTGAGCGGCCGATTTAACGGTGAGGGGGACATGGGGGGTTTTGGGGGGGCCGCATGGCTGGGCGGGGCGGGGCGGGGTGCTGGATGCACGGCAGGGGCGTAAGGCAATGGTGGCATGTTTGCTGACCGTCAAGGATGGGCTCAGGGTCTCAGCGGTGAACAAGATAGTGCACACGGATGCAGCGTTCGGGGGCGATGGCTAGGGCATGGATCGGGTGCGGGCGGCCGGTGCCAGCAGGGGAAGTGGCCAGTTTAAGGAGGTGGTGGCCGGGGGTTTGCTGGAGGGCGCCTGCATTTCAGGCCGGATCCAGGCGAAGATAAGCGCAGCAGAGGAAACAGCAACCCCATTTGAGCTGGACGGGCGCACGGCGGGCCAGGCCCACAAATTCAGCCCGCTGCTTTGCGTCAGTGCTGCTCCCAGCCCGCATTGCCGCAGCTGTGGCACGCATCCTCCTGCGCGCGCTGCATCGCCCGCCCTCCCTCTCACCTTGTGAAGCCAAGCTTCGACCTCTTTCCTCCCCCCTTCCTCCCCCCGCACGCACCTTCGCACCCCCCCCCCCGCCCGCAGGCGTCGGCCCGGGCCGCTACCGCTGCGTGTGGCTCCTCCACTCGATCAGGAACTGCAACATACCCGAGCTCAACTTCCGAATCACGCTGCGCGACGCCAGGCGGCTGCGCGACGGCCTGGCGGCAGCCGCAGGCGCAGACGCGCCGGGCAGCTCGGCCGCTGCCGGCGGCAGCGGTAGCGACGGCATCCCTGCGCTGGGCTCTGAGCTGGCGGCGCTGGTTGTGGACAGGAAGGAGCTGCGCAGCCGCTCGGGCAACGGCTGGTGCCGCCAGCGCGCCGGCGCGTTCGAGGTGCCGCGCGGTGCGGTGTACGATGTGGATGTGCGGCTGTGGAACCACGGGCCGACCTGGAAGAGCGGCCTCATGTTCAAGGAGTTGCGGCTGGAGCGGCTGGAGGAGGGGGAAGCGGCGGAGGAGGGGCAGGCGGCTGGGGCGGTGGTGGAGGAGGAGGGCGAGGAGGAGGAGGAGGACGATGACCCCTCCTCGGTTTGGGACGAGGGGGACGCGTATTCGGACGGCATTTTGGACAATTGGGAGGGCGATGGCGACTACGACGACTACGAGGACGACGACGACTGATGGTCCCTCGTGACGAGGCTGCGATCGGACGAGGGTTTCGGGGCGGGGCCCGCCAGCCGTAACGGCAGGGGCGATGCGATGCGGGGCGCGCGCGCCGCGAGGGGACTGTGAAAAAAGGAATTGAAGGAATTGGTGTAGGTGTTTGAAGGGCTTGCTGTACACTACAAGAATGTTGCGCCGTGTAAGCCGGGAGTCAACAGCGCTGCGGTGCGCTTTGGCAGGATGTTGCAGGCTTGGTTGTCGTCGTGCGGTTTCCTCCCGTTATGAACCGGGGTGCTGGCCCCCGCCTCGCGTCTTGGTGTGTAGATGGGGTTGCATGAGAACCTGGCGAGCAGGGTGCAGATGCTGTGTTGTGGTTGTTCCAGTTGGCTCCTCCAGACCTCCGGAAGGGTACAGCCAGCGCCCAGCGGGGCAGCTGGCCTTGCACTGTAGCGGAGACGACCGGGGCAAAAGGAAGGCATATCCAGACGTTGTGTGTTCGGTGGTGCGGTGCGGTCAGCGAGATTCCCGGCATGAACGCTCGGGACGGGATGCGCGGTGCAGGGTTCACGGCGGAGATGGACAGCGGGAAGGAAGCACTGCTGCTCCCGCACGGTACCGGACCCGCCCAGGTGGGGGTGCTGGGTGGCTGGGTGGCTGCCGGGGGCGCGGCCGCTCCCAGTATGGCTGCGGCTGACGCCGCTGTTGTCAAATACGGTGCATGCAATGCATGGCGATCAAGTACATTGTTTGCAGGATGGTGTGGGAGATGGGACCCGGCCGGCCGGCGGGTCCCAAGCGACCGTTGAGAGCGCACGGAGGGCCGCGGGCTTGAGGCGACGCGTTAGGTAGTACATGTAGACGACGAGTACGCGAGCTCAGTGCCGAAATGCAATAGCGCTGGTCCTTACGGCGGGCAACGACTGCCGGCCCCGTCGCTCAGGTCGGTAATGGAGGGGAAGGGGAAGTTGACTGCAGTCGGTACTGCCAGTTGACGCGGAAGCAGCCCCGGTTGGGAAATCTGCAGCGGGTGTGCAGGGCTTGCGATTTGGGACATTTGGAGCGTCCAGCGGCAGTAGAGGCGCTAAAGCGAGGCCGCCAGTGTCTTTAAAGTGCAGCGACCGGAACGTGTGCGCCGGGTTGGGTTGCATAGTCGAAACGTCGTTTTGGGAGCAGCTACCGCAAGCTCCTCCGGTTGTGTTGGTGGCACCCTGAACGCTCCCATGAGCTTCACAAAGTCCGGCCGCCCCCCTTGTATGTTAGGTAGGGACTCGAGGCCCCACCTGAGGGACCTACGGGTCGATCATATCTATGGCTTATCGCCCTATCGTGGCATACTCTTGAATGGCGGAATTATAAGTTGGTCATGCTTGTGTCCTCGATGAAGATGACGACTAGCCAAGACAGTCCGGCAAGAAGATGGAAGACATGTTCCAGCGGTTGATGGCTTGCCGCGCAGTTTAACACCGGAAGGTATGTCTGTATACTGGCAGTGTGCCACTCTACGCTTTACAGCAACGAACGAATAATTATTAACAATTTCACGGCATACTGTCGTACGCGCCAGCCGGAATTTGTCTTGCGCCTGCGCCCCAATCGGTCCTTTCCCCACGGCCCCGGCCTTAGAAAGCAGCAAAGATGGGTTACGTCAAGGTCGTCAAGACCTCGGCCTACTTCAGCCGCTTCCAGGTCAAGTACCGCCGGAGGCGCGAGGGCAAGACCGACTACCGCGCTCGTCTGCGGCTCGTTAAGCAGGATAAGAACAAGTACAACACCCCCAAGTACCGTCTGGTGGTGCGCTTCAGCAACCGCGATGTGACCTGCCAGATTGTGCGCTCCACCATTAAGGGCGACATCGTGGAGGCTGCCGCCTACGCGCACGAGCTGCCTGAGTATGGCCTGAAGTGCGGCTTGACCAACTACTCTTCGTGCTACTGCGTCGGTCTGCTGGTTGCCCGCCGCATCCTGACCAAGTTCGGTCTGGACAAGCACTACCCGGGCCAGGAGGAGCCCGATGGCGAGGACTTCAACGTCGACCCTGTTGAGGACGGCCCGCGCCCCTTCTACTGCCTGCTGGACACTGGCCTGAAGCGCACCTCGACCGGCTCCAAGGTCTTCGCTTGCCTCAAGGTGCGCTTTTCGGCGGCGGCGCCCGAGGTCTCGGTTCCCGCTCACGTGGTATTGTCTAGTCCTTTACATGTATCACTCTAATCAATTTTAATGAGGCGGTTTGCATTCCCGAATTGTTTTTGCCTCAGGGTGCCCTGGACGGCGGTCTGGACATTCCCCACAACGAGAAGCGCCTGGTGGGCTACGACCGCAGCAGCAAGAAGTTCGATGCTGAGGTCATGAAGAAGTACATCTTCGGCGGCCACGTGGCGGAGTACATGGAGGAGATGGAGGAGGAGGAGCCGGAGAAGTACACCAAGCACTTCTCCAAGTTCCTGGAGGAGGACATCAGCGGCGGTGACCTTGAGGACCTCTACGCTGAGGTGCGAATCCTTCCCGGGGGAGGGGTGGGCACTGGTATCGGATCGATGGTGTGCGGAAAGGGCGGGTATTGGTTGGGTATGGGGGGACAGGACGGACAAGGTGTGTTATTGCGTCCCTGCGAAGGCCTACATGCTAACACTTGATTAAGCGTTCGCCATGAATTTTGCGATGCACCTCCGCCATTTTGCACGCCATCTAGAGTACCTGCGTGGTCTGCTTTCCAAGCAGCTTGCGTCTCGTACGTCAAACATGTGCCTCCCTATGATGTATGAGTTGGACGACGGCTTGCGGCAAGGTTGCCGTATAATTCACGGTTGTCTGGGTACAACCTGACTGCTGGAGGCAGTGCGAATGCATTGGCAGACCGCCGCGTCTCGGGGTCACGACAGGTTCCCTTCGACTTCTGTATGAGCTCCGGCCATGGAATTCGCCAGATCTTCCATGCGCGTACCTAGTCGTATTATGTCATGAGTACGGATGCCTGTACGGATGCCGGCCCGCTAATTCGCTCGCGCTGTGGCTCATGTTGCACCGGAAGACGCCCGCCTGCACTGTTTCCCTCTTATGGGAGCGGGTAGTGCGGTGCTCTCGGGGCGCTGCGCACTGCAATCTTGTGGTTGCGGTCAGCTGTCCCACCTCCCCGACGGGCGCCCCTGTGGCTGTCCGAAGGAGGTTTGGCGCTACGGCCGTTAGCCTCCGTGACCTTGCACCCGATCCCGATGGACCTCGGAAGTGCACCGGAGGGCCCGACGAGTACTGGTCTGACGCTTTGCGTCAGCTGGGAACCCCGGGTGCTGTAGCGTCTTTTCCGGTTGCGCTTAGCACATCGAGGAAGCTCTTTGAACGCTGCGCTCCACGTGTCGCACACATTTCATGCCATTCATGGGTGTCAAGAGTGTGACCTTCCGCGTTGAGCGGACCCACTGTGGACCTCATGGGACTCGTCATCATTGTGCTGGCTGTGGGACGCTGGACGCTTGGTTCACATTGGGCGCCTGTGCGCAGCTGCTGTGTGTCTTGGCCTGACGAACAACCTGAACGGTGGGATGGTCGCTGCCTTTCGTGGTTCTCGGTCGTGGTCTGTTCCATAGGAAGAATCTATGCTATGTGACTGCTGTTCGTTCTATGGCCACTGCGTGGCCATCGCTGCTTCGGTTGGGCCGTGCACCCTGTGGTTCGCAGGTGCACAAGAACATCCGCGAGAACCCGATGAAGGAGAAGAAGACCCGCACGAAGCCCGCCACCCAGGAGCGCTGGCACGAGGTGAAGCTGACGCTGGAGCAGCGCCGCGAGAACCTGAAGCAGAAGCTGGCCACCCTCATGGACGACGAGGAGTAAATGGCTCGGCAGTGATGCAGGGGCCGCTTTTCCCTCTTGAGGGTTGTTGGCGGGGTGTCGAGGCCGATGGGATGTCTGTAGGGCATATCACCCCTACCGCCCCCTACCGTGATCTCGGATTGCCCTCCAGTTTGTAACTGTTTGACGCCTGCATTGTTACGCCTCCGTTGCCGTACACTTTCCATACAAGTTCGCTCGGCCAGGCTGTGTTCCGGATCCGACAGCGCTTACTTGCGTGCAACTTGCACACCAACCACCAGTGCCAGTTTTTCCGTACCCTCCGTTGAGCGTAGAAGCGTACATTTCAGTCCCTTCACAGGGCGTCAACCCATCAGCCCAACGCAAGAAAGTGCACATACCCTAGCGGCTTCGAAATGCAATCGAGCTTAGCTCGTCCGTAATGAACGCGCTCGCTCAGGGGCCTGTCCGAGAATCGAGATCCAAGCATACAAGTGACGCGATGCGGAAAACGCCCCGGAAAATCACGTATTAATCTATCTTTCAGTTGTCATAGAGGCACGTAAGGTCATGTAAACGTGTGAAAAAGTGTAAGACGGCCTACGAGACTACGTTACGGACTGCCTGCGGTGTGGCTTTCCTGCATTACATTACTTGCATCCGCAATTGATTTTAAGTTTTAACCTTACATGGTTCGTCTATCGTTTACTCTCGGAGTTGTTTACCGGTGCTGCGGAAAAGGAGAAAACATATTTAGGCTGTCGCTGTCTGACCCAGTCTTACGCGAGAACGCGGATGCATCACCGCTTCAGTCTTGACGATGTACCGGTCTACTTTCGGATTGGTTCAGTTGGAGCAGGTGCTGCCTGTCGGTCTTGGTTTGGGCGACGACCAACCGTGGATGATGTCGTAAAGATGGCTCTGCAGGACTGGGCGTTGGCTGCGGGATTGGTGTCGGTTTTGGGCAACCTCTTAATCTCGGTACGTAGCTGGCAAACATTATGAACACGTCAAGCTGCGCGCATACGGCTCATATCCGGGGACGCCACAGCTCCCTTCTCCTATCCCGCCAGGCGCCGTGCCCGCAATGGGGCAAGCCGTTGCGGGCATGAGCAGCGGCTTGGGCCAGGTCAGCTGCTTCCTCGGTGGCGCTGGCACGGGTGTCCGTGAGGCCGTACGCCGCCTGGGAGTAAAAGGCCTGGATGCGGGCCTGGGATGCGGCGTGGGTGTTGGCTACGGCTTTGGCGCAGGCCTCTTCCTCAAACCCTCAGCAGCCGAACAGCTGGCTCGGCTGGCGGAGGATACGGCAGGTGACGGCCATCGCAGCAAACCGCAGCGGTCCCGAGGAGCGGGGCGTAGTTGGCCGGCCAAATGACCGGGGGCTAGAATTGGGGGAGCATGAGCGAACCCGAAGCCTGGGGCAGCCCGGGTGGATGATACGGGGATCGGGGCCGGGTGGCTGCGCCATCTCCTGATGGCAGTTGCCTCCGTGCACGGTGCACCACACACGGCTTGCACGGACGTGCTGGTGTTCCCATGGGGTTAATAGCCCTACCCTAAACCCGCCACCCGTCGTTCGGAGCCTTCGTCTTTCCGAAGGCATGCCATTTGCCATACGCCCCGTAGTTCCCTTCCACCCGACCCCAATGCTGAGCAGCTTGGTGCTTCCCCCAACACGCCCCACCGCGGGCCCCTTCTCCAAATAGGCAACCTGGCGCGCCACACGAAAGCCAAGTTGCAGCAGGTGGGGCTGCGATTACAGCTGCCCGAGGGCCCGCAGCAGCAGCAGTTCTTGCCTGCCTCGCAAGAGGACCTGCAGCTGCAGCAGCCCTCTCGCGGCGGCGGCGGTGACGGCGCTCGACACCCGACGGCGCCGCCCCTTGTGCCGCCCCAGCAGCCGCACGCACAGTCGCCGGGCGATGGGCCGCTTGGCCCCTTCAGCGCCGCTGCCTGGCGGACCCTAATGCCGGCAGACCCCGGGCAGCAACAGTCGCAGCAGCAACCGCAGGACTACCTGCAGGGGACAGGAGAGGGCGCGCGGCCTCAACCTCACGCAACCGCCTCTGCAACCGCCCTCCCAGCTGCTGACAGCCAGCCTGAATCCGGAGCCTCCCGGGAGCCCTCGGCGGAGGAGTTCCGGGCTCTGCTGCGACATGAGCGCCAGATTGCGCGGCTGCGGGCGCAGAACCGGGCACTGCGGAGCGCGGTCTGCAAGCTGGACCGGAGGTGGGGCGGGAGGGTGTTGGTGCACGCTAGCCGTGTGCCGGTGGGCGTGCTGCAGATGCAACGACGCATGTTGGGGGGCACCGCGGGGGAGGGCCGGTGGGAGCGCGGGGAAAGGTATTGCTCGACAGAGCGGCAGGGTGTGTCGGGGAGAAAGCGAAGGGAGGTTGAGGAGGCGGCTGGGTCCTGGATGTGTCCGGTCGTTGGGCGGCGGGACTCGGGTGCTGAGGCCCGCGCGCAGCTGGTGTTGGTTGCGACAGCGGAGCGAACGATTTGTTGGCGGGGGGCAAGTCGCTGTATGGGCATGCCCGCTGCTGGCACCACGTACTCGGAAATGGCAGGCGTTTCAGCAGACGCCGTGTGCCCGCGGCTGCACCGGGTTAACGGAAGGGGAACCTTGGGTTTTTGGGGATAGGGTACGTACAGGTTCCTTCCTACAAGCGGTCGGGGCGGCCAGCCCGCGGCATGGATGAGAATTGGGCGCGGGTGGTCCTCTGCTTTGCAATGCAACCTGGCTGGGCAGGGTGGGATTAGGGGTACGGCCGGTATTACCGGTAATGCTGCCCTGGCGCGAACCTTCGCCTGCACATTTCTGTCCTTGCAAAGCCCAGGGCACCCCGCATTCTGTCTGCAAGAAATTTCTGCGTACATTGACAATGGACCCTTCCCTTCCCTCTTTCCGCGTGCGTTCTGTTGACAGGTTACCGCTTTGCAAGGAGAAGAGCGACGATGACGGCGGGGGAGAGAGTGACGCTTGGTGAACCATAGTTGCGTACTACGTGGATTGCCGCCAGGCGCAGAGTGCGCTTGCAGTAGTCGCTGGCGAGCCAGCCTATAGGGCCCACGGCCCCGACTTGCTGAGGAGAGGCTGCCAAACACAAGGCGTTGTACGGCTGACCATTTAAGGTTGACGGGACACTGAGCGCGGATACTGAGTTCTTCCCAGGCTGACGATATTTCCGCGAATGCCGTTGGTCGAGTTGAAGGTCGCAAGGTCCAATCTAACACAACGCGCTGACCCCATGGGGGTCGCATGTCGTTGTGGCCGTATGCTTAGGTCGCACTGTGTCCCGTGCCGGTGCGGGCACCCAGCAGGGTGGCTGTGTTTCTACTGACATGTACGAAAGGTGTACGAAAGGTGCACGTGGCGACAACCCGAACCATGGGGTCAGGGTCAATCAGCATTGCAAATGGGCTCCTTACACCCATCGTGCAGCCCCACACACCACGCACCTCGCGGCGTTCCCTGCTAGCCCTGCCGTGCCCCCCAAGTACCGACCCTAAGGTTGCCACCTGCCCCCCATCGAGTCAATGCCAGTGGTCGCAAACCACAAACGCCGGCTTGAGGGTATCGCAGGCACTAGCGGCAGCACGGGAGGAAGCCTGGCGTAACCGCTCTGCGTTTGTTCGCAACAAACCACTGAAACTGCACACAACGTAAGCCGCCAACTAAATCGTTGGCACGCCACGACCAAATGGTGGTCTGCAGCGAATAAGCGACGCTGTCCAGACACGCCAAGTTCATCAAAATTCAGTCCGCGACGTGCATGCGTCCTTTTATTCAACCCAATGCGCCAAAATTGCCGCCTAACATCCCCCTCCCAACGTCAGCAACGCCATCTGGCTTCCCTGCAAAACCCCGCTCTACTCACGCCTCGCATCGCTCTATATACCGTGCGCCTCGGCACAGGGCTCCTCACGCGCTCCAGACGATCTGTTTAAAGGTACTTCTCCACAGTCTGGACGATGGTCGCCTTCGGGACGGCGCCGATGATGGTCTCGCACTTCTTGCCGCCCTTGAAGACCATGATGGTAGGAATCGAGCGAATTCCATACTCAGACGCCACGTTCGGGCTCTCGTCCGTGTTCAGCTTCACGCACTTCAGCTTCCCGTTGAACTCCTTAGCAATGTCGTCGACAACGGGAGCGATAATGCGGCAAGGACCGCACCAAGGCGCCCAGAAGTCCACCAGCACTGGAACGTTGCTCTCCAGCACAACCGACTTGAAGGTGTCGTCGTTAACGGCGCCAGCCTCAGCGCGGACAACGACGGAACGACGAGGAGCTGCGCGGCTGAAGGCTGGCCGAACAGCCTGGGTGCGGGCCGCAGGGGCCGCAGCAACGCGACGCGCAGTCAGGGCCATTTTTGGATGGAAAGAAGTAATAAAAGAAAGTACAACTAGTTAATAGAAGTAGCGGTGGCAAAGCAGTGGGCGATGTGGGAAGCGAACATCACGCCTGCCCCTGTACTTGTCCTGCCGATGAGATGGCGAGATGGTTGCCTCAACGCCCCAACGGTCGCCACAAAGTTATACAATACACTTCAGAAACCCGATTCAAACACCAGATCTACTTTTAATGCAAGTATTGCACCAAGTATTAAGCCCACGCAGGGATCAGCGAGTCGAATTAGGTTTCTGACAAAGCGGAATTTGCTGACAAGTACCGTGGATAGAAACATGCTTGATCTGGGTCTCCTTTAATTTCTCGTGGCATTGTTCCTCAGGAATCGCGTGCCACTGACGGGATGTCGACGCATGACCAGATACTGCGATTGCGTCAATTCCAACTGCAATCATAGGCATGGTCGGCATAGTTATTCAGGCGTATGCACAGCTCACGTTCTGTTGGTGGGAAGTAGGTGTGTATGTGCTTGCATCTTGCCAACAGTCTCGTCACCAACAATCGGGGCATGGGGCTTTTGTGGCACTGGAGTTGCAGAAACGCGTCATGTGGTATTGGGTCTCATGGGCGAGGGTCCTATCGTCGGCGCCTGTTACCGTGTGGGAGGGTTTGTGGGCACGAAGCAAGGACGGGTGGTGTCGCACGAATCGCTATGGTTCCGGAATACTGCCCTGGTCCGAGGCCCTCAAAGTCCAAAGGCATACCGAAAAACCCAGCCTCGTGACGTCCCTAATCGATGCATTAGCGTTCTGTCCACTAAACTAATTCGGAAAACTTTGCGGGAAAATGAGGAACGGGTGCCTGTCGTACAATGTCGCCTCGGCCTGACAAATGCCGAGGCCGCCTGAAGCCACCTCTGATCTCGCAGACGGCGACACATAGCCGCAACACCGGTATTATTCAAACCACGTAAAGAGGCACTGTACCGCGAAAGTTTGAAGCCATTAGTCTGCTGTACAACAAATTTGGCGCAAAATCACACCACGTGTGAGACTGGCGGAGCCCTAGATGCGTTCTCGACCTCCCTACCAGGAGATGGAAGTGCATCAGGCCGCTGGCTCAACCCCTCAGCAGGATAGTCGTTTCCTTCCGGGCTTTGACGCAATCGCCAACAGCGCAGAGCTCGCGCTGCATGTCCTTGGCGGCACCAACAACCACGGCAGAAGTGCGAAGTCTGCTATGGCAGGCGCCCGAGGACATCATAAGCCGCCCGATGGCCCTTCCGCTGATATTAGCCCGCGAGGCGGCTCCCGGCCGGAAGGTGCGGTCGCTTGTCTTACAGTTTCAGGAAGCGTAAGATTTTAAGTCATGCAACGGTGTAGTCAGGGCAAGGTTTGGACGTAATGATGTTCGGCGCCACGTTGGCAGCCCGCGATATTTTTTAGTGAGACGACACCTGCGGGCGGCACCTACAGCGACCCGCGGGTCACTGCGCATCATGTCCCTACCAAACCCGCCCCTGCGACCCTGAGCACCACCGGTCGCCACTCAGCAATACGTCACCATGACCCATATGGCTGATGTTCGCTGCTCGCCTCCCCGTCGCCACAGCAAGCAGCTACAAGCCAGCAACCGAGCCAGCATCCCTTTGAGGCGTTGTCGCGGTTTCACGGACTGCTTTGCGCCCTCGCCTGGCTATCGACCTATCGGATGTGTAGTTCCGGAGGCATGCCGCCACCCAGCCGCCGCGGGTCGCCATCGCGCAGGTCAGGGGAGCGGCAGCGGCGGGCCAGCAGGCCCTGTCGCCCGCCCCACACCACGTTCACCGCCGCCAAGGCGGGCCTCCGCCGCACTGTTGCCTGCTTCACTGTCGTCTACACCGTGCCCCCCGCCCTGCCACCTCATCGCCGTACAGGAGGTCTGCCGAGCCCCGAATCCCGCGCGGGGTCCTCGGAGGCTCGGATTGGGGGAGACGCGACGCCACGTGTCGCGACGGGCCACCGCACACAAGCCGCCACAGCCGTCGACAAGCGCAGCGGTGGCGGCGGCGCCGGCGGCGCCACCGGTGGCGCCGTACAGGGCCCCAGCACGCCTGACAAGGAGCAAGAGCGCGACCACGCAGGCCGCGCCGTTGCGCACGGCGGCGCGCAGGCCCGCGCGAAGCACCGCGGCCACGGCCGCTGCCAACACCGCCGCCGCAGCAGCAACAGCATCGGCGGTGGTGGCACTATTAGCGCCAGAAGCAGCAGCAGCAGTAGCAGCGGTATCAGCAGCCCGAGGTCCGGCGGCGAAGGTCAGGATGGCGATGGGCCAGCTGCCGGACATGGATCCGTAGAAGTCAGCCCGAGGGGAGCAGCGATCGAGGTACCAGAAGTGGATTTGTTGGCAGCTGCGAGCACCAAGGCACCACTGCAGAAGCCACATCAGACACATCTCACGCCGCCTTCACCAGCGGCAGCGCAGCAGCAGCGCCAGCACCAGCCGCCGCCGCCGTCCCCGCAACGACAGCACGCCGCCGCCGCGGAGGGCGCATTTGGCGACAGGCCGGCCGGGTTGGCCGCTTCTTCCGACTTGGCCGACTCATCATCGTCCTTCGCCACGGGTGGAAGTGGCGGCAGTGCCGGCGGCGGCGGCAGCTCCTTGAGCCGCGCCGGCTCCGCCTCCGGCGCCACGCTGCTTGCCGCGAGGGTGGCGTCGCTGGACGCAACGCAGCGCAGCGCCGTACTGCGCACCGCCATCCGACTGCACCACGCCGCCTCGCGCGGGCCGCTGCCATTCGGTTCGGCGCCGCCGTCGCCGCCGGCGACGGTTGCGGCTGCGGCGGCAGCGGCGGCATCCGACGGCATCCCGCCCTCGGACGGCGTCCGGAAGGGCACCGCGATCGCGTCCGAGTCAGCCACGTCGCCGCCGCCCGAGGCTGAGCCTGCCGCCGTCGACGCCGCAGACCCAGCTCTGCTGCCATGCGCTCTTGGAGCGGCTGGAGAGGCATCCCCGCCGGCGACGTCCACAACGACAACGGCAGAGCAGCCCAGCCCGCCCGGGGCCGCTGGCGGGTCCGGCGCCGCCACCGCCGGCGCAGTGTCGTCTCGGCCACACCTGCCGCGCCTCGCCCTGGAGCGCATGGTGAGCCGTGGCCGCAGCGCCGACCTGACCTCCTATCTGGACGTCATGGATCTGCAGGTGTCGGCGGCGGCGGTGGCCGCAGCGGCGGCGGCGGCCGCCGCCACCATCACGCCCGCGGCCGCTGCGGCGGCGGCAGCGGCGGAAGCGGAGGCAGCTGCCGGCACCGGCACTGGCACCGGCGACTTGCACGAGCCCGCTGTAGCCACCACAGCCTGCCCTTGGGTTACGGCCGCAGGAGCGACCCAGATGGGGCGAGGAGGAGGCCCGCGGCCGGCGCAGCGGCCGCAGCAACAACGGCCGGCGCAGTCATCGGTGCTGCCGCAACAAGCGTCGAAGGTGGCCCTGCAGCACCCGCCCGACGCCACGATGGCGGCCGGTGCCGGTCTTGGCTGGCCGGGCCTCGCGCCTCGCCTGCCGGCCTCCGCATCGGCGTCCCGGCTGCAGGATCTGGCGGTGGTGGCGGCGCCACCGCCGCCTCCGCCGCGCCGCGGCGGCAGCTGGGCGCAAGCCGACAGCCGAGCTTCGGCGGCGGCGACTGCAACGGAGCGGGCCGGCATTCAGCACAACGTTGGCGTCTGGGAGATGCCGTTCGGGAGAGGCGGCGGCGGCGGCTCCGCTGCCACGGCGGCGGCCGCTGCAGCCCGCTTCGCGATGCTGCCGTACCTGCCACAGCCACCGCCGCCGCCGCCGCGCCGGAGCGTCGACGGCGAGACTGCTCCGGCGCCGTCAGGTGGGAACGGCAGTGCGGCAGCCGCCCGGCCCGACAGCCACCCTCCTCGCCGGCTGCCGCCGCAGCGGGAGCTTTCCTTCGCGGGCGCTGCGCAGCTGGGGCTCGGCGCGCGGCGAGGTCGCACCGCCACCTCCGCCTCCATCTCCACCGCCGCCGCCCCTGCAATCATGACGCCCCCCGTCTGCCCATTGACGTTACGGGCCGGTGGCGACGGCGCGGTGCGGCCAGAGGATCCTCCGACGCCGCGCGCCACTTCCGCCGCCGCCGCCGCCAGGAGCTTCGCAGGTCCCGCCGCCGAGCCGGGTCTCGCCTTGCCGCCGCCGCCGCCGCCGTCGCTGCTCCTGCCAGGTCTGGCCCCGCCGCCGCCGCCACCGCTGCGCCGCCAGCCGCAGCAGGTGACGTTCCGAGGGCTTGAGCTGCAGGAGGAGGAGGAGGAGGAGGAGGAGCAGTTGGGTTGGTTAGAGCGGTTGGTGGCGGCGGCGGTGGTTGAGGACGAGGGCACCCTGGAGCGTATCGTGGAGGGGCTGGGGGATGAGGCGCTGGCGGCGCTGATGCAGTCCGTGGAGATGATGGAGCTGGCGGCCAGGGCGGGTGAGTGGCGGAGTTGGGGAATGGCGGCTGCGGGTTTGGGTTGCGGAGAGTTGCGCACTGCGGCGGGGAAGGGAAGGGCGAAGGGAAAGGGAAAGAGGGGCGATGGAATGGGGTCTACAGTGTGGGGCAGGGGAGGGGCTGCACGTTCAGCCACACGGAAGCTTAGTAAAGGTATTTGAGAGACTCCAGGGATGCGTCACAATCTGGGAAAGGCGCTGTTAAGGCAGCAAGCTTGGGCCGGGCCACGGGGGCCAGTAAGGCGCTTCGCTCCTCTTCTCGTTCGGTCCGTTGGTTTTCCTTACCCGGCTGCCTTTTCGCGCTCCCAACCCGCGCAGGCAACCCCGTGCCGTTCCCGGAACCCATTGCCAACAACGCCGTGCCCTGGGAGGACCTCCCGCCGGCTCCCACAGCAGCCGCCCCCCGCCAGCCGCCGCAGCCCCGCATGGCCCTCAACCCAATCGGATCCCAGCCATTGCGACCCGCCGCCCCAGGAGCCATCGGCACCGGCACCGACATCAGGCGCCGGGATGCGCTCAGCCCTGTTGATGGAGTCCCTAGAGGCATGGGGTACGAGCCGCCTCCCCGGCCGCAACATCAGGCGCCGGCGGCTGAGCCTGGGGGCTTGGGCTTGGAGCGGAGAGTCCGCGCCTGCGGATCTGCGTCGGCACCCGCGGCCGTGCCGAGCCTCCCGGGGCTGCGCGCCGCTGCTCCCGGCGGAACTGCAGTTGAGGCCTGGCCCGATGCCGCCGCGGCGGCGCCCGCTGGCCCGCGCCGCGGCAGCGGTCGGGATGTGCCGCCGCCGCCGCCGCCACCGCAGCCGCAGCAGCAGCAGCCATGGCGGCACGCGGGCGGCAGCAGCCGCGGCGCGGGGCCACTGGCCGCAGGCCAGGAACACGAGCACGGCGTAGCAGGCGGCAGCGGGCGAGGTCCCGTAGCTGCCTCAGAGCTGCAGCGACAGCAACAGTCGTCGCCGCTGCCGCCGCAAGACTCCGCCTCCGACGCGGCCATGAGTCGCCATCCCGGCGGCAGCAGCGCCTTTGCCGCCGCCGCCGCCGGCAGCGGCGGCCGTAGCGCGTTCGCCGGCGTCGCCGCCAACGCATTTTCCGGCAGCGCCATGCGCGCACTCGCATTCAACGCCGACGGAGATGATTTCCACGCGCCCTCCAACATCGTGCCCCTCACACTCACCACCGCGCGAACCATCCGGCCGCGAAAGGCGCCGCAGCGGGCAACGGCGGCCGCCAATGGCGGCGCTTGCGCCAGCGGCGGCGACCTCTCCGCCACCGCCGCCCCTGCCGACGCAGCGACATCCACCGCCACCACCGCCGCCGTCGCCACGGCCCCGAGCGCCCTCACGTCGCCGAAGCCACCGCTGCATCCGTCGGCGCAGCAGCCGGCCGCATCGAGTGCCGGCCGCCCGGTTGCACCAGCTGCGGCGTCGGTCACGGACACGCCGACTGTAGCTGGCAGGGAGCGCAGTGCGCCGGCGGCGGCCGGCGACGGGGCCCCGGCAGCAGCGGCGGCTCCGGTTCGGCCCGCGCGCGTGGCGCTGGCGTCACCCTTCGCACAGGCCGCCTTGCAAGCCTTGGACGACTCCGACGGCGACGTCAACGCATCATCCGGCGCGCGGGCGGCGGAGCGGCCACGAAGCCCCCGTCCTCGTCGCGTCAGCTCCCCAGCGGCCCCCCGCTCATCAGCCCCCTTCACCGCCGCCACCTCCCAGGACGTGCGTCTGCAGCAGCACAGCCTACCCCTCGTGTACAAGTCAGCGCCAGCGATCTCCGTCCCGGCCGAGGCCGAGGCCGAGGCCGCCGCTGCAGCGGCGGCCACTGGGGCGATGGGACCTGCCGCAGCGGCGGCGCCGTCCCCGAAGCCGCAAGCGGCCGCGGCCGCGGCGCCGCCGGGGGGGCCGGCTGCAAGGCCGGCGCTGCGGCGGGCGGGGTCAGGCCGGGGGCCGTCGCGTGCTGCCAGCGGCAGCGCGCCGGGTGCAGATCGTCGTGGGTCGGGCTGCTTGGGCGCCGCCTCACGTAGAACCCAGATTGCGACGGGTGCGGCAGCCGGGGTGCTCGCGCCGGATCAGCCGCCGCACCACCCTCCACCGCCCAACCAGCCGCAGCAGCACTCGTACTACCCGGCGGCACCAATGGACGGTGCCTTCGGTGGTGGAGCTGCGGCCGGGGGTCTCAGCGCGCCACTGCCACTGCCACCGCTGCCGATTGTCGGCTGGGCCCCACCGCCAATGCCGCCGTTCCCCGCGCCGGGGGCCGAGGGTGCGGTGTCGCCTTTTCCCGCCGCCGCCGCTGCGTCGCCGCTTCCGCTCCAGGAGGCGCGGCAGTACAGCTGGCAGCTGCCGTACCAGGTCGCGCAGGCGGTACTGCACGGGTCGCCGTACTGTCCGTCGTACGGCCCGTCTAGCTCGCCGCCGCTGCAGCCTCATCCCCACTTCCACTTCCACGCCCCCATCGCCGCCGCCGGGCCGTTGCCGGGCCACAGCACCCACACCCTCGCGGCCGAAGGCTGTGGCGGCGACGGCATCTCCTCCGGCGCCGTACCCAGCAGTGGCGGCGGCGGAGGAGGAGCTGCGGCGGCGGCCGAGGGCCGAGGCGTCCAGCACGGCGTCGGTGGCGGAGTTGCTGCTGGTATGGAGGCGGCGGCGGCGGCGGCGGGGAGCCGGGACGCCGTTGGCGCGCACGGCGTTTGGTTTGTGAACCCCCCGGGACACTGGCTGCAAGATGTGCAGCTGGTTGCCGATGTGCACCATCCGCAGCCGCCGCCGCCGCCAGCGTCGGCGTGGCCACCGCCGCCTATGGTACGACAGGGCTCGGCCGTCTGCGCGCTACCGCCGCCGCCGCCGCCGTCACACCCGCCGATGCTCATGTCGATCATGCTTCCGCAGCCTCCACCGCTGCAGCAGCTGCAGCCGCAGTCCAGCGGAGGATTGGGCCTGCTGGTGGTAGCGCCGCCTCCGCGGCCGCCCACACCGCCGCTCATTGCCCCGGCCGAGCCGCCGCCGCCGCCACAGCCATTGGACGGTATGGCCGCATTTCCGGCTGTAAGCCACCCGCCGTTCCACCTGCAACAGCAGCCGCCGCCGCAGCAGCAACAGGAGCAAGCGGCCCCGGTCTGGGGCGTGCCACAGCAAGGGATGCCGCATGGAGGGCTCTGGACGCCGTACCAGGGACCGCCGTACAGGGAGGACCGGGACGGCCAAGCGGCGAGTGGGACTGCGATGTCGCTGTACGGCACTGGCGCCGTGTACGGTAAGTCGGTGGTGTCGCAGCCTTGTTGGGTTTTAGGGTTTTAGATGCGGCAGTATCGCAGCCTTGTTGCGGCTTTGCGGGAATTGTTGGGTGAGGTGACAGTTTTGGAGTGTTTGCCTGCCTTCAGTGAGTGCTGTGATAGGCATTGGTCATTGGTCAGCATCGTCACTTGGCCGGGCGGACGGACAGTTGGCCCGAGGTCTGGTCCCAGGCTGAGGTGCTTTGCGGCCTGAATGGCGGGACGTTGCGCTCCGGGTCAACCTGCGTGCGTTACGTGTCGTTTATGAGTGTTTGCAGAGGGTTGCAACCAGGGACAAAACTAGGGATGAATCGGACAGGCAAAGGCACACGAAATATGGTATATTACATGGGGGTTAAGCAGCACTCGTAATGCGTACGGTACGTGTATTGTCATCGACAACGGCGTTCGCGCGTGTCGGAACCACCACGGTACGTTGGCGGGACAGCTGCAGCTGCACCCTCCCCCTTGCGCCGCCCTGTCCGAGGCCGAGCGCGCCAGCAGGGCGCACGCGGCAATACTAAAAAATACCACTTGAGTTATTAGTTCGACGGCCACGACGTTTGAATAATAAAGACTGCTGCGCTGTACGACACAACATCAGCACGAGGCGCGCGGATGCCCCCCAACGTCTGGCACGTGGATGACCCACCCCAAGGAGCGCCTCCCCAACCCCGCTGCGGTCCTGTCAACCTTTGACCGCTGCCCCCCGCCAACCAAGTACTCACGCGCCATTGCGTTTTTATTCATGGCTGGCGTTGAGCTCCGTCGCACCCCAAGCCCCGAGCGACCGCCGTGCACCCGAGCCCCCATTGACCGCAACCCACCCTCTCCCCGCCATGCTGCCCTCCGCGCAACGCCCACGCAGGGCCACCCGTCGTCCCCGCCATGCCCCACGCCGCCGGCTGCCCCGTGCGCTGGCCCAGCGGCGACGCACACCACCACGTACTCCCGCCGCCGCTGGCGCAACCGTCGACACTGACGCCTGAGCACGCCAGTTTCTACGGTGGCAGTGCTGCCGCCTTCGGCACCGAAACCACCACGCCTGGGGCTGCAGCCGCCAGCGGCGGCGCCTGGCAACACGCCTACCAAGTGCACGGGGCGGCATTCGGCGCCGCCGACGGCGCGGCAGCGCAAGGGCACGGCGTGAGCGCCTTCGGCGGCGGGAATCACGACCGCAGCTTCGCCGCCTTCTCGCAGCCACCGCTGCCGTCGTCCACGGCACCGCCGCCGCCGGCAAACCCATACGGTGCGTCGAATGATGGCGGTGGGCCGGCGGCAAGGCGGCACAGGGGCCGCTGGCAGGAGCCGGACAGCAACAGCCGCGCGTCCGCCTCCGCGCCTCCGCCTCCGCCGCCATCAAGCGTTTCAGCCGCCACGGTTCAGTACCCCAGCTCGCCCGTGCCGCCGAGGGCGGCAACATCGGCAGCGGCGCCACTAACGCCGGAGGCGGTAGAGGCTGTCCGCGTCGGCAGACAAGCCCGCCGGCGCGATCGGAGCGAGGACGGTGGCGGCGGCCGCGCGGAGTCCGCGTCGGCATCCAGGGCGCTGCTGCCAGCAGGCGGGCAGCACCGTGAGCACGTCCCCGACACCGACAGCGATGCCGCCGGTGGCGGCGGTGGTGGTGGCGGCGAGCGACGGCGGGGCCGGGGGCGGAGCATCCCGCGGCCTGGCCCTGGACCCGGCTCCGTTGGCGGCGGTTCGGCGAAGCCTCCGCGCGATGCGCTGGCGACGCTCAAGTGGTGCCACGTGCAGCACTCCAGGAAGCAGGTGGGGCTGGGCGGGGCCGGGCTGGGCGTCCCATCCCAGACCGTCTGGGGAAGACACAGCTGTTATGTAGCGCCCACCCGAGTCTCATGTTGGACGTCGGGGATGCGACGCACCACGCACGTCATTGCTCCCCTTGAGGGCGCGTCTGCCGTGTTGCTGCTGTTGAAGTTCACGCCTGCTCGAAAGCGCTGCTCTGTCTATGTACACTGTAATGTCATGTTGACCGGTAATGGACACGGGCGGCGTGGCGGCAATCCCGCAGGCCCTCAAGAGTGACCTGCTCCTCTTGCGTGGGGCCGCCGCCCGCCCGTTAGTGCGGCCACTGTCCGACCAACCGCGGCTCCCAGATCCTCATGCGGGGCGCCGCACTCGGGGGAGGGGGTGATCCCAACGCCGCTGAACATCCTGCCAGACTGCTGCGCCGCGCCGCGCAGCCCAAGGGGCTGTGGCAGGGCGCGCGAACAATGCGCTGTGCGCGCCTTTTGACCTGGGAAGGCCCCGGGCACAACCTCTGCCGTCTGCGCTGCCTTGCTGGCCCAATCCTGCTGACGCTGCTTGACTGCTGCCGCTGCTGTCGCCGCTCCGCTGTCTCGGTTGAAGGCCCCCTCCCTGGACGACGATCTGGTCCGGGAGCTGGTCCGAGTGCAGCTGCAGAGCAACAAGCCGATTCGCCCCCCTTGGTACCGCGACGCAGCCACCAGCCGCCAGCAGGCCCAGGCCTCCACAGCCGCCTTCCTGCAGCAACGACAGCAGCAGCAGCAGCACCAACAACAACATCGGCAGCGGAGCGAGCAGCAGCGAGTCGGCCAAGCGGCGCCGTGGGGTTGCAATCCGGCGGGAGCGGGAGTGGAGGCGGCGACGGCGGCTTCGCAGCGGGCGGAGGGAAGGGGAAGGGAAATGGATGGCGGCAGCGGCAGTGCTGGGACCGCCAGGGGCATCAGGGTCGATTCGACGGTGACGGGAACGGGCGTGTTCATACCCGGCAAAGCGTGAGCACGTGCGGTGCCGCGAGGGCCGGGCAGGAGCATGAGTGCGCTCTGGGCTGGGAGCGCTGCTCGGCGGGGCGAGAGGCGAAGAGGCCGATGCGAGATGGTGTGGACCGTGGTATAAAATGGTGGTTCAGAGGCATCCGGGGAGGGAGACTTTACTGCGGAGCATAAGTTTGGGCGAGGCGGCGCGGCGAGAAACCGTGCGTGCCACGCTGAATGCGCGCCCACCTTCCGATGGAGCACGAATGGATTGAACGGATGGACGCATGCTAGCGAGCACAACGACCAAGTGAAGAACAGATTACAGGTTCTGAAGGTATTTGTGCTAATTCCTATTGTGTATCAACAACAGCATCACAGGGCGGAGGGTGGCGGGACGGCGTGCACTGGTGCGCCAAGCGAATTGCGAAGTTCCACGTGAGTTTGGCTGCCAGGTTTTGTTCGCTGATTGGGAAGTTCCATGTGAATTTGGCTATTAGGGTTCATTTGCGCCCGTGTGTCCTACGAAACCCGGTCCGATGTGCGGGGATCGTCCTTAGCTCTCTCTCTTCCGGGTGCCATACGTACCTGGAGACAGTCTTCGCCTCCCCCACTAGTGCGTGGACGTGTTGCTCTTGGCCTGCTGCATCCCCGTGTGGCGCGACTGCGACAGCAGCTGGTCCTGCTGGCTGAGGCAGGCCTCGTACGCGTGGCAGCTGGCCAGCAGGCCGACGATGGGCTGTAGGCGGTCCTCCCATGCGGCCCCCGGCTCCATCGTATTCAGCGCCCAGGTAATGTCCTCATACATCTGCTGCAGGGTCGAGCCGCCCTCTAGGACGGCACGCAGCAGGGCGATGAAGTCCTGCTGGTGCTGCCGCTCGACCGGTATACACTCCTTTGACCTCAGGGCTCTCACTCTGCAATCGGAATGAAGAGGACGGACGGCGACGTTATTTGGGAAAGCGGCCAGAGGATGTTAGCCTTTGCTTTCATTTCTTACCGTGCTGCTATCTCCTGTTGGCCCGTGACAATGTGCCGATTGTTGCTGTTTGCGGTGTGCAGCAGCTTGTACAGGGCCTGTTGCGTCAAGAGGTCCGCTGCGAGCGGGGCATCTTTGTGTGCCCGCAGGCTCTGGACCTTGCACAGTGCAGCGTGATGTGCGTTCCCCACATCGACCAGGCCGGCAGCAGCTGTAAGCTGGGTTGGTAGTGATGCCGGAGCTCGCGGGAGCGGAACACCGTTCAATTGTGCTGTGGCCAGGATGCTTGCAAACGGATTTGTTGTTGACCCGGCGTTTTGCATCTTTGTAAGATATAAATATTAGCAAGGGCAACGAAAACAACTTTACGCTAGAGCCACGAAAAGTTCAGTAGCTGTTCCTTTGTAACAGGTTCAAGTCGAAAAATGTGTGTTGGATTTTAACATGCACTGTGGGAGAGCTCTCGACGCAATCGACCAGTGGTGTGCTTTACAGCAGGCATGTTGTAGTGACAGCTGCTGGGACAAAGCCCAGGCACATCAAAAAAGTGCAGTAAGTGCCGTACGAAAAACGCCAGCATTTTATTATGTCGCTTCCGGGAGAGAAAATTCGAAGTCGTTTTGTCGGAGGAGCATCTGTAGCCACTAATCAAGGTCCGTGTCAATTTTCAATTGCTGGGGTCCAGCATGTAAGCGTGTCGCCGCGACCCGCAAAACGCTCTCCCTCGCGTCGCCTTGATCGAGTATTTCCTTTGCCGGACAGGTCCATCTCGCATAACCTTTCGTAGGCTTCAATTGCGATCGTGACCATCATTCATCCGTTTTGCTGTCTCATCCTACGTGCGCAGAATGGCCCTGCTGTCGTCGGTTCAGCGCTGCGCCCTCAAGGGCCGCGTCACCGCCTTCAAGCCATGCGCGCCAGCCCTCTCTGGCCGCGGCCGCAAGGCGCTGGCCGTTCGCGCCGCGGCCGATGACGCATTCGCGGCGTACAAGCCGACCATTGCCGCTCTCTTCCCGGGCCAGGGCGCCCAGAGCGTCGGCATGGCTAAGGACCTGGTGGCTGAGGTCCCAGCGGCCAAGGAGCTGTTCGACAAGGCGTCTGAGATCCTGGGCTACGACCTGCTCAAGGTACCGGTACTGCACTGCTACGCGGCCGACGATACTTGGACTGGGGATCTAGAGCTCCCGGATTCAGATCACTCGGAGCACTGGCAGACCCCCCCTAACACACACACGCACAAATCCAAAGCACGGATTTTAAACCGCTTGAGCCAGGAAGTGGAAATCCGTCCGTGTTGGCGTTACGGCACTGAGAACGGCCGTTCCCCCACGTGGCGCGTCGCGGTTGGGGTGGCGGGTCCGCGCAAACTCCTAGCGCTGCAGGCTCCGGCCCCCGCGCCCCATTCGCGCCCCGTTCACGCCCCACTCGCCCAACGCTCACGGCCCCCCCACAAACGCCGCGCCCTGCGCCCCCGCCGCCCCCCTTGCCTACCTTCGCACCCTTCCCCTGCCGACCTCTCTCTCCCCCCTTTCTCTTCCTCTTCCCCCCGACCTCTTCCCGGGGGTAAACCCTAACGCCTGCAGCTGTGTGTTGAGGGCCCCAAGGACAAGCTGGACTCCACCGCCATCTCCCAGCCGGCCATTTACGTGGCGTCGCTGGCGGCAGTGGAGAAGCTGCGGGCCACCGAGGGCCAGGTGCGCGGGTGCCGCGGCTGGGCGGGCTTGGGCGGCTGGACGGTCAGGGTGCGAGCGGGGGGTGTCCTGCTTGCATAGACGCCCTCGATTCGATTCTCCACCCGAGCATGAAGCACACCCCTCTCCGGCCCCCCCCACCGCCCTCCCCCTCCCCTCCCCCCGATTCTGAGTCCGCTTGCCGACGCCGCCGCCGTCCCTTCGCTTTGGTATTTTCTTTACTTTCCCCTGCCCCTCACCTCCCTCACCTCAATCCGCAACCAGGCCGCCATTGACGCGATCGATGTGGCTGCGGGTCTGAGCCTGGGCGAGTACACCGCGCTGGCATTCGCGGGGGCGATGAGGTGCGGAATCCGGAATGGGAAGGGAGGGGGCGGCTGTGGGTCGCTTGGGCGGGGGTGGAGGTGGGGGCGTGCGGAGGGTTGGGAGTGGACGGCTGCAAAGGTGGAGATGGCAAAGTAGGCCGGCGACTGGGGTCGTGTTGCGGACGTCGGCGGGTGGGAAGGACGTCCGCTCCCCCTTGCCTTGCCCTCCCTGTCCCCCCTCTCTCATAACTTCACGCACCACCCTGCACTGCCGTATCCGTGCATTGCCCACCTGGGTGTCCATCTGACGCCCAACCCCGAGCCGGGCCCTCACCCGCCTGACCACCCGCCCCCTACCACCCTTTCCCCCGCCCCCCTGATCACCCGCCCCCTATCACCCTTTCCCCCGCCCCCCTGATCACCCGCCCCCTATCATCCGCCCCCTATCGCCCTGCCCCCTGTCACCCTGCCCCCTATCACCCTGTCCTCCTACCACCCTGCCCCCTCGCGCTCTCCAGCTTCGAGGACGGTCTGCGGCTGGTGAAGCTCCGCGGTGAGAGCATGCAGGCGGCTGCTGATGCCCGCCCCTCCTCCATGGTGTCAGTCATTGGGCTGGACTCGGCAAAGGTGGCGGAGCTGTGCAAGGTGGGGGGAGGGAGGGGTTGGGGACGTGTGTGTATGTGTTTGGGGGGGAGGTGGGGGGGATCGGGTGGGGCCTAGGGGACGGGGGAAATGGGGAAAGCGTTTCTCCAGGAGCGCGTACCCTGGGGGTCCATACCCGGGGCAACCTTGCCCTTGCGCTTTCCCTCCCCGGCCTTTGCTTCCCTCCATCTCCCTCCTCCCCTCCCCCCATTACCATCAATGCACGTCAGTCTCAAGCCCAAGCCCAGGCCCTCGCTCGCCCCTGCCCCGCCCCTCCAGGCCGCCACTGCCGAGGCTGGCGAGGACAAGCCAGTCCAGATCGCCAACTTCCTGTGTCCGGGCAACTACGCGGTGTCGGGCTCCAAGGAGGGCTGCGACGCGGTGGAGAAGCTGGGCAAGAGCTTCGGAGCGCGGTGAGCAGTTGGGGGTGGACTGGGCCGGGACGAGGGGGAGAGGCGGAGGGGGGGCGGGAGAGCGGTTGGGGAGGGGAGGTGAAGGAGGGTGGGGGTTGTAGGCAGGAGCGCAGGGAAGCTGAGGGGAGCGGGAGGAGGAGGGGGCGGGCGGAAGGGAAGGGAAAGGGGGGTATTGGGGCGGATGACAGGGGGACGGGCGTGGGCAAGAGGGAGGAGGAGGGAGGAGGACACACACACACACACACGACGCAAACAAAAGGGGGCCCTTCTATGCAGCCTGGCTCATGCCCCCCGCCAGACCTAAATCCCCGCGCTCCCGCTCCCGCCCCTGCCCTCACCGCCGTGCCCCCCTCACCTCAACCTGGCCCCGCCCACCTCTCCTCCCACCCTCGTCTGGGCCCCCCACACACACTTCCACACTCCCACCCGCCACGTATCAAATGGGCTTCACGGCTCCTTGCGGTTACCCAGGTGCTTTGGTTGCTGCCGCAATCAGTACCAAGATCTCTTTGCACTTCAACCCACCCACCCACCTACCCACCCACCCACCCAACCACCCACCTACCCGCCCACCCACCCGCCCGCCCGCCCGCAGCATGACCGTCCGCCTGGCCGTCGCCGGCGCCTTCCACACCTCGTACATGTCCCCCGCCGTGGACAAGCTCAAGGCGGCCCTGGCTGCCACCACCCTGATCACTCCGCGTATCCCCGTGGTGTCCAATGTGGACGCACAGCCGCACAGCGACCCAGACACCATCAGGGACATCCTGTCGCGCCAGGTGGGGGGGATGGTATGTGGGTGTGTGTGCGTGTGTGTGGGGGTGGGTGGGTGGGTGGACCGCGGGCGTGGGTGTGTGGGGGGGGGTGGGTGGGTAAAAAGTGATACCGCAGCGGGAAGGGGTAAGCGTGCGCGCGCGTGTGGGGGGTTACGTGGGTGTGTCGTGTCAAGATGCGTGGACGGCAAGTGGGCTCCGGAGGAGCGCCAGGCCGGGGAAAGCTCAGGTGTGCCTGGCCAGGTGGTGCAGGCTGAAAACCGTTACGCGGGAATAACGAGCACGCACGTACCCCACCCGATTTACGAATCGCGCCGATGGGTCCTTTCCCTTCCCTGCGGTGTTTATTCCTTGGCCCCAGCCCTGCGTCCCTCCCCCTGTTTTGCAGTACAAATCGCGCCTTTCAACCCTAGTAAACCCCTGCTGTACTCCCTTCCCCCCCTCCCCTTCTTGTTTCATTGTTGCAAATTCACTCTTCAAACTCCCCTCCCCCCTCCCCTTCTCCTGCTGCCCCCCTCCCCCCGCCAGGTGACCTCCCCGGTGCTGTGGGAGAACACCATCAAGGCCCTCAACGAGAAGGGCCTCACCAAGAGCTACGAGATCGGGCCGGGCAAGGTGATTGCCGGCATCGTCAAGCGGATGGACAAGGGGGCCAACATTGTCAACATCACTGCCTGAGCCTGAGCCTGGGCCTGAGGGAGGGGGGAGAGGAAGAGAGGAGGGAAGGCGGGGGAGGAAGAAGGAGAAGGAATCCTGATTGGGGGTTTAAAGGGGTGGTTGCAAGGCAATGAGGCGGTGGGAGGTGGGCCGAAGGGGGGGGCTCTGGGCGGCGGAGGCGGAGGGACGGACGGATGTCCACTCGATGCGTACTGCTGCACCGACTAGCAAGGTGGCTCCAGATAGAGGCGCTGCGAGGGGTGCCGCCGGCTGCTGCTTGACCGGTTGGTACCACCGCATCAACAACCCCTGCTGCACCAGGATCCGCCCGCCAGAAAACACGCACTTCCAGCTGTCCAGCCGTTTGCCGTGCCAAAATGCCTCACACTGATTGCCGTGGTTGGATTGAGCGTTGCGCTTGGAGGCTTCGAGCTGCCCCAGGACGCGGCCCCAGGAACTGTGGGGTGGGCTCGACCCAAGTGGAGTGGATGTGGGGGCCCCTGCAGTTGCTCGGCCCCTCTGCCAGCGCAGGCCGGAGTGCTTGGTGGGTCTGTGCGCCTTCCTGCGCTCGGCGTCGCGTGTGTGGCCTCGCGTACCGACGGTGTGTGTGTGTGTGTGTGTGTGTGTGCTGTGCAACGCACTGGCACCGCTGCAGGCGTGCAGGGGTCCTGGCCCGAGGGTCACTGCCACTGCCCTGCAAATGTTTGTGACCTAAACCTGGATTTGAGCCTCTCGGTTCCATCGCCTCCCGTGCGGCCGGTAGCAGCGGACCCGCGTTGATGGCACACACACACACAGCAGCCGTCCACAGGTCCCTGATGAGCCAGCGTCCAGCGCGGTTTGCAGCAAAGCGGCGCACGCTCGCGGTGGCGATGGGGTGGCATGTCATGATGGAAACGAAGACGGCAAGTCTTACATTGGAATATGGGCAGGACATCGAGGGTAGGGCGGGCGCCGATAAGGCATCCTCACCGTTGACGAGAACGTGGCAGCCCCTCTCCTGGGCGGGTGGGAAACGCGCCGGGGAAAAATGTCAAAATGCCATCGCCCGCCCGCCCGGCCACGCCTCCCCCTTCGTATTCTCCTACATTCCCACAGCCCGCGCTTTCTTTTACAGCACGAAGGGTATTATCCATGTCCTCTCTCCAATTAGATAACCACCGTCTCCACTGTAACCACCGTAAACCTACCGGTAAGCTTGAATCCGGCGACGCATAAAAGCATGGTTGTACCCACAAGGAAAGGCACGTGGGGGTCGAAGTATCCCTCCAGCCGACCGCAACAACAAATTTGTCCCCAAACAATAGACAGGGGCCCTCGCTCGCGCATTCGTGCCCTCCAGTTGCGATGCAGGAATGTTGTTCCCTTCAACTCGCACGGCACTCCGGCACATGGGAAGGCCGACGTAGGCGCAGGCTCAGACAGGCCAACAAATTTAGCAAGTCCCACGAACTCGCGTGTCCCTTGCAGCCGTATGCAACCGTTATTTGAGCCTTATTATAAACCCGCCAACCCCCAAACCTCCCGAAAGCGTGCTTGAACAACGAAAACCCTTCCCCCTCCACCCACCCCAAACAAAACCGTGCGCCACACACAAAACCCATCACGACATGAGAGACAGCTCAGGCCAACATGTATCCGCACCACCACAAAAATGCACTCAAAATCCAGCACAACCAGACGGATTCAGTTCGCATCAAGTGCGCGATGAAGCCACCGCGCATCGGTCCCCATGTCGTACGGCGCCCGGCCTGTACGACATCCGCCAGCAAGGTGCGACAAAAATGAGACACCCACAAGAGACGAAGCCGGAATTCCCCAACACAGGATTCATCGTTCGGACGGGCCGAGAAGAAACAGGGCGGCCACGGACCCGAAAACCACCCCGAGCGTACGACATCGTCCCGCAATTCTTCCAGCAGTGTATTTCTCGCCTTCCCGTTACGAGGCCGGACAAACTCGGACAGCGCCCGCCCCGCCCCTCACGCCTCGCCGCAGGCTCGACGCCCTCGAGAGCCGCAGGCGCCTCTCCAGGCCTGCTCCCTGCCCTCAACTCCTCATTCGCCAACAAGAAGAAACACCCGACTGAAAAGGTCGGAACACATGCACCGGCCTCACCTCGGCGCGGTTGATCTAGGAGGGCGGGAGCCACCCGTCCAGTGCGCCCAAAGCAACTCTGCGCTCCGACCCCCCCCCCCGATCTGATCTGGGCCAATCGGCCCTCCATGAACCATACAACCTCCGTACATACACAGGCGTAAACAGCGGGCGACATGGAAAGTCTGACGTACTTGCTACTAAACGAGGCAATGGAGAGCTTTGCGGCAGGGGTTATTGCGACACGACCCTCTTTTTTGGAAACGTCACCGCAGCAGCAGGCGGCAGGCGCGGGGCTGGGCACCCGGCGACACGACATGCATACAAACGTAGCGAGGTGCGGAAATGGGTGAGTCCCAACCACAGGACATTTGTGGGGCCGGGAGGAGGCGGCCCAAATGACCGGCGCGCCTGCGCCTCCCATCCTCATTCCCTTGCCGTTACGCCGCCGCCACATGTGCCGCGAGATGGCGCCAGAGAGCCAAAGCCAAACCACCGCACTCTGCTGCTGGGCAAGGTCCCTTGACCACGCCGTGCGCGTGTAAAATACTTGCGGAGCATGCCCTCACGCGACAACTTCCCCCCGCCCCGACGCGGCGGGGCACGGCAAGGCACGAATGGACGCAGAGCAGCACACACACGCCGGCGCACACGTGCGCAGACACGCACCGGCACTGCCTCCCGGCCTGCCCAGCGTCAGCTTCGCATCACGCGCCCAACCCAATACGACCGCCGGCGAGGATAGGGCCCTCCTCGCCTTGCCCCGCCTCTCCATAACCAGGCAAAGGTCAATGCCCCTACAACACCGGTATGGTATGGTATGTTATTGCGTGTCCGCCAACCAAGCCCACAGACACATCGAAGTGATTTACTGTGCCGCTAGTGCAGCCCGCGACTCTGAGCAACCGAGGGATGAATTTGCTTATCTGCAATTACCGGATTGCCCCCATCCATTCGTCGCAACTCTGTCCATCGCAAGGGCCGGCAGGTGCACAGGCTGGCAGAAAACAGACGTCTAGCAGCAGCTTCTGAAGTCCCCGCAACGTAGCTAAGCCCCACCCCTCTCACACACACAGTAGTTGCAGCCATCGCAGCGGTGGCCTTTTCCTCGCCTGCATCGCTTTCACATCTTCCGGCCGGTCACGTTGCACATGCACGCGTGCGCTCCTCCTCACATGCTTGCGAGTGCATAGGCTGTGTTGCGGCTGTAATACAAGTGATAAAGTAGCCTTTTCAGGTCAGAATGGCCGCCCGGCAGCAGCACCACGTCAAAGCCATTGTCGTCCCCGCCGCCGCTGCCCTGCACCGTGCGCTTCGCCGGCACTGTAGGGCGCCTGAACCGTCCACACCATCCCGGCCCACCACCAGTCACCTCGGCGCTCGTTCTGCATGCTTCCGCCCCCGCCGGAGAAACAGGAGTTGCGGTCACAGCAGCGGGCAGGAAGGCAGACTTAACCACAACACCAATCCACGGCCCTTCGCGACGCCTTCCCCAACACGTCGCCACATGCGAGATCCGTGCCCTCTTCATTTCCTCACAAAAGCAGCACCTTGCGCTTCTTGAGCGGCACGCCGCTTTCCTCGCTCGAGACGGGCGACCCCGACAGCGTCTTCCGCGCCGTCTCAACCTGCAGCATCGTGTTCGAGTCGGTTGGCAGGTGCGCCGAGGTCAGCTGCAGCGACGTCGAAGGCGTGGTGGACGTAGTTGCGGCGGCGCCGCCCAGCTGGCTGCGACTCGGGCCCAGCAGCTCGGGCTTGATACCGCCAAAGAGATCCTCGTTGAAGTGCAGGAAGGCGGCCTTGTTATTGGTGGGGTGGAAAGAAGACGGGTGGTGCTGGTGTGCGTGCTGGTGCGCCGCGGCAGCAGCGGCGGCTGCGCGCGCTTGTTGCTGCTGCTGTTGGTGCTGCTGCTGCAGCGAGTGCATGACCTGCATCGCTTGCAGATCGGACAGCTGCTGCTGCGTCACGGCGGCGTGGGAGGAGGCGCCGGCGGCGGTTAAGTGGTGGGTGTGGTGATGGTGGTGATGGTGGTGGCCCTGCCCGTTGGAAAGCAGGCCCCCGCTGCCGCCCCCCAGCGAGTGCGGGTGCAGGCCGGCGGTCAACTGCGCGAGCGACAGGGCGCCGGCGCTGCCTCCGGCGCCGCCTCCCAGGGACAGCGACCCGCTGGCAGCAGCGAGAGAGAGCGCGCCGCCCGAGTGCGGGAAGAGCGCCCCCAGTGCCGCCTGCTGGCTGGCCGCCGAAGCGCCCTGGACGCCGCCGGGGAGCAGGTGAGCCAGCTGGCTCGAAACCGAGGACGCGAGCTGCAGCTGGGGGGAATGGTGCTGAGACGCGGTGCTGCCCGCGCCGGCGGAAGCACCGCCCGCCTGCGCAGCGCCGCTTAGCAAATCCAACCCCTGTTGTTGCTGAGCGGACGTCTGTTGCTGCTGTGACTGTTGTTGGGTGGAGAGGGCAGGCGGCGCGGGTGGTGCTAGCGGGCTCGGGCTTGCAGTGGCGCCGCCCCCACCGGAGGCGGAGGGCGGATGCGGGACGGAGACCTGCTGTTGCTGGCTGCCCGCCGGCCCGCTAGCTGGAAGGCGAGGGCTATCAGCCGTGGCCGGCTCCAGGCCACCTGGGCCACTGGCGCCGCCGCTCACAACGCCTTGTGGCCCTAAGGACTTGGCCACTGGTTTGCCGGTCGCAGCCTCCAGCGCCGACTCGAGCTCCAGCGTACGCCGCTTGAGAGCCTCGATGTATTTGATGACCTCCTCCAGAAAGCAGGCCGTGTTAGCTCGCTCAGCATGCGGAACCAGCTTCCGAAGGAGCTCCAGCCTGTGTACAGCCCGGGAGAAGGAGGCAAATTATTGGGAATTATCAGATTCTGATATGAAGCGACTTCAACACGCACGCGTGCGCGCAGTGCATGAGAGACAGGCGGGGACAGGAGGAAGCAGCTGGTAGCTGGAATGGGACGTTGGGCAACAGCGCGGCGCAAACTTGGGCAGCTCACCACCCGGCTCCGTTCGCATGTGTGCTCGCATATGTGCTGCTTCAAGAGCGATACGGGTGCAAATGCATGATTTGCAAGCGCGCGGACTTGCCGTTCATTGATTCGAGTCCGTCGTCGCTGCTCCGCCGCTTGATGACGGCTGGCATAAGCGCTAGAACTGCGGCTATCCGATGACCGTGTCTTGCCGACGTTACGAAGTCCGCCAATTTGCAGGTCCCTATCAGCCGAGCTGTACTGCTGTGGTGGGAGCAGCGCATGCGGAAACTGGCTCAGCAAGGCCAGCTGGTCCGGAAGGGCGAGCTGTGAGGATTGAGGAGCCTGTTGAGAGGCCTGGGGCAAAGGGCCAAGGCTGAGGTTGAGACCAGCGGACGTTCCACCTAGTCCGGCGAGAACTCCAGAGCCGAGTCCTGCTGCGCCCAGGCCGGACTGAAGGCTGAAGGAGCCAGACTGACCGTTCAGCAGCGCAGCAACACGCGCTGCTTCTAACACATCAGGTTGAGAACGCCCCATGAGCAGCCCCAGTTGCTGCTGGCGACCAGTCAGCGAAGCAGGCTGCATTTTGAAAGTGTTAGCCGAGTGGCTGCGAGCTGTCAGCGCATCCCCAGGAACAATAAATTGGTGAATTGATTAACGGCTACGATACGAGCCATGAGCAACAAAAGCTTGCAGCTGGGTCAGGTGACCACGTGCTTAAGAAAACGTACGGAAGCGACCTTTTGGACGGGGTCAGTCACGACGAACCCGATTATGATACGGGTATTGCAACATGTCGCAACTTTAAACATCGTCTTCTAATGCTGGGATGCTGTGTAAGGGTAACATCCTCGCGTGTGACGTTAAATTGTGGAAGTACAGTCCTGCAGACTTCGTTCAAGCTCTCCAAATCATCACCAGGTCCAGTGCTAAAAAAGATAAATGCAGGATGACCCGTTCGCAAGACCTGAGCGGTTCATGTAGAGTTGCAGTTTAGCGTAACGATTAGCTTCCGTTGACACATCCCAGAACGTCATTGTACTGTGAAGATTGTTTGGGTCTCAATACGCTCTACATCAGAGCTGAGAATAAATGGAAGATTTGGGCTTGAATATTGAGCCTTGCAGGTGCGCAGGTGCGAACTGCAAAATGTGCGCGTCGAAAATTTGCCGGTCAGTGGGCCGATGAGTCTTTCGTTTGCGGTACGCACCTGCACTACTGCAAGGTGTTAATTGTTGCTAATAGTTAGTACTTTCGCAAATTATCACGTGGGCGACACATGGGCGACACAGGCTGCGTGACGCCGTGACTGCTTACGGCCCCCAAGACGTCACTGGAAGCGTGACTGCGGAAGAGCCCTTCAGCTTACTGCATCCCCACAGCATACCAGTTTACAGCCTAATTGGGCAATGACCGTGCAGTATCTCGCCTTGTACCTGCACTGTCCGTGCGTACGTGGTGTAGCCGTGAGCCCTGACGAAACAGCAAGTTTTTAAAGGCACGCTGGTCGACTTCTCAGCACGAACGTATCCAGCCTCCATATACACAGCAATCGCATCCCAATGCGCGTGTCAAACGTAAAGACATTTCTGGCCCTCGGTAGTCCGTCCGTCAACCCAGCTGTCCCACTTCGGGCGTTGTGGCGCTTCGGCACGACGGGCGCCAGTTGACCTGGCGACGCATGAGACGGAGCAGCATGTAACAGCATGGCCAAACGCGGGTTCAAGGCCTTACAGCCCCGCACTCTTGGCTCCGACACACACCCAGCCGCACGCACCCAGCCGCATGCCCCGCTCCTCGCAAAATCGTCATCCGCCGGAGGACACTGGCAAGCGAAATGCCGGCCGATAGAGCGATGTCACCTGACGTACCCCCGACCCATACACGCCGGGGCCCCAGGAAGAACGACAGCGGCTGTTCCATCCATGGGTAATTTGCCGTTCACGCAGGACAAGCATCAGCTACCCTTGTAGCGCTTGCAGCTGGCCGGCGGGCGCCCTGGCATGCAGGGGCATGCATACGCGTCCCCACTCCCCAGGGCGCCGTTGACGGCGCGAGCTGACGGGACGGTGAGCGCGGGGCACACCACTAACTGGCATACGCGTCCCCAGGGCGCCGTTACCGGTGCGAACCCCCGTCACGTGAGGTCGGTAGCCACGGATCCAAAAAGGGCAGTTTGTTGCCGTGGTGGAGAGGTGGGGTTCTCCCCTACAGGCCCCGGCCCAGGTTTGATTGACTGACATGAGCCACGGGTAGTGTAGGCTAGGGCAGTGAAGACCCTCGCCTGGTATTTGGGACGCATCTGAAGGGCCGTGGAAGGGAGTAGCCGGGGCCTGCCGGATACGGGTCCAGCCCCGAGGGAAGACGGGTCAGACCAGAACAAGCGTCAGGGGCGGCCCCGCAGCATGGGGGGCAGCCCCCGGGGCCGCCAACCGTTGCCGTGATGCCGCAAATGATGTTGCAGCCAGTGCCGCTGCCCAGCCATGCGGCCCGCAGGTGCTGCCGGTGCACACCCGGCTGCTGCGGCCCCGCCCGCCCCCCTGGAGCTGCGTACGGCACGTACCGGCGCCACCGCGGGCACAGGCCGCTGACACCACCGGGACGTATGCCACCGCTGCCGCGGGCGCTACCCCAGCAGTGCGTTTGATACGTCTTGATTGCTGGGTCTCGTTCGCAAGCTAACGTCGCCTCTGTTTCATCACCGCGGTTCGTACTTCACGACATTCTCGCGCGCGGCCGAGCTCCACCTATCGTATGCACTATCATTCGCACACGGCCTCTATACCGTTACATTTCAGTCAGTCAGTAAATAGTTATGGACGGCATACCCATATCTCGCTTGGTGCGTGCCCGCCCGCCGCAGGTGAAAACCGAGCCGGTGAGGGCGCCAGTGGCCAGTCCGTCCGCACGCGCTACGCTTGCAAGCTTGCAGCAGCAGTATCTGGTGCAGCCCCTTGTTATTATGTAACTAACACTGCAAAACTGACGATCGAACATCCGCCTGGGAAGTGGCGATATTGACGGACGCGTGCTGCGAGTAACGTCGTGTAACGTCGCGTACAAAGGATTAATTAATCACTGCGTTTAATCATTTCAGCCCATACACAGATTACCAAACAAAACCAACCATCAAGCCTACAAACAGGTATCTCCATCCTTCTGCTTCCGCAAACAAACCGTAATCTGCCGTAATCACACGTAGCGAAGCAAACACAAGCTGGCGGGGCGTGCATAATCCCACCCGGTCGCGGTCTGCGTAGCTAGATAGGCAATGAAGTGCGCTGCGGTGTAAGGTGCAGTCTGCCTCACCATCATCAGTCATCATCGTATCAGTCATCACATCATTAGTCATGCGCACGCGTGCACGCGCACTTCTGCTCTTACTTACTTCGACTACGAGAAAGCAACTTCTGCACGCACACATGTACGTATGCATGTATGTATGTATGTATGTATGTATGCATGCTGCATGTTCGTGTAAGTATCGATAGGTGGCCACCATCATGACCCTGCGTGCGTGCGTGTATGATCGATGCATGCAGTCACCCACCACCCACACATACGTACGCACCTCTCACCACCTCCCATTATGTCCGCATGCATCTCCGTTCCGGAAAGAGAGAGTAGGTGTGCAAACATGGACGTTTATTAATAACCTGATCTCGTTCCATTTCCGCTCAGGGCGGGGCTCCCGCTCTGCCGCCGCCATCGTGCACGCACACGCAACGACATATACATGCACCAAACAGCACGCGAAGCTAGCCCGCAGGCTCAAGGCCAACGGCTGGAAAGTGCGGTATACACCGAAGGAAGCCATCACACTTGGATTCGGTGGGACGATCCGCAATGACCTAAAGCCCCTTATCACCGAGCTCGGCGTGCCACCAGACACTGCCACACAATGCTGCGCGCGCCTTCATGACCTCGCAATCAAGTACCTGAATAACATAGTCCTACGGCGACGCTCCCTCGAGGGACCCACATGCTACACGTCCAATCGTCAAGGGGTAGGGTAAGGTTGTTTTTTGTGGAGCTCCCCTGGTGGTGGCGGCGTACAGGCTCCTAGTCCAGCCTCATCGCACCCGCCCCCATAAACCACGCCAGGGTTTTGGCCCGGCGTAATATTATTATTATTATTATCATGCACCATGCAGCATACGTCATCAGTTGTTGTTTCCAGGCCGTCCGGACGACAGGAAGCGCCGCCGCTGCTGGTGCCGCCGCCGGTGTTGTGGTCGGTGGCGGCGGCGGCGGTGGGCTCAGCAATCAACTAGCTGGTCCAGGCCAGCTGTCCCAGCCTATTCACGATCGTGACGCGGCCGTCATTGCCCATCTGCATTCTGAAGGGGCCGTTCTCGGGGCCAGTGTTGGCGGCGAAAGTCGTGCCGTAGTACCAAGAGTAGTCACTGGCCCAGTCCACGTCAATGCCGTACAGCGCCCACGTGCCGTCGTCGTTCAAGAGCAGGCTGCGCCGCTCGCGTGGCGAGGCAGCCGCCGTCTGGAACACGACCTTGGTGCCGTTGTAGGCGAGAAGTTGGCCGTTGTAGGTTAGGACGAGTTTGTTCTTGCCGTTAGGCGACAGCAGACGGTTGCAGGGCCAGGTCTTGGACAGGTTGTCGGTCGATTTCAGAGTTTTGGCGAAGTAGAGGCCGCAGGTGGTGCCGTCCGATATGGGGCAGGTGGTCGAGTCGGTGGAGCACACCTGGCCGGCCTCGATGGTCATAGAACCTGCATTGTCATTGGAAGCAAATCATCGCGTAATGATATAAAAAATTTATTATTATTATGAAGTGATACGTCATTACAATGTATTAGTGTTTTGGACGCACGCGCCGGAGCGAGCGATCGGCGGACGGCGGCACACCCAGGACCAAGGCATGAAAGCTCTGTCGGGCTGCGCGGCGGCACAACCGCCGGCGCGCCCTGGAGCACGCGCGCGTGCAATCCGTCCTATCAAGCAATGTGCGGACTAACCCTGCCGCGTTAGATGATGGTGATTTCCATCCACTACTGCTGTGGGAACGGCACGATCGATCGATCGATCGACGACGCGACGAGGACGGCGGGCGGAAGGGAAACGGCGAACAGCGACTGGGTCATAACTCCTGCTGTTCGATCTCACGATATTACTCACCGAACCCGGAGAAGAGGGTGCACGTCCGCAGCGTTGTGTTGTACGCAAAGCCGGGTGCGCAGGCGCAGTAGTACTTGGTGGTCGTGGCCATAGAGCAAGTGGAGTTACCGCCGCACGGGTTGGACGAGCACACGTCCGCTGTGGATCGATCAAACGGATTCGTTCAAGGGAAGGGGGCGGGTATGGATGCAGGGGACGAATCAATGGTCAAGGGAGGAGCGAGGTGTCACGTAACGCCACGAGCAAACGTGCAGCCGGGCCGGGCACACACGCCGGCGGCAGGCGGGGGCTCCGCTGGCCGCGCGGCGGCGGCGGGCGTGGAAACGTGCAACCCACCCACCAATGCAGTCATCGACACTCGGCACGTAGGCGAGACCGGAGTCGGGCGGGCAGGCGCAGGTGTAGCCGCCCGGGGTGTTGGCGCAGAAGGACGAGCCGCCGCATGGCGGGTTCTCCATCGCGCACTCGTTCACGTCTGCGAGCGCCGACATGCGTGCATACGTACATACGGTAGGAGCACACGCGCAAACATGCAGATACGTTTATGCAAGTACCGGTAGTCAGCACGATGTGATGTGATGTGATGTGTATCATGCACCTGTTGCGAACCTAAGACGGATGGGCGGGAGCCCAAGTAAGCGGTTGGGGTGTCTTTTGGGTACCGGTACCGGTATGTCATGAAGGTAGGTGCACAGAAGTGGCATTGCCGGCCGGTCCTTTTTCAGGAGGCATGATGTAACGAAGCGCCGCCCTGACGACCCGCGAGTCGCTCGCTCGATGTTCCGCCGGCGGCTCACCGACGCACGTCTTGGTGTTGGTGTCCCAGTACGTGGTTTCGGGGCACCTGCACACGTAGCTGCCCTCTCGGTTGACGCAGGTAGCGCTCGGGTCGCCGCACACGCTGGGAGTGGACTTGCACTCGTCGAGGTCTGCAGGTGCGTGAGACCAGGAATAATGGAAGCGTAGCGAGGGAGGGAGGCAAGGAGGGGGTGAGAGGAAGGCGGCACGGCAACACATACAGCAGCAAGGAAGGTGGAGGAAAGGGCCGGTTGAATGGTGCCGGTCGATGCTCGCTCGGGACGGACGGACGGAAGGCCAAGCAGGTCGCACCCGGCGATGACACATAGAACCTCATGGCCGGAGGTCTAATGTACGATCCACCTCGTGATGAGCGATGTCACACGGAGGATACATCTTCATACACGTACGACAAGTCGCGTGGTGAGTCCGCATGGCTAGCCACCGTAATAAAACCGCTGCATACACACCCCGCACATACAAGAGGCACAACAACGAACGTGTCCGTATGACTGCGTGCGTGCTGTCGACCGTACGACACGTTCAGACGTACCTGTACAGATGTACGTCCAGTAGTACGGCCGCCGTATCCATTGGATGGTCAGCTGGTAGCCGGCGGGGCACTCGCAGCGGAAGCTGCCGGGCGTGTTAACGCAGCGCGTGTTGTTGGCGGTTTCGAAGTCATCGGGAGAGACGCAGGGCGGGTTGGTTACCGCGCACTCGTCCACGTCTGCAGGCAGGCGTGCGTGTACGGTAACCGTGTATGCGCCATCCATGCATGAAGAAACGCACGCGGCAGACAGGTAGGTAGGTACGTACTCCATAATCTATTCGTCTATTGGGGTGCATGGAGATACGAATCCCTGCTTGCATAGAATCTTGCAGGATATACAGTTGGTGGGTTTAGTTGTGGTCTCGGCTGCGGCTGCAGCTGCGCTGCAAGTGCTTGGTTGCTAGGCTATCCCTGGTTGCTATATAAGGTACTTGGTTGCTTGGGGAGGGTCCAAGTACGGTAAGGTCCACGCAGACAGCAGGCATGGGCCCATCGATGATCGATCTGCGGATGGATGTACCGCCGCACGTCCGTTCGTGCGCGCCGCCGTCGGTGTGCCAGTACGGCATCCAACGTACGGCAGATGGCACACGCGCAAACATTCACGCACGTGCGAACAACACACCATACCAACCGAATTTATTAGGATATAAGTTACGTAGTTAAAGTATGTACACGCATACACCACTGGATGGCTATCTAGCCAACTATCTATCTAGCTATTTACCTAGCTAGCTATCGAGTTATCTATCTATCTGGATAGATCGGTCAATAGATAGGTGCGATGACGTACCCACGCAGGTCTTCAGCGTGCGGTCATACGTGTAGCCCTTGGGGCAGGCACACTTGAAATACGTGGCCGTGGGGAGGCAGGTGGAATTGCCGCCGCAAGGGGAGGGCGACTGCTGGCAGCTGGCAGTGTCTGCGGAAGATGGGGCAGCAGTGTCAGAAGCAGGACGAATCGTAGCAGGGAGTTACGGAGGGGCCCTGAGGGGCCAACAGGTAGGACATTATAGCTAGCTAGGACGACGATTGCTTTGGACGACTGGGATGCGGCAACAAGTGTCGAGAATTCTGGACGTCTGGAGCGCATTGCCTGGAAAATTTTCCCTTGCAAAATTGACACAACAAGAACTGGACAGTAGATGACAAGTGGACGGCTTACCCGTGGCGGCCAGTGCAACCTGCTGGCCGACTGCAAAGGCCGCCAGCGCACTCGAGGCGAGCAGGCAGAGCCACCTGCAGGTTTGTGCTCGCCGCCAGAAAGTCGACATGTAGAAGTTAAAAAACATTATCGTGAATCGCAAGATAGGACCGCGACGACCTTGGAAAGCAAGGTAGCGGTAATTACGGTTGGAAATGTGATTGCGTAAGCAGAGCAGCTCTGTGCGTAACTGAGCGTCAATTTAGGCATGTACTGTGAGTTGGGAATTTAGTTAAAATCTTTTAGCTTTGTTTTGCCCCGCCAGTTCGTCGTGCCCCTTAACGCCTTAAGTATGCGTCACGTAAACGGTTTTGGAGTGAGATACCGTAAGTATACGAAATGTGAGAGCCGTACGGTAGCAGCATGCGCGCTGCGTGTAATGCTCTTACCCCTCAACGGGCAACGGAAGTATTGTCAAAGGCGTCGAACTACACGATTGAATAATCACAACCTTCAGGTCACTTGTCTGACCAACGGCCACTAACGAACGCCTACCTCATCGCTCGGATCTCGGAGGGTAAGGCAAGAGAACAGAAGCGGGAAGAGCGCTCAATGGAAAGTGGCCATGTGGGAAATGCAGGTGAAACGGGTTGCCGAAGTATGTGGAAAGCGCTGTGAAAGACCGCGGTTGATCGGAAACGCGTTCTGGGAAAAGCTACAAGGCGAGAAATGGCGTTGTGTTGGGCGTCATGTCTGCAGGAGTACGACATCGATATTGCGTATTTTCCTGGGGGGCAGCAGCTGGCCGATTTGCCTTTGTGTATGCCGCGTGAGAGCGCACACAGGACACGAGCGAAATGTCCGCATGAGGGGTCAGAGCTCAGAGGAGCGCGTCGCGTTGCCTCTCCCACCCCCGTCACCTCATGCTACCTCATCCCACCTCACCTCACCGTTACTTGATCGTTTCACAGATCAAAGACCACAGACAGGGAGAGCAGACTATTACCTGGGGCCACCGTGGACATGTCCGCAGCGTGCGCTGCGTACGATGACCTCATCAGATCTCGTCACTAACGAACGGCTATACCGGTACTTGGCCGCGCCAGACAGCGGACCCCTGACTCTCGCCTCCTGCCCTCCGCTTCGCTCCGCTCTACACCACTCCGAGACCACTCCGCTTTGACACCGCTCCGCTCTGACACCGCTCCGAAACCGCCCCACCGCCCCACCGCTTCACTCCGGGATGCTAAAAAGCCCACATAGGTAACGTAACGCTTCCAAGGCGCTCCGCTCCAAAACCGCTCTGCTGCAGCGAGCGAGCGAGGCACGTGGACCGAAGCTGCACGCCAGGTGGGGGGGGGGGGGAAGGGGGAAGGGGGAGGCGGGTGGGGGAGAAATGGTGGCATGTCCATGGGGGAAGGAAGGGGCTTCCGTTTGTGTGTGTGCCCACGGGCCTGGGGCCCACGGACGCCCCATCCCTCAAGCGGGGTGGCAGGGGAGGCCCTGTGAAGCGGAGCGCGAAGAGGGACGCGGGTTGCCGCACCCCACCGTGTAGCGACGGTGTGCGGGCGGCGTTGGTGAAGGGGGCAACCGCCGATCAGCCGAACCTCCCCACCACCCCATCCACCCAGACGCTTCCGCACCCGCTCCAAGCTGGTCCATATGGCCTGGACCCGCTCGTAACCCCGACCAGCTCCCGGGCCATACCTTGCCAACGGCGGTGACCGGCGCCGCTGTCTGTGTTCGAGTGCGGCGTGGTGGCCATCGCAGGGCCCCCACACCCGCAACACGGCGGAGGCGGCGGAGGCCCCGGATGGCGGGCTGGGGAGGACCTGGAGACCGACCTGCGGCGGGCGTCCGGCCTCAGCCTTTCCCTACCGCGCCGCTGTCGGTCCAGTGTCAAGTGCCGTAGCGGCATGTTTTTGGTGGCCGCTAGCCTCCGCCTCGCGGCGTCGCTCCACAAATGACGGAGGGGCGGTTTGAGGCCCAGGCGGACGCCCAGGCGAGGGTGGCGAGGCTCAGGCGGGGGTGCGGGTGGCGAGGCGCTGCGACGGCGGAGGTTGTGTGCCTACGCCGCCCGCCCTGCGCTTCGTCGCGTTGCGACCCACGGGTCACTGCACCCGTGACCAGAGCGCCGCTGACCCGGGGCGGGCCGCAGCCGCAGCCGCGGCCTGGCCCTCTTGCGGCTGTGGGCACATGCCGCCCCCCCCCCCCCGGGTCAGCGGGCGCCCCGCCCAGGCAGCCGCTGCTGGCTATCAGCGCGACAGCGCAAGCGCCGGCGGCGCTGATGCCGCTGCGGAACTCGCAAACGCGGGCAGCTCGGCGTCCGGTGCGGGCGCGGGCTCGCGCTCCGCCGCTGGCGCTGGCGCCGGCGCCGCCGCTGCCGCCGCGCGCTCCCCCTCCAGGCCACTGAACAGCGCCAGGCGCTCCGCCAGCTGCCGCAGCTGGTCCGCGGACAAGCGGGGCTGCGGACCCTGCAGCCGGGGATGGGCCGACCCGCGGGTCGGCCGCCGAGGCCGCTGCGGCTGCTGCTGCTCTGGCTGAGGCTGCTGTAACTGCTGCTGCTTTGGCTGCTGCTCTAGCTGCGTCTGCTCCTGCGGCTGCTGCGGCTGCGGCTGCTGGGCCTGGGCTACTCTGGGGCTTTCCCCGGGCGCCGACGACGACGCCGACGATACGGCCGCCGACGGCGCAGAACCAGACTCTTGCGCCGGATATTGCCGCTGCGTCCGCTGCTGTTCCCCGCCTGATGCCTCCTGGTGCCGCTCCACAAGCTCCCGTTCCCGTTCCTGTCTCTGTTCCGGCTCTTGGTTCCGTCTCTGTTCCTGTGTCTGGTTCAGGTCCGGCTCCAGGGGGTCGGAGGGCCAGGCGGTCGGGTCGTACCAGTCGCGGGGCAGGCCCACCCTGGAGCGCTCCGAGTGGTTGAAGGGGCCCTTGAGCAGGTCGGGGTTGAGATGCAGCAGCCACTGCCTGAGAGGGGGTGGGGGTGGGGTGGGGTTGGGAGGAGGGGTGTAGGAGGCAGGGGAGGAGGGGTGGTGGTGGTTCGACGGGGGGCTGGAAAGGGGAGCAAAGGGGGGCGAGGCTGGTTTGGGGTTGCGCAGCGACACACGCGGAGTCCGGCGCTGGCAGGTGGGACCCGGCAGGGAGGGAGGGAGGCCAGGTGCCAGCAGCAGAAGGAACCAGGAGGGGCGCTGAGAGGGACGATAGCGTCTCGCTGAGGCCGCCCCGCAACGGATCCCCCTTCCTCCCCCACCCCGTCAGGTCTCTTCCCGTCCCTTCCACCTCGCCCTCCGACCATCCCACCACGACCCCCTAACCCCAGGCCCCGCCCCCACCCAGCACACACCCCAAAACAAACCCCGGCCCCCACACCCGCCCCCTTCCGCCCTCCCTCCCTCCCTGCCTCGTTCGCTGCCTTGTCTCCGCAAATGGCTTTCCTCGCCGCAACGTTCATCCTCAACCTCACTCAACGCACTTCCCTTCACCTCCCTTTCTCCCCTTCTCCCCCTGCCCTCCCCCCTCCCCACCTGCCCCCCCCTCCCCCCTGCCCCCCTCCCCACCTGTACAATCGGTCTGGCCGCATGCCCAGCACCCCGCACAGTCGGCTGAACCAGGTCACCCCCACCGCCACGTGCGCCCGCTCCTCCTCAGCGATCGCCGCCACCACCGCCGCGGAGCGACTGTCCCCAAAGCCCACCAGCCGCCCCACCAGCCGCCCCCCCGCATCCAGACCGCGGGCCTCCTGGGACATAGGGACAACCGCCAGCCTGGGGCGGGGAGGGAGGGTGACAAACAGGGTACCGCGGCGAATGAGGGGCGATGGGGTGCGATGGGGGGGGCAAGGGGTTACTTTCTACTTGGGGCAGGGTTCGGCCCTTCGCTTCCTCATTACGAAACGGACGGACGGGATAGGAGGAGGAGGAGGTACGCGGGCGGGATACGGTGCCCCATGACCCCCCTCCTCCACCTCACGACCTCCACCCACCCACCACTCCATGACGCCACCACACCATACCGCACCACACCACACCACACCGCACCACACCCGGTTTGCAGCTCACGGACACGGGGCCGGGGGCAGAGGCCAGGTGCAGTACCTTCACCTTGGTCGGCCCCTGAGACACACACACACACACACGCATACACACCCCAAGCTCACGCAGCCCACTTCCCTCTCCCCCCTTCCCCCTCCCTCGCCCCCCCTCCCCCCTTCTCGCCCCCACCTCGCCCCCAGGTCCACCGCTGACAGTCTGCAGCCCTGCCACAGCAGGTCGTGTGCGTCCATGTCCCCGTAGCCGTGACCCAGCTCCCCCAGTCGCTGCAGACACCAGCCCAGGTGCCGGCTCTCGTCGTCCGCCACCCTGCGCCCGGGGGAAGAGGAGCAGGGCGAAGGCGAAGGCAAAGGGGGACCGGGCAGGGTGAGGCGGAGGCGGAGGCGGCTTTGGGGGCGCAGGCGGCAGCGGCAGCGGCAACGACAGGGACAGCGGCGGTAGCCTGTGCGGAGTCTCCATCGTCCCCTCCCGGGCTGGGTCACTCGGGTTCTGTGCCCGTGTTCCCCCTTGCCTTGTACCCGGCTTTTACGGACGCCCCAAGCTCAGATGACTTGGGGTTTGCGTAGCCTACCGTGTCGTACCCATTGGGCCCCAACCCGAGGCCCCCGACACGGCCCCGTCCTGCCTCACCGATGGCGCCCTCACAAGGGGTCGGGAGCCTGGCCCCGAACCCATACCGGACAGCCCACACCCCCCGCCAGCCAGCCGTCCATCCATCCAGCTACCCAGCTATCCACCCACCCACCCGCTCACCCACCCACTTGCGTCTCCTCGTCCCGGGCCGTTTTAATTACCACCCATTCGCTCACCCAGCTATCCACCCAGCTATCCACCCACCTGGCAAAGTCCTCGTAGAACTGGTCGGGCAGGTGCAGCGGCGCGAAGCGCACCACCGTGTCTGATCACCACGGGGGGTTAGGGAGGGGAGGAGGGGGGTTAGGGAGGGGAGGAGGGGGGAGTGCAGCAGCTCTGGTGAGCCCGGGCGCTTGCGGAGAATACCGTCGAGGCATGGGTGAAGGCGCGGTGGGGATCATCATCCATAAACAGTGTTGTGGGAGCCCCCGGAAGATAACCCCACAACCCCCACAACCCCCCTCACCCCACAACCCCCTCACACCCACAACCCCCTCGCCCCAGGCCAACCCCCTCACCCCCCTCACCCCACAACCCCCTCGACCCCCCCGTCCCTCACCCTCCACAACCCCCCACAACCCCCTCACCCCCCTCACCCCAGGCCAGGTCGATGGCATTCAGCTCAATGTGTGCCTGTGAGGAAGGGCGGGGCAGGGCAGGATGGCGAGCAGCCGGCAGGGTGGCGTACCGGGTCGGTTACTTCTGCTTGCTATAGAAGTGCCAGACCCAGCCAACACAGCCCAAACAGTCCGGCATGCGCACTGCGCTGCGCTGTGCTGCGCTCCGCTGCGCTCCGCTGCGCTGTGCTGCGCTCCGCTGCGCCGCGCGAGCGCCGCAGGGCACACCTCCAGTGGCGGGCCTCTCCGTTGGCTTTCCCGTAAATGACCAATCGCCCGCGCAATGAAACGAGAATCTCCTTCCGACCCGCGCCTGCGGCGCCGGAGGTGCACCGACCCACGGGTCACCCACATCCGCAAGGCTGACCCGCGGGTCATGTGCGCGCGCTTCCGGCGCCAACAGGTTCGTATTTGTCACCTCTCACCGCCCACCACTCACCAGGTTGTGCAGCATGTAGCCGTTGAGGCCCAGAGGGGAGGACTCGTGGCCGGGGATCTGCAGGGAGCAGCACAGCACGGCGCAGCACGGCACGGCACGGCATGCACACCGCCGGTGCATCACCGCAGGAAGCGCAGGGGGCACGCGCGGGCGCAGGGAGGTCAAGGGCGGTTGGGCAGCGACGGGAAGTAGGAGCATCGGGGCGGGTGGCGAGGGCGGCGAGGGGCGGCGGGGTTCAAGCAGCCCTGAATGGCGGGGTGAGCTGCAGCTGAGCTGCTGAGCTGCTGACCACCCCCGGCCCGTAGTCGGAGTCCAGGGGCAAACAGGAACGACTGCAGGCGGGGTTATCCACGTATAGGCCGGAGCCCGTGAACGGTATTAAATCAGAAGAAATCCTTCCTGTCTGCAAAAGAAAAACGAGATAAACTTGCAAGCAGCACGGGCGGGGGGTTATCCACGTATAGGCGGGGGTGTTGGTTGCTTTGACAAACCATTCCATTCAGACTCTGCAGTCCAGTCCGGTCCAGTCCAGTCCAGTCCATGCATTAGGAAAAGGGGTTTTGAGACCGGGCGCCAGGGAGGGGGCTTTGCAGTGCGATGGACATCACATCACATCACCTTTCATCCCTTGCCTTCCCTTCCCGTCCCGTCCGGTCCACTCCGGTCCAGCCCGGCCTGGTCCGGTCCACTCCGGTCCAGCCCGGCCTGGTCCGGTCCACTCCGGTCCAGCCCGGCCTGGTCCGGTCCACTCCGGTCCAGCCCGGCCTGGTCCGGTCCACTCCGGTCCAGCCCGGCCTGGTCCGGTCCACTCCGGTCCAGCCCGGCCTGGTCCGGTCCACTCCGGTCCAGCCCGGCCTGGTCCGGTCCACTCCGGTCCAGCCCGGCCTGGTCCGGTCCACTCCGGTCCAGCCCGGCCTGGTCCGGTCCACTCCGGTCCAGCCCGGCCTGGTCCGGTCCAGTCCGGTTGAAGTCCCCTAGACATCCTTATTGCGGCTGCGGCTGCAGAGACCGGGCAGAGGCCCAACCAGCCGCCAACCAGACCAGACCTGGCCAAACTGGGCACGAACCCCTCCCCACTCCCTCCCCCATCCTCCCCTTCGCCCCCTCACCTCCGCTCGTCGCACTCCCCCCAAGCGCCACACCCACCTCCTTTGGTCTGACCAGCCGCGGCCGCTCCGGCCTGGCTGGGTGGTCCGGCAGCATCTGCACCAACTCCCGCTCCTCCTCCCGCCCCGGTTGCTGCTGCTGCTGCTCCAGCTCTAGTTGCTGTTCCTGCTTCAGCTGCTGTCGGGTATGCCCCTGCCGCGCCACCAGTCCCGCCCCGACCTTTTCCTGCTGATGCTGGTGTTGGTGCGGCCTCAGCGGCAGGCGGCCCTCCAGGTACGCGCCCCAGGCGGCGTGCGTCAGGGCAGCCTTGGCGGAGGGACAGGCGGTGAGGAGCACCAGCACGCCCGCCTCAACCAGGCTGCAGGGGGCGGACACTGAACGACCGCTGTTGCCGGGGCTTGAAGCTGGGTCGCCGCTGGGACTGGAGACCGGACCGCTGCCGAGGGTTGTGGAGAGGCCGCGGTCAGACGGGTGGGGTTCCTGCGTCCGCTGAGGCTGCGTGTGCTGCTGAGGTGGCGGCGGCGGCGGCGGCGCCGGGCCCGCGGCCTCCGACGCCGCCGCCGCCGAGGCCCGGACCAGGGCCATGGCGGACTCCAGGGTGGGTGCCTCCTGGGGCGGCACCGCCAGCGGCGCGCCCGCGTCGGGCGCCGGCGAGCCCCAGCGCAGCCGCAGGTCGCGGCCCTTGGCGCGCCAGGCGACCAGACCGGTCCATTCGTGGGGTCGGGGTCCAGGAGGAGGCGAACTGCCGGGAGCGGCTGAGGACGCGTCGGCAGCTCCCTGGTGTGAGGAGGGTTTTGGGGGCGCGGGGGGGGGGTTATCCACGTTTAGGCCGGGGGCGGGTGGGATGAATGGGTACTGGATCCAGTTCCGGATGCAGTTCCGGATCCAGTTTCGGATTCAAATGGGTATCTCCCCTCCGGGTGGAGAGAGGGTGTTGACTGCTGTGTGGAGGGCCGGGGGGGGGCTGGATCGGGTGACGCAGTCAGAGGGTTCCCGCAGGCAACAGTGCGTAGGGGTGGCGACAGAGGCGATGACGGGGTGGGGAGGAGGAGGAGAATGAGTCGGCGAGCGGGGAGGGCGTGTGCGGTTCGCGTAATTGCGCCAGAAGCGGCAGGCCGTGGGAGGCGAACACGTGGCGCCCTCTGGCGCCCTCCGGCTTTGCTGGCTAGTCCAGTTGCAGGTGCCCCGAGCGAAGCATCTTACGAAGGGCATTCCAAAGAACTCAAGGGTGCATTGCATGAGCGCTGTTGTAACGTACCTTCAAGGCTGCAGTGGTGACGTCCACTCGTCGAGAATCGCTCCGTAGCGTCCGGTGAGCTGCATACCTCGCATCGCGATGCAGCTTATCAACAACGTGCTCTAACACAGCATCCAAGATAATTTTAGTTGGTACGCGCGTGGTACTCGTCACAACGCCGCCCAGTCGTCGTGGCCAAAGCGATTGGGCCGGAGCAGCTGCAACCTCTGGAAACAGAACACTATGATGTCTATGCATTATAATGTTACGGTGGTTAGGCTATTATTGGGAACCTCAATAGTGACTGCCGCAACTGCGTCTTAAAGCTTTCATTGCGCACTGGAAAGCCCGGCGTGGAGTCTCGACGTGGAGTATATGCAAAGCCAGGTAAGGTTACTGGACGCAAGCCTTTGTCATTCCACATGATTTGGAGTTGGTGTGCGCTTCTTTGCTCTGTGGCTTCGGAGCCGTACAGCTGTACTGTCAAACCTGGGACGTGCGTATCCTCCCTTCTGGTCCCAACAGTGCCACCCTCTATCCTGTTGCTTTCCTGCGTTGGCGCCATCGGATCACACATTGCGGTCAGTGCGGGCCTGGGCGATGGCAGTGCTTATACACGCACGTCCGGGTTGCCCTCACCAGGTTTCCACGCTTCCGCCACCACCGCCTGGAGCGGACCCAACTCAAACAGGCCCCTCTCCCTCCCTTCGTAATTGGCCCCAATGAAAACACGGCCTGTAAGCAATTCGCGCAACGACAACGGCCGCACCCAAACCTCCCCCCGCGTCTCGCCGCCGCCAGGGCGTGCTGAGCCCTGCACAGCCGCGGCGGGAATACATGCAGCTCCGGCCGCCTAGTGAACCACGGTGCAGATGTTTCCTCTCCCGCGCTTACACTCACCTGCCTGAGGAGAACTCTACATACCTTGTGAAGTTGTGGGCCTTGGACGTGCGGCGATGGAATCAAGTGAGTTTCGGAGCGGTGCATTCATCGGATCGGGAACGAACGCCAGCGCATACGGCGCTGAATGCATCGATCCGAAACTCACTTGGCCGCAGGCCACAAATCGGCACGAGCCCCTCCCCCCGTCCAGCAACTCGACCGCTGATGTCCCTGCCTTCCCAGCGAGAACTCAGGTAAGCGCAAACGGGTGCGACGATTGGCCGGGCAGTACAAATCATGCGGTTGCGCAGCACAAGGGACGCGGCGGTGTGGCCGTCATACGCGATGTGTGTATGAGAGGTGCGGAGCGGTCGGCGCTGTCCGCTGTGCGCCGTGGCGTGCCATACAAGCCGCTATGTGACGGCGACTATGTGAGCGGGGTTACCGCCAGTTTGCACGTTCCCGGGTTTCTGGCGTTGCCAACTTTCGGCAACGTTGCTGGTTTCCCATGGACCCGCTCTTTACATTTCTCACGACACTCGACGGCAAGCGGGAAGGTAGGTTACGAAGCCCCGACCTCCCGAACCCATCGCCAGGCTTTGCCAAGAAGCCACATTTGTGTTTTTTATTTGTATGATTTATTATAACTGTGGCTGCTCTTACAAGGACGAGTTTCTTAGGAAACGTGAAACTGGCGCAAAGCCGCGCCCTGTCGCGAAACAACGGCAAAAGCTGTCGAAACAGATCGAAACCGAAAAGGCGACGACAGGTCAACAATTGACAAACAATCGACAAAATTAGGTAAACAAAAATAAATTAACCACCTGTCCATGAACGCAAACACCCGCGGATACGGACATTTGGCGTTTGGCATCGCTTTGGCGCGCCATGAAACTTCAGGTTAGCAGCCGCCTCTAAGCCAAATCTCTTCATAAAATATTCATTGAACTAGGTTTACGCAAAGGACGCCGTTGTAACCTGTTCCGAGTTTGACAATTTGAATTCGTCCGCAACCACCGCTACCTCGTACGGATCGATTAGGCGGAAATCGAAGTCCGTTGGCGCAAGGCCCTGCGGCGCCAGCGCTTATGATAAATTCTCCTATCCACTGTCAGATGTCATTCACTGCCACACTCCTGTGCCCAAGCGAGAATGATCTCGACATATTCGTTCGTTGCCCTGGTGGTCGCACTGTGAGTAAATTATCTTCATGATCTCGCTTTCATTTACACATGATCATATCATGAAGCTACTGCTTGTGACGTTCAGCATCGGAACAGCAGGCTTGGAGCGCGCGGTTGGCACCAACCGAAACTTCGAAATATTCGTCTCTCTAGGCTGTGCCCTGCATTCGGCATCAGAGCTCGTTCAATTGCTGCTATATAAAATCTTGTCCACACGCAGGGCCGCCGGGGTGCACGCCCAACAAGAAGCCGCCTGGGCTAACACGGACGCGCGCTTTGTGGTCACTCCTCCGGAGCGGGACGCGCGCGTGATGTCGGAGCAACGAAGCATCTTCTCGATTTTCCCATTCCACAACTGCTATTATAAGACGACTCCGGAGGCCGCCTACAGCGTCGCCCCTACCATCGCCTCGTTCGCCAACGGCACATACTGCTTCACCATCAAAGTCGCCAACTGCGACGACGCCTGTTGCAAAACAGATTTGAACAAAATTGAGGTGCGCAATCAGCACTGCGTTTATCATGTTGCGATTGCGCCAATATGCCAAGCAGCGACAAGTACCAGGCCCCGACACGTTCGCAGTTAAGTCTGGTCCCTAGCTCGAAGCCTGGCAACTCATCTCATTTCTTACCTGCTTCACTGGCGCTCAGTTTCGAGCGCGATCGCATCATGCCGCATTTCTCCCGTATTTTGTTGAACAGGGGGTAACGCCTACTCGACGCCGCCCCTCGTGCCACCGACCCGCCCTCTTTCCTGTAAGCCTCACTGCCTCATGTCCTCCGCCTATGGCCCCCATCCCGCCGCAGGTCAATGTGTACGACAACTGCATCGTGTCTCCTGTCCCCGACATCAAGTCCACAATCAACGACGTTTCCACCAAAGTCGCGCCCGCTTTCGCGTTGCCGCTGGACGGTTCGCCTGGAAACGCCATCTTGCGCATCACGCAGCTCGGTCTCGACTTAACGAACGCCGCCGACGCCCGGTTCTGCCTCTCCCTCAAGAACAACCGCCGGGGCCAGGGCTGTGACACGCTCGAGAAGATGTGCGTGCCGCCCCCCGGCTACCCGGCCGGCACCTGCACGTTTGCCTTTTTCAACGCGCAGCGCTCCTGCTGCCCCATCTCCGACACCCCCATCAACCACCCGCCCTCGCCGCTGCCGCCCTCCCCCTCGCCTCCCTCCCCCTCGCCACCTTCTCCACCGCCGCCTTCCCCATCGCCTCCCTCCCCGCCCCCGCCTTCCCCATCACCGCCCTCTCCCCCGCCTCCTTCCCCGTCTCCGCCCTCTCCATCCTCACCCTCGACTTCCCTGCCGACCTCATGCCTCGTCTGCGTCACCCTGTCCCTCCTCCCGCCCGTCCCCGACCTCCAACCCTTCCGCTTCGGCGCCTCCGCCTGCACCACCATCCAGGCCTCTGTGTCCGCCAGCATCAACAACCTCGCTGCTGCCGTCGGCGCCCAAATGACCAGCCCCTTCGCGCCCATCGCCTGCTCAGACATGGATATGACCATGTGCGGCACCTTCGCCTCGCCGGAGGAGGCCGGCAAGATCTCATCTTATGATCTGGATGTGCAGGCCAGCTTTTGGCTGCAGGTGGCCGCGGGCGGTGACGTCTGCAAGCCGGAGCTCAATGGCTACCGCCTCGCCGTCTCCAGCGAAGACAAGTCCTGCCTGCCCTTCGCCAAGTCGCGTGTCTGCGTTCTGGAGAGCACACCCTTCCCCAACTGCACGTGAGTTGGCGGCTGGGCGCAATCCTGGAAGTGTGCCTAGCTACGTAGGGTGTTTCTAGGGTGGCCTGCCTATCGGTGTCAAGCCGGGAACGGTTGTCCATGCGTCTCCAGCCTCTCTATCTTCGCCCCTGCGCCTGCGCCTGCGACGTGCACCTGCTGCGCCTGCTTTGCCAGCATCCATCACTCCCACGTAAATAAACCCACATGCCTTCTCACGTGCAACGCCGTCTGCCGGCCTGCAGGTGCACCACTACCATCGGCCTGACGCCCTACACTATCTCCCCCCGCTACGTCGCCTATCCGCCCGACCCCGTCAAGAAGACCACCCTGTATTGCTTCACCGTCCAGAAGCTCCCAGTTGCCCCATTAGTGGACGTAAGTGGGGGGTTAGTTGTGGCGCATCTTTATTTGCCCCGCACCCGGAAATAAATCCACTGGAGATGCATGGGCCTTACCTTCCCTCCGGAAATGAGCCTGTCACTGAACTGGTTGCATGCGGGTGCTGGTGCTGGTGCCGGTGCTGGTGCTGTCCCCGCCCGCAGGCACGTGTCATTCCGGGCGGCTGTGGACCTGTAGATGTGCTCAGCAAGGTCGAGTTCTACGCGGGTGAGTTTGCGGCGCCTACCTACGGTATCTATCTACCTACCTGCATGCTTACCACTCGACCTACATACCTACCTGCATGCTTACCACTCGACCTACATACCCCCTTCCATCTCTCAGCGTTCGCCGGGCTTCGCTTTCTAGGCAACTCGCCAAGTATGGCTCGTACGTACATTAGCAGGGGACATACCATTAGCCGGGTACATAAGCAGCGGTGTCCATCCGTGGATGTCACAGCGCCTGCGTGCCTCCCACCGCACTCCCTCGTCCGGATGAACCGTTCATGTGTCTCCTAGGACCCGTACTCAGTAAGCGACCACAGGACTTGTCTGGTATCGGTACCAATAATAAGCCTGCAAGGCTGTAAGCCATAGAGGCGCAGCCACAGATATTACTACGACGTGCCCCATACACCCTCCCCCAGACTTCCAGCGGCCCGGTACTGTCGCGCGCCGGCGGCGGCCACTCAGCCACGCACCTGCAGTGGCGTCTGCCCTTAATAAACGGCCCTTGGCACCTTTCTTGGCGTGTCCGTTGCCCCTTTTGGCGCAGATGAGACCCTTAAGCCGCTGGTTAAGGGCTTCCTTCTGATTCCGCGCACCGGCCCGAACGTGACCCTGGCCTCCACTTGGGGGGCAGCAGGCTTCAACACGCTCAAGGGTAAGGTCGCGGCGCGGACGGGCGTGCAAGGGCGCATGATTCCATTGGCTAATATCGGCTTATTTTCCGCGAAGAATGGTGCCCGCGGAGTCTCGCCTCATGGGAGGTCAAGCACGCAACCGGCGAGCCAGGCGCCGGGCCGCAATCTTATCGTCCTGCCTGTTGCTTTTTCTACCGTGTGTCCAGGCCTTGGTCGCCTGGCGCCTTTTGGCGCCGTTCGTTCCTCGCATAGTGCTTTGATTTTTGGCCATAATAAACGCATGTCATCTTGCTTCTTATAGATGCGACTGTCCTTGCTTCCGCGTCCGCGGGGTTGCGCCGCCGCCGTTCCCCTTTTTCTCGCAGCCACTCCCATGAACTGGGGCCCCACGCAAGCCAGCGGCGGCAAGGTGTGCATCGAGCTCAGGAACGCCGGATCAATCAGCAAGCTCTGCCTCGGCAATGAGGGCCTTCTGAAGGGCCAGTGGTGGGTCGCGTGTCAGCGTCGAGGGTGTGGGTCGAGGGGGGCGAGGGCCGAGGGGGCCGGACCGTGAGTCAATGTTCAGGGTGTGAATCTCTTACATAGACCAGCTAAGCAAGCAATTGCTCTGCCTCTTCAACACATTCAGTCACGGCTTGCTTGTCCTGGGAGTCACACTGAATGAATAAACCTATGCTTGGCCCGCCCTCACGCCCGCCGTGCAGCTTCGTGAGCCTCTTTAACGACAACAACAGATGCTGCCCCATCTATCGTGCTGGGGCGGCTCCTTGAGGGTGGCATCCCTCATCACCATCAACATGCGACCCATTGGTCACGCACCGCAAACTACTGCGAACCGCTTTGTTGTATAGCAGCGTAGATTCATGCTTGCATTTGATTGTACAGCCATGAAGACTGATGTATAACCAACGTTATCATCTTTGCACGTAATGACTGAACTGTGATGCATGTAATATCCTGTTATGGGTTGCATTGGAGGCGCGCGTGGCGGCGGTGAGATCTATTCGTTAGTACTTCGGAAGGTCGGTGTGCATACCCTCGTACGTACAGTTTAAGTGATAGGATGCCCATTGTAGTCGTTGCATTGTGACCAAATTACGGTATGTCAGGTACATTGACGGGTCGCATTTGTTTATTTGGCATTTTAAAGTTTTACTCGTGCGTAGCTCCTGTATGTGTTTCTGCCAAGTTCACCACAGCCTCATTACAGTAAAAACATCAGGCTGGCGAGCAAGCGATGTACGGCGGGTTCATGAGCCTGGGACATTTATGCAGGTTTGGGGCAAAGCGGCCGGCGCGGCGGGGTTGTAGTTTCCGTCATCGCTATCTGTTCTCGAGGCTGTCTGGCCACCAACGAACTGCCTGGACGCGTCTATTGGTCTCTATATATGTAACCTTGGTATAATTTTCACCGAGTCCCTTTGGAGAGGTTAATTATAAACCTTTCGGGGCCTGAATCCGTGGCGGCGCTGCATGCGCTGTTTGCCGACTATCTAAGGCCGACTCCTCCGTAATATGCAAATTATATTCCGTAATGACTCTCCGCCTTTCTCCGTAGAATCTCCGCAAATAAGTGCAGATTTGGGTTGCCGTCTCCTCTGTTATATGCCGTTTATATTTCGTAAAAGATTTTAGAATTCAAAATTTTTAGAGTTTGAACTCTCCGTAGCTAGACTCTCGCTCCAGGACTCTCCGTACTATAATATGCAGTCTTTGGGTTGCCGACGAAGGCGATAGCCAACTAAAATAAATACACTACAGAGTAGTAATTAAATCAATTAATTACAGAGTAATGGCCGCCAGCTGGGTGGGTTCCATCCTGCGCCGAGACGTTCCCGCCGCCCGGCCCTGCCCGGCGGGCGGGCGAGCGGGCGGTCAGGCGTTGTGGTATCTATCTGGAGATGGACAAACAGCAGCCAGGACTGTGAGTAGACGGAATCTCATCAGATGGAATCGCATGGCTGGAACACGCCGGGTGTGGTGTCTTATCAGTAGTATTGTTACATACATACCAGCCAATGCAATGCAGGCCAGCCACAAGCGAGAGCGGCACCTAGCGAGGCGTGCAACAATAATGCATGCACGCACGCCGGAATAATGTGCCCGCTGCGTGGCAATGAAAACGGACGGGAAAGCTCAAGCTCGTGACGAAATCCCGACTGATACAGGCCTCCCAGCACAGGCGGACGTCGCCCGTATGTATGAAAGAGGCCTATCTATCTATCTTCTAGGTGGTGGCGGGCACCATGGACTCGGCCATTCATTCCATCCTCTAAAGCTGCGTGCACAACCAATAATACCTGTGCGTTATATGCGGCACCGCGCGTTCCTTGCTTTCCGTCATCCATGCATGCCATCCCATAACGTGTACACACGCACAAGCCTGCGATGCAAGCTAGCCGTGTAACCGGTTGATGACCTGGCGAAGGTAGATGGACGGACCCAGCCACGCGCGGACAACAAGAAATAGTATAATGAACGAAGGCCTGAAGGCGGCACCACCGGGTACGGCAGGCACTAAGTAAACTTGCGCACGCACTACATACATACATGCGCGCGCGCGCCAACAGGACGCACAATAATATGAAGTAGATATCCTGCTGCATGCAATAACCAGTTAATACAAAAGCCGCCACAATGCCAAATTTTTTGCAGAGGGCGGTCTGAATGGCCAGATACACGCCATCTATCTGCCGCTAGCTCGCGCGCGACGAACTAGTTTGCAATCGATGCCAACCGCTTTCGCTCGGCACCATACACTGACGACACCAGTACTCGCTGCCTACCTGCCTTCGAAATATACGCAAACCACAGCAAGGGAATGACCACCGTGCGTGCGGATACAAACGAAGGAACTGACCGACATGTATGTCATTAATGATGCATACGCGTGCTGTTGCCCTCTTGCCCGCCGTGCAAAAAACTCGCTAGAAGAGGCTTCAGAACGGAACGCACGGACTGTACCTATGTCCCGGCTCCGAGACATACGTACAGTGAGCACACATTGCAGCACCACGCATACATGCATCGAAGGAGGCCACCTTTCCTATCCCTATGCTTACTTGTCGTAGCTCGACACCGCTGCACTATCAGCAAAAATGCTCACTCGACAACGCTGCCATGCATTCTCAGGCACGCACGAGACCTACCATGATGAATGTCGTTTTAATGATTGCACCGCCCGGAAGTCCTGCCACACATCCGCCCACCCATGCATCCTTGGTCATGACTAGCCAAGATCGATCGACGACCAAACAATGCAACGCGAGCAGCGGCCGGCGCCCGCTCAACCACTCAATGACGCAATGCTCATGCGAGGCAGCTGTATGTGGCAGTCCATGCTAGCTTGCTGCTTGGCCGGCGGACCAATCGGGCGCCGGTCCAAACCCTGAAATCCTAGAACCCTGATCCGTCCCTTAAACCTCTGTAGGTTTTGCGTTGATCAGTAGCCGATGGCGGACTGGCGGTGCAAGGCCCGCCGCCGCAGCCGGGACCACTTTGTAGAGCGGGCAGCACCGGCTGTTGCTGTTGAAGACGACCAGGGTGCTGCGGCGCGTGGATACGTGGCATGGGGGTCGCCGGAGCGAGTGTGTTGTGTGAGTGTGTCGGTTGTGGCCTAGACTCTAATTAATTAATTAATTAATTAATTAATTTTACGCGGAGACAGACTCTCGCGTGTGTTTAGGGGACCGGGCCTAGGGAGTAATTTCTTCTCCGTTCGGCGCGATCACCAGGGTGAATCAGACCTGACGGGCGGACTGATTGATCTGGGACATTTTCTCGAGCGCCCCTGCACGATGGGATCGATCCCATGACCACCGAATTGACAAGCGAGTGCTCTACCAACTGAGCTACGCTGACGGCCTAGACTCTATATATCCCATCGGATGCATGCGCCGCCGGATGGGAGGAGTGCCTTCGTTCGCAGCGAAGGATGGTAGTGCCTTCATCACCACTGCGCCGCCGATCGATGCCCCATCCGTCCAGTGCGTGGGAGACCCCAAACTGTCAGATCATTAACTATCCCACGTTAGCCACCCGCGGCTGCCGCGTCCAGCGTTTGTTCCAGCCGGCCCTCTAGATAGCTAGAGCAGATAGACATGCAAGCTCATCACCCGCCCCCCGCGTGCCGCCACATACAACGGATGGATCGGCTATACCGTAACTGAACCTCCTGGCACAATAATGCATTGCTCACCAGTTACTTCCGCCGCCACCCAGGCAGAGGTCCTCCATGGTGATTGGGTTGTAGAGCTCCACGCACACCTTGCTGCCAATGGCTTGGGACTGGTTCCAGTCGATGGGTGTCGCTGATGACGGGCGGGGGGTAGTTCAAAGGCGGCGACGCAGTTAAATAATGGATGGAAAACGGTAGATAGATAGATAGATAGATAGGCAAACGGGAGCTTCTGACGGATGGAATGACGCACTTCCGCGCTTCTGGGTGCGTGGTAGGGTATGCGGCGGGCGGACATTCCTCATCGGTCTGCCCCCGGCGCCTTACTTAATCCTGGACGACGTAAAGAAGTACTTTTTTTCCCGACGCTCATGGATTTGCATGCGTGGCCACCTCCATTTACGAGGCACCTACTGTGAGCGGTTGTTTCGTTCGAGCGAGTCTTCCCTGGTATGGTTCCCTGCTATGTAGCCCTGCGCTTTATTGGGTTATATACCGGTAAGACGGCTAATAGGTGTGCCTTTGTTGATGTGCTCCGTCCCATGCATTGGTCATTATAGCTCTGCTGTAAACGGCCCACTCGCGCACTGTAAAACAGACATTCATTCGTACAAAACGATAGGCGCGTTTCCGAAAATAGTCGACCAACCGGGCCCCGCCCTCACTATCCCAGGCGCCATCTTCCTTAACCCCCTTCTGGCCCCCTCGCTGCCTGCCACTGCCGCCCTCGCTGCCCTCGCCTCCGCTCTTGACCGGCCCCCGTTGGCGTGTCTTGCCTGTGGTCGTCCCGCCGGCTGCGATGGCTTCCCAAAAATGACTTTCCAAAGCCGCGCACCTCCAATCCCACTCCGCCTACCTTTAAGCGTGCTGTTGCCCGGTCCGAGTGACCGTGCGAGAGTCACATTGGGGCCACCGTTGTTTGGAATGAGGATGAACCCCTTGACTGACTGATTGAGGTTCCGATCTGCAGCAAGCAAGAGCGGTTGAGCGGTCAAAGCGGCCAAAGCGAGTGCGTGGTCGCTGGTTAGGTTAGGCAGGCAACAGGGGGCAATCAAGGGGCTTGCACGGTACACGGTACGGGTCGATGGCTTCTTGAGATCCTACGTGGGAAGTAAGGCAATTCCAGCAGCAGTCGCTACTAATAACGGCTTACTTGCAAAGAACTCGATTTTGCTCAGCGTATCCACGGCTCCACAGCTGGCCTGCACGTACGACAACGTGCGTGCATAATGACGTGTCCACACGCACAGCAAACGAGGCGATAGATGTAGGAACCGGCGGCCGTATGAATGGATGGGCTGGGGTGGGCTGGGCAGGGCTGAGCTCATTGATTGGCAAGCCCGGACAGTAGCGGCGGATCAGGTTGGTGGCAGTGACAGAGCAAATGCAGAGTTTGCTTTGCCACTCATCATAGATAGGAGGCCCCCCGCTAGCCATGCACAACAGTAACCTTCCCGGACCGCTTCTTGTGTGTTCTCAGCCGGCAACTTGATTGCCCACCCGGAGGGATCTATCCCTGAAGCACCGCATGGGAACGAACTCAGCTAACCCAGCACGCAGCAGCCAGCAAGCAACCACCATCCATGGACCTTCATAACGCATGCCCTGCCTCGCTCGCTTGCTTACGTCCACAACTGTGACGGGAACGGACACAATGGTGAAGCAGTAGAGCGTCGTGGTGGCCCGGCTGCCGGGGAAGGTGGTGTAGGTGGGGGCGATCCCGTAGGGCGTCACGCCAGCGGTTTTGTTGCACCTGTCGTGGGGGCGCATCATCATGCCGGTGAGTTTCACTGGAGCCCGAAGAAGTAAGTAGCCGCACTGAAACGAGCCCGAAGAAGATAGTCACCGCACTACAATGCGAGCGTTGTATGGACTCAGACTAGGTTGGTTGTTGGATGGATGGATCAGCACGCGCTACAATCAACACACGGGATCGGTAATTAGCCGCCGCCATTTCACACCAGCCGTGATTAGGTGATGGTTCGTTTATCCCTGGAACGAACCCAGTCTTACTTGCAGGAAGGGAAGGTATCGTTTGTTACAGGTGTCACCACGGGAAGAGGCGGCGAGGGGGAGGGTGGGGAGGGCGGCAGTGGAGAGGGCGGCCGTGGGGAGGGAGGCAGTGGAGAGGGCGGAGACGGCGGTGGAGGGGATGGAGGTAGTGGGGAGGGCGGCGGGGGTGGCGGCGGCGGCGGAGGAGGCGGTGGAGGGGATGGCGGTGGAGGGGATGGCGGCGGAGGGGATGGCGGCGGGGGAGGTGGCGGTGGAGGCGGCGGCGGGGGAGGGGAGGGCGGTGGTGGGGAGGGCGGCGGGGGTGAGGGCGGGGAGGGAGACGGTGGGGAGGGGGAGGGTGGTGATGGGGAGGGCGGTGAAGGTGAGGGCGGGGAGGGAGACGGTGGGGAGGGGGAGGGTGGCCGAGGGGAGGGCGGCGAAGGTGAGGGCGGGGAGGGAGACGGTGGGGAGGGGGAGGGTGGCCGTGGGGAAGGCGGGGGAGAAGGCGGCTGGCGCAGCGGCGGTGGCGGTCTTGGCGGGGCCGGTGAACGAGGTGGACGCGGCGGCGTGTTGATTGTCGGCAGGAGGATGACGTTCGACGGCGGCGGCGTCGTCTGGGCGTAGGCTCCGGCGGCAGCCCTGCGGCGCGATCAAGCCAAGAAAAACGAAGAAAAACGCTTTAAAGGTTTTCATAGCATTTTTGTATTAGTCACGAGGAAAGTCGCGACCGAACACTTTCGCTTTTCGGTGGAAGATGTATCGCCAACCGACGACTGCAAGGATTTGGGGGACTATGATGTATGGCAATTCTACCAGGCGAGGAACGAATGCGGGCTGGAATAATGTCTATTGCCAAAAGTGACATTTAGTGCGATGGAAAGGCTAGCCTCGGGGTCCTGATAGCCGAAAGCGAACCTCGTCATCCGTCCACTTACAGAGCAACAAGCAAGGCAACCGCCGCAGCGAGGCTCTCCGATCGAACCATTGTGCTTGCTGAGCGTTGAATTGATGTCCAATGGTTGTTCGGAGAATGGTTATATAGATGATGGCTTGCAATGCCGTACGGTGGGCGGCCTTTGAGATGGAAGAGTAACGGATACGAGGTTTTGGGTAGGCGAAGAGGCATGCAGGTGCGACGTACGTACGGACGAGCAGGGAAGGCGTTCAGGCGCCGGGCGCGGGAGACTCGCAACCCTAACAGAGATACTGCGGTATAAACAACAGAGTACAAACAAAGATGCAGAGAAGGGAAATGAATCATATATGCAAGTTTTCAAGAACCGCGACATTTCTTATTAAACGGGAAGATAGATCACGTGCCCTGCCTCGCTCGCGCGCTGCGCAGGTCATCCATCCAAAGCATGGGCATTGCCTATGCATGCGTTGCTTATTTGTGTTGTAATTAGATTTGTTTGATCGATCCTGTCCTCGCTCGTGTATGATGCGCGAAGCGCGCAACCGTTTGCAGCTAGCGACTGAGTTTTACATATCCCCTTGCATGAACTTCGACATCGCGCGCGCTTACCGAATTAACTAATAATTAATTACAGAGGAGCTGGATGACAGCTACATAGCGCGATCGCACGACTCTGGGACGGAACTGCTCCGACGACGTTTTTGGTGGCCACGTATATATGGCACGAAGAGGTTTGGACTCCAGCCCTTGCATGTTCCCAACGCACCTTGGGACAGCGTTTCGCTTGACTTGGTTGCGCTCCCCAAAACTGAGGGCGGGGGGATTCGCTCGGCGCGATCTTGATTTGGTAGACCGCGCGCACGTCTGACTGAAGATTGTGCATGCATCTGGATGGCACCCACCACAACTAGCTACCTGCACTGCCGTGCATTGATGCTGCCCGTCTGTTTACCGACAGTGTCGTACGCCTCCATGGCGTTCCCAAGAACCTAACGTGGTGTCTGACCACGGAACACATTTTGGGAGTACGTAAGCTGTGGGGTGCGCTCGGTACATACGATACGCGCGACGCTGTGCTCAGAGAAGGCTATGTAGGCTATCTTACAACATGCATCAATAATGCAGCTAAGACGCTCCAAGACCGACTTGCTCCAGAACGTGCTCCAAGACGAGGCATCTGATACGTACTTGCGTACATACGGTTTAAACGTGCGTATGTATGCCACAGAAAACCTACGCTATTACCCCGCCGTCGCTCGCCATGCCACAGCCAAGCAGTACTGATTTTACCAGCATCAATGCACACGTATGTCTGATAAGATTGCGATAGAGAGCAACATGTATGAATGTAGCGTGGTTGCATGCCTGATCAATGGAATGTGGCCGCGCGGCAGGGCGCGGCCAGGGCCGGCTGTTGTCGATCGTTGATAGTTGTAGCGGTATGTAGGTACGCACTTCTAGGAGCGCGCGCGTCCCCGCGTTAAATCCTCATTCTGATGCTCTCTGGGTCACAAACTCACAATTGAGCAAAAATAGTTTGAGAAACGCAATATGCACGTGGGAAACGTCCACTTTGGCTGCGTGTTCCACGCAGCCCGTGCGCGAACGAAATAAAGCCGCCCCGTCTGTCTGGATGGGTAGGATAGGTGGCGCGCGGCCGTCAGTCGCAGTAACCTAACCTTGATGTCTGACTGGCCACGCAGTTACTCGACGACAGTAGTCGTCGCAAGGATAACCTGAACCCTCAGGAGGACTGCCATCCCAAATAAGCGCAGAAACCCACGACACAATTATCCACGCACGGAATAATGCGCATCAACGGGGATGACCTGCTAGCTGCGCCTGCGCGTCGACCCCTTCGCGCGGTTCCAGCTGCAAATGTATTAATTACAGAGGAGCTGAATAACAGCTACTTAGTGCGATTGCACGACTCTGTGGGTCTAATGTTCAATAGAACATCTAGACCAGGCCACTAACCAAATCACTGGCAAAATTGCCTCATTGGATAGGGATCCCATGCTGGGAAATGAATGTCTTCGACTATGTGTGCCAATTCCGATTCCCTGAAATGAAGCTGCATGCCCGACTATAATATGTATGTTGATCTATGAAACGCCCGTTTTCCCAGAAGCAGGTAAAATGCTGCTGGCCATCCGTCCATGTTCGCTGTGGTGGGGCCCTTGATTTTCCATCCCTTTCCATCGATCGCACAAAATAAACGAAATAAATAAACCACTTCGTTCATCCGGTGCCGCCGCCGCTGTTACTCCGGGTGGATGGGGTTTCCAACGCGTCCATCCAGCGGGTGGATGGGGTTTCCAACGCGTCCATCCGTTTGACTGCCTTTGCGGCGCAGGATACTCCTTTGCGGGGTTGGGATATGGTTCCGTCAAACCATCCGTTCCTTTCACGGAATGGATCTGGGCAAATCGTCTGCTCATTGCCGGAAACGCATAACGACTGATATGTTGGACAGAACAAGAAGGTTAGGGTTTGGTTTGGTTGTTTGCTATTTATGCAATATCGTGGGGTACACCGCTGTTCTTTTGCTCCTTTCGTACGTACGTGGGTAGTTGCAGGATACGTGTGCTCGTCTTTAGGCCGGTCCCAGAGCGGGGGAGGTTTTGCCTTGACTCCGATTCCCTTTTGCTTCCCCCTTCGCTAGCCTGGGTACCGTTTCGTTTCAGGGAATCGGAATTGGCACACGTAGTCGAAGACTTTCATCTCACAGAGTGGGATCCCTTTCCAATGAGGCAAATTCGCCAGTGAATTGGTTAGTGGCCTGGTCTAGATGTTCTATTGAACATTAGACGCACAGAGTCGTGCGATCGCACTATGTAGCTGTTATCCAGCTCCTCTGTACTTAATTAAAGTCCATCCAGACATTGCGGCGCAATCGTGACTAACGCGCCCTACTGCGCTGTCGTCCGTCGTAGGAGTAGTAGCCACATCGCTCTAAGTAGCTGTTATCCAGCTCCTCAGTAATTAATTAGTCCGTCGTAACGATCCTTAACGATGGCTGCTGGGATGTTTTCCCGGTCGGTGCTGCTGCGCGCTCCGGGCATCACACAGCACACGAGCGAGGACAGGATCATATAAACCCGACAACACATACTATCGTAAGCAATGCCAGCGTTTTTGATGGCATGCGCGCTCGAAGTAAACATATGATTCATGATGTTTTTGGGTCCCGGCAGGTCCTTGAGAAACTGTTTCATAAACCTTATCTGCATCTCTGGACTCTCTTGCTTATTATTTGTGTCGCGGCAATTTTGTTATTAGGGTTGCGAGATCCCCGCCCCCGGCGCCTGAACGCCTTCCTGCTCGTCCGTCGTAATTGCCTCTTCGCCTTCCGTCCCCAAACCTCGTATCCGTTACTCTTCCATCACAAAGTCGCCCACCGTACGACATTCCAGGCCAACATCTATATATGAACCTGCCTCCGCCGAACCAACATTGGACATCGATTCAACGCTTATTAATCAGTAGCGAGTAATCACATACAATGGCTCGATCGGAGAGCCTCGCTGCTGCGGTTGCCTTGCTCGTTGCTCTGTAAGTAGTAACAATAATGCTAATTTGTGCGCCTTGATCGGTGATCGGCGCAGTGCAGCTATCCTTGCTTCCAATCTCGCCATTTGTCAAATTTTGGCAGTAGACATTGCAGCCCGCATTTACCTGGTAGAGCTGCCCTCACATTCTATCCTGCGGTCGTCCGTTGGATGGCGTTATATCTTCCATGTTTGAACGCCGTTCGTTTGGCCAACCGTAGAACGCATGCGTGTGTTTGATCTTTTCTCGTGACAAAATAGACAAACCCTTAAATATCGTCAGAGGTAAAGTACTTCGTTTGGCTTACTTAATCGCGCCGCAGGGCTGCCGCCGGAGCCTACGCCCAGACGCCGCCGCCGCCGCCGTCGAACGTCATCCTGCTGCCGACAATCAACACGCCGCCGCGTCCACCTCGTTCACCGGCCCCGCCAAGGCCGCCACCGCCGTCGCGCCAGCCGCCTTCGCCCCCGAATCCGCCTTCCCCTCGGCCACCCTCCCCCTCCCCACCGTCTCCCTCCCCACCGTCTCCCTCCCCGCCTTCACCCCGGCCGCCCTCCCCACTACCGCCCTCCCCCTCCCCACCTTCTCCCTCCCCGCCCTCCCCCTCTCCACCGTCTCCCTCCCCGCCCTCCCCCTCTCCACCGTCTCCCTCCCCGCCCTCACCCCCGCCGCCCTCCCCACCACCGCCATCCCCTCCCCCGCCGCCGCCTCCACCGCCACCTCCCCCGCCGCCACCATCCCCTCCGCCGCCATCCCCTCCACCGCCGACTCCTCCGCCGCCGCCTCCCCCGCCGCCCTCCCCACCACCGCCATCCCCTCCCCCGCCGCCACCGCCCTCCCCACTACCGCCATCCCCTCCCCCGCCGCCACCGCCCTCTCCACTGCCGCCCTCCCCCCCCTCCCCACCCTCGCCGCCCACTCCCGTGGTACCTGACAAAAGAAAGAAAGAAAGAAAGTATTACGCTGGACCGTAAGCCCTTGCGTGGGTTAAGGGAACAGACTGATGCCTCATCGGCGGGTACAGCCCATTACCGCGGTGACCGCCTGTTTGACTAAGATGGGTTGCTTCTCCCACCCACTCAGTGTCTGGACTCCGTCTCACTCGGATCACATCTGGGTACCCGCGAGATACCCAGATGTCTCGCGGGTACCCGAGACATCTGGGTATCTCGGGTTTGGCCGACCTCCAGGCAAGAAGGTTGGGCGGTAAGGACTACGAACTACCCAAACGCGTGATGTCCAACGCGTTACGAAACGGCGCGATCACTGGCAAACATGATATAAAGAGAGACAAGGCAATAGGTGCCGTTACAATGAAATACCTCTTTGGCGGTGCGGCTTTGTAGCCTGCAGGGCAAGAAAGTGAGCTGTCCGAGTCTACGTAACCAACTACACGGTGCCCTGCGATGTTCGCTTGGGCCCGCCTGCACGCGGTCGGCTTGTTTACCGTTCCGCTGATTGATGATAACGGCAAGATACTCACTGCTTAGATAACTATTGATTGATATAACCAGTCCTTAGTTGTGTAAAGCCTCTGCGCAGCTACGCATAGCAGTGCCTGGAGGTGACGGCTATGCCGCCACCCCGGCATAATAACGACATCGCCATAGGGCCCGGTCTGATGCCGGAACAGCCTTATCACCAGCGAAACCATGATCCTGTCTTAGTACGACCTGACTCCACAATGCTGGCCAATTATCCTGCCAAGCTTGTTCCTTGTTCCGAATACGCCTGAAGCACGGTGCAACACCTCGCAGCCGGCCGGAACGTGGCGCGAATGTATGCCACGTAAAATACGTATAAACAGACGGAGATAACACAACTTAGCGCAGATTCGCGTAATTACGCTGCACGCAACGGCTTGCTCCCCGCCGAAATGTCAAGTGCTACTAACGGCCAACGGCCTCCGACAGAATCAACTACTGCTAACCAGCTACATTAACTGTTCCGTGACGCCAATTCCTCAGCGACGCTGATTTACCCTGACAGCGGCCGCACTTGGTTCCCCCCCAGCCGCAGGCGTCGTCGCCCTTCAGAGCCGCTCAGCAGCTCAGGCGCCCTCGCGGCTGGGGGGGAACCAAGTGCGGCCGCCACCTGCGCCGCCGCCACCTGCACCTCGCCGCCGCCGCCATCTGCGCCGTCGTGCACCGCCGCCGCCGCAGCCACCTGCACCTCCCCGCCGCCGCCACCTACGCCTCACCGTCACGCGCCGCCGCCACCTGCACCTCGCCGCCGCCGCTCCAGCCTTCATAGCAGCGCGGATCCTGCACCTTGCCGTCACGCACTGCCCGTGCCTACAGCGCCTCCATACGGAAATCCACCAACACCTCCCTCGCCGGCAAGTCCCATCGCCACCGCCGCGCACTCGGCCCAACACCAACATCTTCACACACGTGTAAGGCTCAATGGGGTGCTGATGGTAGCCGCTATCAAGCCTTTACGCTGCCGCTCCACAGCTCACCCGGGCCAGGGTTGCAATTAAAAAAAAGGGGGAATGGGGAAGGGTATAGTAGTAGGCTGGGGGGGGGAGCATGGGTGCTCGGAGTCAGCAGGCTTATTGATGGACATGGGACCTGCTCTGCCCACGCGTTTTGTCTTACGGTTTCGTGCAGTATTGCAAATTTAGGCCGCGGCCATGCGCATGGGACCGTGTCGCTTTGTGTACCGAGCGCCTGAAGCGCTAGCGAAAGGAGTTGCGCGTTATGAGCGCCGTTAGTCCGCTGTTTTGTAATGTGGTAGCACGGAGATGTGTGTGGATGCAGTGGATGCTTGGTGGTACCCCTTGTTTGTGTCTCAATCGTGTTAACACTTGTGAACTTGCCGTAGCGCCCGTTGCCTGAATAGGCTGCCAGTTGGCCTTATGGGATGTCAGGAAGTCTGTGGTGGATGATTGTAGGATGCCGGTTGTCAGTAGTCCGCCGTGTCTCGCCATGTCAATTAGCGTTAGGGTGGCATCTGTCGTGGGTACGGAGGATATTGCGTGTGGCGCCCCGTTGTCATCTCTCACCCGTTGTACCAACATGCTTTGAGCTGGGGGGGGTCTGCGAAGGCCGGGATCGAACTCGTGACCTCTCGGTCACCAATTCAGTGCCCTAACTCTCAGGCACTTCCTAGGGGATTACCTAACAACTTTACCTTCCCCTACTGCAAGTAAGACTGGGTTCGTTCGAGGGATAAACGAACCATCACCTAATCACGGCTGGTGTGAAATGGCGGCGGCTAATTACCGATCCTGTGTGTTGGTTGTAGCGCGTGCGAATCCATCCATCCAACAACCAACCTAGTCTGAGTCCATACAACGCTCGCATTATAGCGCGGCGACTTCTTTAAGCTTTACGTGAGTTCCACGTGCATGATGATGATGCGCCCCCACGACAGGTGCAACAAAATCGTTGGCGTGACTCCCTACGGGATCGCCCCCACCTACACCACCTTCCCCGGCAGCCGGGCCACCACGACGCTCTACTGCTTCACCATCGAGTCAGTTCCCGTCACAGCTGTAGATGTAAGCAAGGCTGGGCATGAGTTATGAAGGTCCTCGGTGGCTGCTTGATTGCTGGCTGCTGTGTGCTGGGTTAGCTGAGTCCCGTCTTGCAGGAAGGGGTCCGGAAAGGTTGCTGCGATGCTGTGCACGGCTAGCGGGGGGCCTCCAATGAGCGGCAAGCTCTGCTCTCGCTCTGACATTGCCACCAGCCTGATCAACGGCATCCGCCGCTACTGTCCGGGCTTGCCAATAAATGAGCCCAGCCCTGCCCTGCCCAGCCCAGCCCAGCCCATCCATTCATACGGCCGTCGGTTCCTACATCGCCTTGTTTGCGGTGCGTGTGAACACGTCATTATGCACGCACGTTGTCGTACGTGCAGGCCAGCTGTGGAGCCGTGGATACGCTGAGCAAAATCGAGTTCTACGCAGGTGAGCCCTTAGTAGCGACTGCTGCTGCTGCATGTCCTCCCGTAGGGAACTGCCTTCATTCCCACTTATATAGGATCTACAGAACCCATACATCGACGTCAAGTACCGTGCAAGCCCCTTGATTAACCCCTGTATGTTGCCTGCCTAAACAGCGACCACGCACTGTACGTCACCTGCCTCGCTCGCTTTGGCCGGTTTGACCGCTCTTGCTTGCTGCAGATCGGAACTACAATCAGTCAGTCAAGGGGTTGGTCCTCATTCCAAACAACGGTGGCCCCGATGTGACTCTCGCACGGTCACTCGGACCGGCTGGCACCAACACGCTTAAAGGTGCGCGGCGGCGTGAGATTGGAGGCGCGGTATGCATGGCAGCAGGGTGCTCTAGCTAAAAAAGCGGTACAACACAGCAAGGTATCCGTACTTACGTGCTACTCCAACCGTTTCGGTTGCTTGGGTAACGGGACGGGACCAGGGTGGCTATCTTATTTTGCCGAGTATCTGCGGCCAGAGATACTCCTGGCTCAGAAGCCCTGAGAGTATCTGTCAGGAATCTGTCTAGGAGGGGATTTTCCCGGCTAAACACGGTCCCGGGAGATATCATGCCCACCTGTGAGGCCGAATTATCTAAACCTTCAGCTTTTTTCACGGCAAAAGTATCTTCAGATTTCCAAAATTTTCTCCCGAATATATATCCATCTCTTAAGATAGCCACCCTGGACGAGACGGCGGCAGTGCTGGCAGGGCTGCAGACGACTGCTGACATACAGGCATACATGCATGTGTCATCACCGGTGTCACACATGCTACTACCGTTCCCTCAGGGTATTGTTGCGCTGACACGGTCCCAGACACGGACGGGGCCCAGACACGGACGGGGAAAGCAACCTCATAGTCAAAAATGCGGTCACCGCGGTAGTGTGCTGTACCCGCCGAAGAGGCATCAGTCTGCTCCCTTAATACACGCTAGGGCTTACGGTCCAGCCAGCGTAACCTTTCCTTTCCTTTCCTTGTCCATCCGTCCATTCATGCGTCGCCGCCTTCGAACTACCTCGCTCCCGCCCATCATGCATCAGCGACACCCATCGACTGGAACCAGTCCCAAGCCATTGGCAGCAAGGTGTGCGTGGAGCTCTACAACCCAATCACTATGGAGGACCTCTGCCTGGGTGGTGGAGGGAGTAACTGGTGAGCAATGTGCCAGCATTATTGTGCCAGGAGGTTCAGTTACGGTATAGCCGATCCATCCGTTGTATGTGGCGGAACGGGGGGGGGGGAGCTTGCATGTCTGCTATCTAGAGGGCCGGCTGGAAGAAACGCTGGACGCGGCAGCCGCGGGTGGGTAACGTGGTATAGTTCATGATCTGACAGTTTGGAGTCCCCCATGCACTGGACGGATGGGGCATCGATCGGCGGCGCAGTGGTGAATGAAGGCACTCCTTCGCTGCGAACAAAGGCCCTCCTGCGCATCCGATGGGATGTATATAGTCTATATATATCGGCTTTGCACATCTAGGCCACAACACACTCACACAACACACTCGCTCCGGCGACGACCCCCATGCCGCGCACGCCAACGTACCCACGCGCCGCAGCACCCTCGTCATCTTCAACAACAACAGCCGGTGCTGCCCTCTCTATCAAGTGGTCCCGGCTGCGGCGGCGGGCCTTGCACCGCCGGTCCGCCATCGGCTACTGATCAACGCAAAACCTGCAGAGGTTTAAGGGACGGATCAGGGTTCTAGGATTTCAGGGTTTGGACCGGCGCCCGATTGGCCCGCCGGCAGCAGCAAGCATGGATTGCATTGTATGTGTCATGCGTGGTTGATTGGGCGGGCGCCAGCTGCTCGCGTTGTTTGGTCGTTTATCTTGGCTACGTAGTCATGATGACCAAGCAAGCAAGTAAGGATGCATGGGTGGATGTGTGGCAGGATTTCCCGGTGGCTGGTGCAATCAAAGCGTAGCGACAGTTATCATGGTGGGTCTCGTGCGTGCCTGAGAATGGCAGCGTTGTCGAGCGAGGAATGGTGAGGATGTAGTGCAGTCGAATGGTGCAGCGATGCCGTGTTACGACAAGCGCAGGAGCTGGAAAGGTGGCCACCTTCCCATGCATGCGGGGTGCTGCATTGTGTGCTCAGTGTACGTATGTCACGGAGCCGGGACATAAGTGCAGTCCGTGCGTTCCGTTCTGAAACCTCTGCTAGCGAATTTCCTGAAGGTTTTCTGAGTGCAACGCTAGAAAACCAAGGTTTTCTGTGAACTCAGAGGAGTTGTGCCCTCATAAGGGCGTTGGTACGGCACATGGTGCCAGTTAAGGTGTCCGCGAAGGCGTGGAGGAGTGATTTTCGGGCTTTGTAGCTACATAGGGTGGTTGCTGCGAGGCTGTGGGCATTAAGGCCTTAGCGATAGCTTTCGCGGTAGCTGGCCCTCACCATTAATTTTAACAATGGACATTGACCTTGCGTCCGACCAGCTGGGCTTTCTCGTAGAGGAAGCATCGAAGCGTCTTAACGCTCTTTTGGAACATAAAAATGTCAAAGCTGCAAAGGTGCAACTTGTGACGGATCCGGGAAAAATTTTGACCGGGCAGCTACGCGAGGCTTACGCGCAGTACATGGATGCGGTGCGCGAGCACCAGCAGCTCCTCCAGTTATTGACACAGCGAATGCTGCTTGAACAGCGGGAGACAGTGGAGCCGGCCCCAAAGAGGCAACGCATGGTCCTGCCGGACTACGATTGCGACTTCGGCGCCTCAGAGGGCAAAGGGAACAAGTCGCTCATCGGACAGCGGCAGCGTCTGGTTCACTTACACGACGTGTTCGCAGACGTGCAGCTCAAGTGGCGCGCGGTCGTTGATGCTCCCGCGGCTAACCGGGCGGAGCGCGCGGAGGCGATGGAGGAGGCGGTTCGCAAGACGCAAGAAGTCTTCGAGCAGCAGGCAAAAGAGCTGGTCATCGCGCACCACCACGGGTGGGATGTCGTGGGCCAGATGCGGGGAACGCCCTACGCGGCCACGGAGGAAGAGCAGAAGGCGCTGAAGAAGGCCATCAAGGCCGCAGCTGAGAGCCGGAAGGTTGCTAAGCCCCCCGGGAAGGCGCAACCGGCGCAGGTGGCGGCCGCGGCGGGGCCGTCGACGCCGAAGGCTCCCAAGGGGCCGTGTTACAAGTGCAACGCCATGGGCCACTGGGCCAAGGAGTGCCCGAACCCGCCGAAGTAGCGGACATCATTGGGCTTGGGTCGGCGCAAGCCCTAGCTTGCGGCCGTAGCCCTCTTAAGGGCGGTGGGGTGCACGCCTCGGTGTGCGTGGTCGGCGCAAGCCCTAGCTTGCGGCCGTGGCCCTCTTAAGGGCGGTGGGGTGCAAGCCTCGGTGTGCGTGGTCGGCGCAAGCCCTAGCTTGCGGCCGTAGCCCTCTTAAGGGCGGTGGGGCGCAAGCCTCGGTGTGCGTGGTCGATGCAAGCCCTAGCTTGCGGCCGTAGCCCTCTTAAGGGCGGTGGGGCACAAGCCTCGGTGTGCGTGGTCGGCGCAAGCCCTAGCTTGCGGCCGTGGCCCTCTTAAGGGCGTGGGGTACGAACGTCGGCCTGTCTGCGACAGGGGGTTGGTTGGCTTTACCCGCCTCCCTCGATTATTAAAGTTTCGCGGTAGCCGGCCCTCACCCGGCCTACCTACCGAATAAATAAAGACGGCTTTCATTGCTTGCAGGTACCCTTTGTGTGTAACGAACGATGATTTCTCATGAAAACTGAAGGTTTTCTGAGTGCAACGCTAGAAAACCAAGGTTTTCTGTGAACTCAGAGGAGTTGTGCCCTCATAAGGGCGTTGGTACGGCACATGGTGCCAGTTAAGGTGTCCGCGAAGGCGTGGAGGAGTGATTTTCGGGCTTTGTAGCTACATAGGGTGGTTGCTGCGAGGCTGTGGGCATTAAGGCCTTAGCGATAGCTTTCGCGGTAGCCGGCCCTCACCCGGCCTACCTACCGAATAAAGACGGCTTTCATTGCTTGCAGGTACCCTTTGTGTGTAACGAACGATGATTTCTCATGAAAACTGCATGGCATGACTCTGACTCTGACTCTGACTCTGCTTGAACGGCATACTGGCAGACTGGTAAGGATGTATTGGTGGACTGATAACATGCTTGTTTACCAATACGAGTCATACCGAAAGATCGTTCCTACGAAAGGCGGGTGTGTGAACCGTCAAGTGGGTTGCCTGGGGTTCCTGGGCCTTAGCCTAGCTCCCACACGTCAAGCCACGCTCCGTCGCGCCGCTGCCTCCACTACCCACGGCGCCGCCATCGATCCATGCCTTCTTATCATAGAAAGGTACGGTAAGGGCGGCGCGCGAAACAGAGACAGCGTTCCTACGAAAGGCGGGTGTGTGAACCGTCAAGTGGGTTGCCTGGGGTTCCTGGGCCTCAGCCTAGCTCCCACACGTCAAGCCACGCTCCGTCGCGCCGCTGCCTCCACTACCCACGGCGCCGCCATCGATCCATGCCTTCTTATCATAGAAAGGTACGGTAAGGGCGGCGCGCGAAACAGAGACAGCGTTCCTACGAAAGGCGGGTGTGTGAACCGTCAACCTCAGCCTAGCTCCCACACGTCAAGCCTCGTTCCGTCGCGCCGCTGCCTCCACTACCCACGGCGCCGACATCGATCCATGCCTTCTTATCATAGAAAGGTACGGTAAAGGTGGCGCGCGAAACAGAGACAGCGTTCCTACGAAAGGCGGGTGTGTGAACCGTCAAGTGGGTTGCCTGGGGTTCCTGGGCCTCAGCCTAGCTCCCACACGTCAAGCCACGCTCCGTCGCGCCGCTGCCTCCACTACCCACGGCGCCGCCATCGATCCATGCCTTCTTATCATAGAAAGGTACGGTAAGGGCGGCGCGCGAAACAGAGACAGCGTTCCTACGAAAGGCGGGTGTGTGAACCGTCAACCTCAGCCTAGCTCCCACACGTCAAGCCTCGTTCCGTCGCGCCGCTGCCTCCACTACCCACGGCGCCGACATCGATCCATGCCTTCTTATCATAGAAAGGTACGGTAAAGGTGGCGCATGGGACACTGTAGCCCCGAATGGATTGCTGGGTTAGAATCCATATGAGGGCGGAGGGGGGGGGGGCTACGTAACCCAGAGGGGAGGGAACCGTTCCTGATATTGGAGGCCCTATCGCAGTAAGGAATGTTGTCGGTCTTGTCTTACATGCCATTGCAGTCGGGCATTGTGGTTGCAGGGCACCGTGCGTGCGTTCGCTGCCGCACCCTGCCGAACCGGTCTGGCCCGCGGGTCGATCTACACACGTATTCGTTCCTGACATCTTTCTGGACATGCACCTCTAAAAGCTAGCTTATTTTCGTGATTTTCATGTTTGCTGCTTGTAAGGTAATTATTTTGGAGTAATGCAACGTGATCCATCTAACACGGTCCTCCAAGTGATGTTCAAGGTGTCTCATCCCTTTTCATGGCATTTTCCTTACAAGTACAATTATGTTTAGAATCCATGGACTGGGTGGTAGTTGAGAATGTTCTATTGGCCTCTACACCGCCCCGTTGACCACAGTCTAATTCTATCCATACTCCCCAAACATCTGACAATGCATCCGAGCATTATTTCGACTCTCAATACTTGACTTTCCGTTGTGGATCCTAATTTTCATTTTGGCGGCCTGAGGAGCAAACTCCTTAAGGAAAATGTATCTTTCGGCCGCCCCAAAAAAAAATTTCGCGGCCTCCGGCCGCGATGAAGGTTCAGACCTGTCCATAACACCGAAAATTTGCCGGGGGCATCAGCATACGTATGCATCATTAATGATGTACATTGTATTCGGCATTGTATTCGGCGTCGGTCGGTTCCATTGCTTGGCAGCGCTTTATTGTTGGGTTTGTATCCACACGCATAGCACGGTGGTCATTCACTTGCTGTGAGTTGCGTATTTCGAAGGCAGCAGGTAAACAGCGAGTACTGTGTCGGTGTATAGTGCCGAGTGCGTGGAATGAAGCGGATGGCATCTATCGCAAACGCGTTCGTGGCGAGTCTTGATCGGCGAGCGACAGATGGATGGTGTGCGTGTATCTGGCCATCCAGGCTGCCATCTGCAAAGCATAATGGCGGCTTTCATTTTACTAACAGGTTATTTGCTTGCAGCAGGATATCTACTTCATATCATTGTGTGCCTTGTTGGTGTGCGCAGATAGCTAGTGCGTGCGCGTTTAGAGCATATATACCCGGTAGTTTTCATGAGTAGTTGCCTTACCGCTTGAAGACGGGGATGGAGTCGGGTACCTGCGAGCAGAAGAGTATGCTTGCTTCCGTGGGAGGAGGCGAGCCTGGTAACCGACTGCGCTATCTGCCGCGGGGCGGTGTAATGGGCAGAAGACGCAGCGGAAACCTGTCAGTACTGACTAAATGAACTCGCGAAATTGCTCTTTCCGTCGCGCTCAGCGCGACTTGCACTTCGCTCTCACCGGTACGGCCAGGCCGTACCGCCAACGAACAGCCGAGAACGCTCTCGGCAAATACACAGAAAACCTTGGTTTTCTTCGTTTCACTCAGAAAACCTTCAGTTCCGTAAGGCCTTCGTCCACTATCGATCGATTATACTATTTATTTCTTGTCGTCCGCGGCTAGCGTGGCCGTACGCTGGCTGGGTCCATCTGCCTTCGCTAGTTCATCATCCGGATATACGGCTTGCATCGCAGGCTTGTCTGTGCAAGTTATGGGGCAGAGTGGATGCATGGATTTAAGGACCGGTGCTGCATTTTAACGCGCGCGCTGGATGGTGTACACTGGCAAAGGCTCGCTGTGCACGTAGCCAGCTTGAGAGGATGAACTGGATGGACGAGTCGATGGCGCCCGCCACCACCTAGAAGATAGAATAGATAGATCGATTGGTCGGCCTGCCCGGCCTGTTTCATATATACGGGCGACGTCCGCCTGTGCTGGGAGGCCTCGCTGCAGCCGGCGGCTCGTCACGAGCTTGAGCCTTCCCGTCCGTTAGTTTTGATTGTCACGCAGCGGGCACATTATTCCGGCGTGCGTGCATGCATTGTTGCACGCCTCGGTGCCGCTCTTGCTCGTGGCTGGCTGGCTTGCATTGCATTGGCTGCTGGTATGTAACAATAATACTGATAAGACACTACACCCGACGTCTTCCAGCAATGCGATCTTGACGGGAACTCTACACCGGCCCCGGCCATCCATACAAGCAAGCCTCGCTCCTGAACTGCCACGGGTAGAAAGATCAGGCCTGTGCTGGACGGATAGGATGACGCCCTCCCCCTCGCGCGCCGCCCTTCCCCTCGCCGCCCTCTCCCGAGCCTAGACGCCCTCCATCCCCCGCCCCCTCCATCCCTCGCTCTCCCCCGCCCAAACCAATACCTCCACCGCCGCCGCCGTCAACCTACCCCGTGCGGATTCCACCAGGGACGGATCCAAGTCATGGCTGTCGAGATCCGCTGCTGTCAAAAGCTTCTAAAGAGCTCTTGCCCCCATTTGGGTCTCCCGCGCAAGTAGATAGACGACAGGACCCTTAATGTAGTCTCCTCCACGTAGCCCTCGGACTTCGCCTCTCCCGACTCGCACGCCTACCTAACGCTCCCAAGTCCCTAGGATGCGGAGTGATAATAAATAATAATAATAATACGCCCGACCGGAGGCCGAGGCGTGGGTTAAGGGAGCAGAGGAGGTGGGGTGACGGGTTTCCCCGGTCCCAGTCCTCCCCCGCCACCGCGGTGGGGGTTGAGAACGAGTATGTGTTGGTTATGTGCCCGTCTGCTGTGGCGTCTCGTGCGGGGCGCGTTCCATTTGCCGCCGGGTGATCACAATCTTGTTGAGCGCCCGGACAGCGTGATCGTGGAGTTCGTTGCAGCATGTTTTGGCCGCTTCGCTGCCCGCCCCTAGGGTGCGGAGAAGGGGGCGTAAGTCTTTTCGGATGGTACCGGCGAAGCCTAGGCTGATGGCCTCCTGTGCTGTGTAGCAGACTTTCCATCCCTCCTTCGTGAGGAGCTTGGCTAGCTCGGTGTGTTGGTGGGCTTTGTCGTGTTGTTTCTGCTTGTGGTTGGTATCTGCTGTGTATCCTATTTCTATGATGTGCACGGTGTGCTGACTGGGGTCCGGAGGTCCCATGTATTCGGCCTCTTGTGCCTCGTTGAGAGGGATGCTAGGGATGAGGAGTAGATCGGGGCGCATTTTGAGCCGTTCTTCCTCCGGGGTGTTTGGGAGCAGCCAGTGCGGTAGTCTTGTGCCTGCTACATAGTCCGGCCGGTCGTCTGCGGGGCAGGCGTCCATGACCGTGTAGCATCCCCCGTTGATTCCCCGAGCGAGCGTACTGGTGATGGTTTGAACCGCCTGATTGTGCCGAAGAATGTATAGGGCGCGCATCCGTGGGTGGCGGCAGCCACCCAGGATATGCCCCCCGGAGTCGGGGTTGTGGCACAGGGGGCAGCTTCCTGACGCAACTGGGCCTCCCGGGGCCAATGATTTCCTGAAGCGGTTCGCGAGCTTGGCGTTCCATAGTTGGCCGTACAGGTAGTCGAAGCACCGTTTGGCGTGCTTGTGTCGGCCTATCTTGCGCTGTAGGGTGCGTGCGCTGGCATTGATGTCCAGGTCGGGTATGGTATTGGCAACAAACTTCATGTAATCTGTCTCATTTGTGTAGCCCGAGTGCGTTTCCGGACGCACTAGGGCTTCGATGCCCCGGTTGAGGTCGTTGGCAAAGTGCCCAGCATTCTTCTCAGGCCCATGTATCTTCCGTAGCCACCAGTATTGGTTACGTGGGTTATTGTCAGATGTTTCGGTTGTGCTCAGTGCGTCGGGGTCGAGCTTTGCAAGGCCTCGCGCGGCCCGTACGGCTGCTTTATCTGCTTCTTCGTTGTATTTTACGCCAGTGTGGGCTTTTACTTTAAGTAGGGAAGTTGTTAAATTGCATGCTGCTCTCTTTAAGAGTAGTGACTATCTGCTCAAGCAGGGCCTTATGTTTGCTGAGCCGGAGTTTCTGTGGGTTATTGATCATCTTTTTTATTAGGTAAAGGGCTGCGGCTGAGTCCGTCCAGATGGATAAGTGGGTGTTGTCCTCAGGCGTCCTCCGATGCGGAGTGAGAATACCGGTATTGAGTGGACAGGAGCCAACCTGTTCAGCCGGACGTACATTCCGCGCCGCCTTTTGGCTACATGTCAACGTGCCAGACGGCCACTTGGTTTACGCGGCCCACTCCCCGGGCAGGGCCAAAGCCCCACCAGCTGACTCGGTTCTATTGCATCTCGAACTAACCTCTCGCGGAGGAACTGCCCGAAGGCTCAGAGGTGTTCTCGTTTAGGCAGCGGGCATCCAGCGGTTCGGCCCAATCAAGTTCCTAGCAGCTAGCACTCGAGCAACTCCACCCGTACGGATCTAACGAGGCCCCGCCCTTCTTCGGGCTTCAAGGAAGCCGACACCCCCTGTCCTAAGAAGGTCCATGTCTACGTATTGTTCCGCCCTTTCCATTTCCATCCTTTACTCCGCCCCTTCTGCCTCCCTTCGAGATTCTACGCCCCACTGCCGCATCAACTCACCGGTGGACCCGCGCGCGGTCATTCGTGGCAATCACCGCTTTGGGCACCAACCTGACACCGAGAGCTGCTAGCTGGGACCAGGAACCTATCGCACCACACCGCGTAGCGATTCCATATGCAAACGGCAGGTGGGCTCTGAGGCCTTCAGTGCGGGCTTCGCTTAGGCTAGCTGGCGCCTGTGACACAGGCGAGGGATGAGGGGCTTCAATCTGGCCTCCCTTTCTGGGTCCTAGCAGAGGCTTCTCGCGGGGCTGCGGGGACTCTTGCCCCGGCGCCTCGATCTGCTGGGATCCCGGCGGCTCGACGGCCTACTTGTCGACTCAGGGGTACCACTGAGTCGACACGTACGTAAGCCGTCGAGCCGGGGTCCCAGAGGATTCAGGTAAAGGTCCGGGGCGTCGCGGGTTCAATCGCAAGCGCAGCGAGTACAGGGCAGCCGGCAAGCGAAACGCTGCACCAAGGTTTCTGTGATCTTTCCCCGACCGGCTTCGTGAGGCGTGAAGCAAGTATTGGCGATCTGGCTTTGCTCTCAGTGTCCCTTATGTAGAGCCCCCAACGGCGCCCGGTGCACGGACGCTTGGGACGAACCTGAAGGGCGCGCATAATGTGCTCAATCTGGGCATCGGTTATCAGTCGGCACGACTTCCCAGCCACCAGCCCATGGACGCTTTCGGACATGTATGGCTCACCCATCATGCATTTTTAGGCGGGGAGGCGGGCCGTCAGCGCGGATCCCTCCTCCTGGCATCAGACCTCATCAGATCGCGAACTTAATGCCGCCGATGGGGGCGCCGCGCCAGATCTAGACTTTCAATTTGCGCATGTTGCTTGGCGCCCTCGCGCGTCGTTGCTGGCAAAGGTTGTCCGTTCACCCTTCACCCTTCAACCTTCACTTGCTTCCGTCCAGTCTGCAGCAAAGGGCACGAATGGTCGCGAGCCCTGACCAGGATGCTTTTGCTTTGTCCGTCCCTGCCCCAGGTCACACCACCCGCCGCTCGCCCCTCTTCGCCTTCCCCCAAAACCTCGCACCCCTTGCACTTCCCTCACAGGGGCCGCCGTACGGCTTTCCGCCCCCATATGAGTCTCTGCTACACCAGCATGGATCACAACCTTGATATTCATCATCAATTCCGATGGCACGATTAGCAGGAGGGCTCTCTTTGGTCGCCCTGCTCATTGCTCTGTAAGTTGGCAGCAGATCACTTCTGTTCGGTAGCCAGCGCTACACGGCAAGCATTTCGAGACGGAAAGGCCATAACCTGTTTGAGTTCCTAGTTTTAATTGAAATCGAGTTGCATCACAAATCCGATCACTTCGGGCATGGGGACCTCTCGCAAGCTTCGCAGTTTTTCGTCGTTCCCTCTTCCAGCTAGATTTTCGGTGGTTGATAAATAAAACCGAACAGCTCATGCCTTGGCCAAAGCATGCCCTACCTACCGAAAATAATGCTGGAGTAAAAAAAATATTTATTTGTCCCGAATTGTGCCGCAGGGCTGCTGCTGTCGGAGCTCAAACAGTTCTTCCGACGACGCGTGCTCCGCCGCCGCGTTCTCCTGCTGCGCCTGTCGGCGTGCCACAGTTCCCGTTTCACGGCTGCCTTCGAACGACCACCAGCGAGGCCGCCTACAGCATCGCTGCCGATGTCGAGTCGGTCGGCAACGGCACGTACTGCTTCACGATCAAGGTCGCGGACTGCAACACCACGTGCTGCAAAGCCGACCTCTACAAGATCGAGGTACGCGAACGAACCCGGGCTGGCACGCACGCGACCGCTCAGCAAGCAAGCCAAGGCTAGCGCAAGTCCCGGTCATGCGTACAAGCCAGCGGCTGCGGCACGTATCGAATGTAAAGCAACGTTTCGTCTGCCCTGCCTACGTACCCTTCCGGGGCGTCGTCCTTGAGATGTCCCGGCCATCCTGACCAGCACGTCGGCTTCTTCTGCTGCACGTGTGGTTTGGGCTGCCTAGCCACTGTTGCGGTTTTGTCATGGATGGGTTGTGACCCCAGAAGCGATGGAAAACATGGACCCGGGCGCAACGTTTGGGTGTAGGACCAACCCAGCCATCTTCCAGCCACTGCAAGCATTCCGGCTGACCGCCTCTTCCCGCAACCGCCGCCGCCCCTGTCGTGCCACATTATATGACGACTGCCACCTCGGTCGCGGAACCCCTTTTTTCCCCATCTGGCGGCCCTGTCCCTCCCCCCTCGCCCCCTTGCCAACCACCCTCCTGTCCAGGTCAACGTTTACCAAAGTTGCGATGTGTCGCCTGGCCCGGTTATCACCTCCACCATCAACGGCACCAGGACCCTCACCAGCCCCGCCTTCGACCAGCCCGCCACCGGCCCTGCGGGCGCCACTTTTCTGCGCTTCTCACAACTGGGAATGAACACAACCAGCGCGGTTGACGCCCGATTCTGCGTCACGCTGCGGACCAACCGGGTCGGCCAGGGCTGTGACACGCTCGAGGAGCTGTGCGTGCCGCCCCCCGGCTACCCGGCAGGCACCTGCACGTTTGCCTTTTTCAACGCGCAGCGCTCCTGCTGCCCCATCTCCAGCACCCCTCGCCGCAGCTTCCCGCCTTCACCACTGCCGCCGTTGCGGCCACCGGCGGCGCTCCCTCCGAGGCCACCAGGCGATTTTTCGACGGTCACCGACATCCCGCCGCTGCCACCCTCCCCTCTACCGCCCTCCCCACAGCCTCCCTCGCCACCGCCGCCCTCACCCCTACCGCCCTCTCCGCCGCCACCCTCTCCCCCCCTGCCGCCTCCGTCTCCACCGCCTCCCTCTCCGCCGCCGCCGCCCCCGCCGCCGCCCCCGCCACCGCCATCTCCTCGCCCGCCGCCGCCATCTCCTCCCCTGCGGCCGCCCTCTCCACCGCCGCCGCCGCCCCCTCCGCCGCCCCCTCCGCCGCCTCCCCCGCCGCCCTCCCCGTCGCCGCCCCTGCCGCCACCCCCTCCACCGCCGCCTTCTCCGCCGCCGCCACCCCCGCCGCCGCCGCCCCCGCCGCCGCCACCCTTGCCCCCTCCGCCGCCGCCTCCGCCTCCGCCCCCGCCACCCCCACCAAATCCGCCACCGCCTTCTCCCCCCTCGCCTCCTCCTCCCCCTCCACCGCCTTCTCCTCCCTTTCCCCCTCCGCCTCCGCCGCCTCCGCCGCCCCCGCCGCCGCCATCTCCACCCTTGCCGCCGCCCCCTCCACCGCCTCCTCGTCCACCCTCTCCGCCGCCGCCCCCTCCTCCCCCGCCGCCGCCGCCATCCCCAACGCCACCCTCTCCCCTGCCGCCCGCCCGTCCCCTGCCACCCTCACCCCCGTCGCCCTCCCCCCCACCGCCCTCTCCCCCCCGACCGCCTTCTCCTCCGAAACCACCAGCACCCCCGCGGCCGCCCTCTCCCTCGCCACCGACTCCCCCCCGCCCGCCTTCCCCCCCCTTGCCACCCTCCCCTCCGCGCCCACGCCTCCCGCCGCGCGCACCCTCGCCCCCGAGGCCCTCCCCCCCGAGGCCCCCCCAGCCGCCCCCTGCCCTCCCGCCTCTTCCTCCCGCGACCTGCGTCACCCCCACCTCGCCACCCCAGCCCTGCATAGTCTGCATCAACCTGATGCTCCTCCAGATCTTCGCCTACCGCCCCTACGGCTTCGACGAGGCCACCTGCACCGCCATCCAGGCCTCTGTTGCAGCCAGCCTCAACTCCCTCACGTCCCGGCTCCGGGCGGGTATGGACAGCGCCTTTGCGCCCGCCGACTGCTTCACCAGCGTGGCGACCGTGTGCGGTACCTTTGCCTCCCGGGCCGAGGCAGCCAAGCTGCCCGCCTCGGCGCTGTCTGCGCTGGTAGACCGCTGGGTGGAGGTGGCGGCGGGGGGCGACCTGTGCAGGCCCGAGATCGCGGACTACACCTTCCTAGCCACCACCGGCACGGGGTCATGTCTGCCGCTACGAGAGAACCGCACTTGCGTCCGGGAGAGGGTGCCCTTTGCGGAGGAATCGTAAGTGCCGGCCGTGCGTGTGTGTGTATGTGTGTATGTGACATGCCAGGGGGGAGGCCGGGAGGAGTGGAGCGAGGGGCCGGGAGCTGTCCTAGGATGAGGGCCCCGTGAGTGAATTGCGGCATGGGGAAATGAAGTGAGGGGCGTGGGCGCGTGCTAGCTACGCCGGGGGCGCCCACAGCCGCATATGGCACCTCAAACGCTCTGCTCTTCTCCACCCGCCGCTCTTCAAACGCGCGTGTGCGTTTTGGCCGACCGACCTACCGCATGCTGCAGGTGCAACACCACCGTTGGCAAGACGCCCTTCACAATCTCCCCCCGCTACGTCGCCTACCCGCCCGACCCGGTCAAGAGGACCACGCGCTACTGCTTCACCATCGAAGTCGTGCCGCGGGGAATCAACAGCGTAGGTCTCTTGGCAGTCGGGGGGACCTGCTCCCGCGAGCGACGAACTACTAAGTTTTTTTCGCCGTAGGCGGGTGAAGGCGGTGCCTGCACCCGGGAAGACGATTTGGGACTTTCACCTCGGCAGGGGTCCGTCCTGAGGTGGCCCGCTGGCACAGCTTGCCGCCTCATACCTGCCGGTGCTTTTTGCCCCCACTTGGCCCTGCCTGTTGCGCTGTTGTACTTGGCCGCCTGCAAAGGGAGGTGTCGTTGTGGCTGCTGTTGCACACAACAGTGCGTCCGAACTTGTGTGTGCGTGTGTGTGCATGTGCTTCTTTGATCAGGCCGGCTGCGGACCCGTGGATACGCTTCGTAAGATTGCGTTCTATGCAAGTGAGTATTCGGAGACCGGCGCCGGCACCGTCGGTGTTGCGTTTCTCGGATGACGCTGGGCAGGGTGTGAGGGGCGCGGACGTTTGCCCGCATCAAGCGCAATGGAACAGCACCTAATTGAGCTACGGTAAACCTGAGTCACATTCAGGCGAGCTGCCCGGTCATTGTTTTCTGGGCCAGCGGCCGCGCGTGGCTTACATGTGTGCCTAGCTGGGCATGTGCTCTGAGCGCAACGGCGAATGCAGGCGGGGGCGCGTGAGCAAACGGGCGCGTGGCCCGACATGCATCTATCCCCCGCTTACAGTGTACAGGACAGTCCTTCGGAGCTCGGCGCCTCCCGTGCAATCAAGCTAATCCTCCCGCTGCTGGCCGCAGATCAAAACTATACCTACGCCGTCCGGAGTGTCGTACTCATTCCGAGCACGGGCCCTACTGTGATGCTCTCACCCACGTGGGGGTGGGGGGGCTCCAACATGCTGAGAGGTACGGCAAACTCCGCGGGTTTTGACGGGGTGCGGAGCCGGTTGTGCCCTGGCTGGTGCACGCAATATCGATCGTGCGTGGCCGGCAGGGTGACATCAGCCGGCGATCAAGAACCCTCCATGCATGGCCGCTAATCCACCCACCGTCGCTCTGCGCCACGAGCGAGGTCTGACGGAAGATGACCGAAGGCTGGCTGCCCGATTTTGATACCCTGCCTGAAAACGCCACCCCACATACACCCTCCGTCCCTACCTGCTTTCCGACGTCTATATATCGGACATACTCACGCTCAAACGTTGGTGCGCATGCAGCGACACCGATGCGATGGAACCAAACGGAGGCCAACGGCGGCCAGGTGTGTCTGGATCTGAGGACTTCCGTCGGGGTCACCCTGCAGGAGCTGTGCCTGAGCGACGACGGCGCCCTGAGCGGGCAGTGGTGAGTGCGTGGGTGGGTGGGTGGCGGCTGGGCTCGCTCACCACGGTGTATGTGTGCGTGAGCTGAACGAGGGCTATATCCTATACATCAGGCGCTTGGTGCGTGGATCTGATTATTTGGGGCACAGACGGACGCAGCCAACTGCAACTGCCGGCTGCGTGCAAGAGGCACGCACGCAGCGCTGGCACTGGGGAGCGAGGCCGGACGCACAGCCGATCGATCACCGCTGCCGATTGTGGGACGGAGAAGATCCACGTGCAGCCAGACGTCCACTCGCTGACGGTCTTGGTCTTGGCCTTGCTTGCCTTATGGATATTCGCCCCATGTCCCCCGAACGCCTTGTATGCAGCTACGTGAGCCTCTTCAATGAGGGGCATCGATGCTGTCCCATCTACCGAGCCGGAGTAGCCTAGGGGGCGACGGCAAGTACCCACGCGCGTGGCAACCTGGTAAGGCCAGGCCGGCCCGTGAGTGGCATGCTGGTTGAGCTCTACTTTGTGCTAGCTAAGGGGGCTATTCATTCTTTGTGCGAATGTAGATATCATAGTGTAGGCCTTACGCCTCGCGCTTGCGTGCGTGCGCGCCGTTCGATGAGGGTTCGTTTATCCGCTGCTTGACCATTTTGCGTTCATTGAATTTGAAGGGGCGGTACAGGGGAGCCGTGCGTGGGCTGGTACCATACGGCTTGGCGCGCTGCGCTGGGAGGTGACAGCCCTTCCGTGCCAACGGCGCTGTGAAAGCGCCTTGGGGCGGGGGTGCGCGCGCTTATGCTTCGTGCGTGGTGGAGAAGCAGGGGTCAACGCGGCGGAATGGGGCTTTCTTAGGCAATAGGGAGGTGCTGCACGCACGCACCTGTGCTTAGTTTTTATCTATGCTAGGGCGACCGACACCGCAGTCCAGCAGGCATCGCCGAGGTAGCGCACGCACGGTGAGCATGTGCAGTTGTGCACGCATACATACATGGCGCTCGCTATCGGTCCGAGCGCCGAATGAATGCCACCGGTGGCTCCCATCCACCAGACAGAGCGCGCGTTCAGGGCGGTGGATGTGTATGTGATTCCTGCGGGGCCCTGATTAGAGCTGTTTACGGCGGGTCTCGGTGTCGAACTGGGTGCCTCATAGAACTAATGTGGCTGGTCGTTCGCCCCCTGGTTCGCCTTGCCCCTTGATGAGCGAGGGACGTGGGTTAAATTCAGCAGGACCGGACAGGACAACGATGATGGATGTACGCAAGCCCTGCACGTTGGCTGTGCAAAGATCTTGTAGTTTTGAGGCGGGCTGTACCCCTGGGCTGAGCACCGTAGTAGGGGTGATTCAGCTCCCCGAGATTATTTCCGTAAGCGGCACTGCGGCAGGCGGCGGGGTGGATGCATGGTAAACCCAGACCTGCTACATACATACCCCGTCGTCGCTGATTGTCAGCAGATGGTTTTGTCGCGTATGATGCCACGCAGCTGCACTTACCGCGCGTAGAAATGCACGCAACGAATGGCTTGTGTTACGACTTCATTGTGTCACGGCAAGTGCCACCACATACAGGTGCACATACATGCCACTGCTGCTGCTTGCCCGCGCAAGGCGCGCATGCGGTGCTCGGCAGGCGGCGGATCTACTGGCTGATGGCCGCATCTCACGGTTGGAAGCCCTTCTGTAACAAGCAACAACCATCGACAACCGTCGACTGTTTGAGACACGCATGGGAAAGTGAGCCACTGCCACACAGTGTTGCAGCCATTGGTATCGATCAGCGGCGGGCCTGTGCAATAATGAACCGGATGGGCCGTTTGGGGAAGCAAGCGCGCCCGCCCATGCCACACAGCCCGGTGCCTACCTGTAGCCGTACGTGGGCGTTGGAGTGCGACACGGGGCTGTCGGATCAGTTTACCGTCACCGACAGTTTACCGTCCGTATTTCCTGTTATTGCGGATTTGCGTAGTTTGTTGGTTCTACGTCAGTCTTGGTTGTTCGCTTTCGAGTTCGTAACGTAGTATAGCTTACGTGAAGATCTCGGGAGTAGGATGTCGTACAGTTGTTTCGCGTATTTTAGTCGAGTCTTTGGCTTTTTGCCTTGTCTCGATTTGCTCTCAGGCAGTCGCCTGTGAGCAACTAGTAGGCCCCTTTCGTTAGGTTATGGACCTGGCCTAGCGGAAGAGACATGTAAGGTCTTTCATCGTCACTCTTTTCCCTTTGCCTGGCCGAGACACTTCCATTGTCATCGTATTTGCACCATTTGTGCAATACGCAGCATTATGTGGTCAGCCGTTCTGCGTGGAGCCGACTTCGCCAGCAGCCGGTCGATGATCCTATCTACGTTACGGTGACGCCTCGTCGCGAGTGTGCCGCATTGCCGTTGCGCCATTTATGTATATTTGGTGCATGTGAAACAGCTTTACTGGATGCAGCGCATATTCCCAGCAAATCGAGACCAAGTGCTTGGTTCTTATCGAGCATGATGTCGTGATGTTATGATTTGGTCGCCGCGCCTGACCTTCGGATTGAGCCTTGATTTGTGTTGACGCAGTGGATTCGTTTTGGCCCGAGACTGATACTGTCGAGTCCTGCGCCTTGCTGGCGGGTAGAGGCCGCAACTTCTTCGCCGATGCTATATCCCGGGCCACGTTAAAGGGATAGTAACGCCTACCGACAGAGGTGACGCCAGAGCCCGGTAGCCAGAGCTATATCCCGGGTAGGGGCTAGGCCTGCGTGAAGTTTGCCGACTGAGGTGACGCTAAGCTGCGTTAGGTTGTCGTGCTGAACCCTGGCTGGAAGTAGGCGTCAGTTGAGGCGGGACCAGATCGCTTATGTTTTTGCGTAGTGCGTGGCTGTCCGTCGTGTTCCTCGCCCGCCCAACGTGAGCTGGCTTTGTGACGCGCAGGTGCTAGATCCCGAGCCACGTGTGGTGTTGTATCACGCCCACTCGTGGTGGTAGTGAAAACTACCGGTTAGTGATTGAGAGAGGGTAAAGATACCCGACGAAGGAAGACGTACGGAAATCCGAAGAAAACCGCAGATCCTCCAACGTAGCGTAAGTACGCAGAATGGCCAAAATATGTAACAAGTGTTACACAGAATAATCACCAACCGACGAAGTCCAACCCAAGTGGGTCTACCAGTGGCAAGTGCCACGACTACGACAAGTCGTCGTAATCCCAGGTGTCTGTGTCCGGCACACAGCACCGCCCTTAGCCAGTGCTAGGGTAAAATACAAGGTAATACAACAGGAGAGATACAACAACTATCCCCCCTCAGGACGCTGAGTCCCCGCAGCGTGACGGGACAAGGCCCGAATCCGCTCAAGTTCGGGTTTCAGGTCAGGAGTGAAGTTGACTGCAGGCTCCCAGCTGTTGTGCTCAGAAGAGTAACCGGCCCATATGACCAGGTATTCGTGCACGATTCGCTTCCGACGACCTTTGCCAACGCGCCGGCCGCGGTAGTCCAAAATACGCTCGACCGTGTAGAGGGGCGCTTCGTCCAGCCAATCTACAGGCGGCGGTCCTGCAGGTTCATCAGAAGCCTCAACAGCAAGGGTGTCGTCAACCGAGGGCTCCGTCCCCGGCTTGCTCCAATAAGGACGCAAAAGCGACACATGAAAAGTGGGGTGAATGCGCAAAGAAGTTGGAAGGACTAGCTCTGCCGCGGCCTGCCCGACCATGCGCTTCACAGGGAAAGGACCCACCCAACGCGGAAGCAGCTTTCGCGGACCCTTGGCAAGCTGCCGCAGGTTCTTAGTGTTCAGAAGCACAAGTTGCCCCTCGCGAAAGGACGCGTCTTGCTTACCGCGGTTGTAGTAGTCAGCCGCACGTTGCTGAGCCCGCTCAAGGCACTGCTTGGCGTCCGCAATGCGAGCGGTGTACGACTTGGCAAAGACCTTCGCTGCTGGAACAAGGGCATCGATCTCACGCACGACGGGTGTCGCGGGATGGAAGCCGTAATTCAGGAAGAAAGGAGACTGTCCCGTGGAACGGTTGACAGCGTTGTTCATTGCGAACTCAGCAGCAGAAAGGTAAGTATCCCACTCCCGGGGGCAGTTGCCAGCATAGGCACGGAGCATATCCCCCAAGGTGCGGTTCATGCGCTCAGTCTGCCCGTCAGTCTGAGGATGGTAGGCAGTGGAAAGGTCAACCCTGATGTCCGCAAGAGCGCCAAGGGCTTTCCAGAACTTGCTACCGAACTGAGGCCCGCGATCAGAAATGAGCGATTTGGGAACGCCATGCAAACGCACCACATTGTCGTAGAACAGACGAGCAGTCTGCTTCGCAGTGACAGACGTGGTGGTGGGCGCAAGGTGCACCATCTTTGTCAAACGATCAACAAGGACGAGCACGGCGTCGTATCCCCCCTCAGTTGTGGGCAAACCGACAACGTAGTCAAGCGAAACACTCTCCCACGGGGCTTCAGGGATAGGCAGGGGCTGCAAAAGACCCGACTGCTTACCAGAGTGCGGCTTGTTACGCTGGCACGTGTCACAACGCGCCACATAACGGGCGACATCACGGGCCATTCCAGACCACCAGAAGTTGCGACGAAGAAGCTCGAGAAGGCGGGTGGTTCCGATGTGGCCCGCAAGCTTGTCCTCATGCAAACGGGAAAGAATATCGGCGCGGAGCAAATCATCGTTAGGAACGACAATTTGGCGACGATCCCCGTCCTGACGGAACCAAAGCCCACGCTCACGAGTCAAGTGACTAACGTTCACGGAATCCGCGAACCACGAATCAGATGCATAGCCGCGTGCAATGCGTTGCGCAAAACCCGCAGGGGTAACGTCAGCTGCAGCAGACTGGTGACGCGTAACGGCACACAAAATGGCAGCATGCAGAGACGGGTGGCGGCTAAGTGCAAGTCGAAACGAGCCATGAACTCCAGCCACCGTGCCTGGCGACGGTTGAGAGTAGGGACACCTTGCAGGAACGTAAGGGGCTTGTGGTCGGTCTTGACGACGAAGGGGCGACCCTCAAGGTAGCACCGCCATTCGCGCAAGGCATGGATAACCGCAAGAAGTTCTTGCTCGCCCGTAGTGTAGTTACGCTCTGCAGGGGAAAATTTTTGGCTCGCGAAAGCAACAGGTCGTCCGTTTTGAAGAAGGACAGCTCCCGAACCGTGAAGGGACGCGTCAGACACCAGCTCAACGCGAAAAGGTTGGGAGTAATCAGGAAAGGACAGCACGATGTCATCAGCAACAGCGCGCTTAATCGCTTCGAACGCAGCTTGGCAATCAGGCGTCCAAGCGTTCGCAGTCGTAAAAGCGTCTTTACGAGTCAGGGAAGTCAGCGGAGCAGCAAGGGAAGAGTAACCCTTAATGAACTTACGGAAATAATTCGTAAGGCCAAGGAATTTCCGCAGCTCGTGCAAAGTCGTGGGTACGGCAAATTTTCGGTGTTATGGACAGGTCTGAACCTTCATCGCGGCCGGAGGCCGCGAAAATTTTTTTTGGGGCGGCCGAAAGATACATTTTCCTTAAGGAGTTTGCTCCTCAGGCCGCCAAAATGAAAATTAGGATCCACAACGGAAAGTCAAGTATTGAGAGTCGAAATAATGCTCGGATGCATTGTCAGATGTTTGGGGAGTATGGATAGAATTAGACTGTGGTCAACGGGGCGGTGTAGAGGCCAATAGAACATTCTCAACTACCACCCAGTCCATGGATTCTAAACATAATTGTACTTGTAAGGAAAATGCCATGAAAAGGGATGAGACACCTTGAACATCACTTGGAGGACCGTGTTAGATGGATCACGTTGCATTACTCCAAAATAATTACCTTACAAGCAGCAAACATGAAAATCACGAAAATAAGCTAGCTTTTAGAGGTGCATGTCCAGAAAGATGTCAGGAACGAATACGTGTGTAGATCGACCCGCGGGCCAGACCGGTTCGGCAGGGTGCGGCAGCGAACGCACGCACGGTGCCCTGCAACCACAATGCCCGACTGCAATGGCATGTAAGACAAGACCGACAACATTCCTTACTGCGATAGGGCCTCCAATATCAGGAACGGTTCCCTCCCCTCTGGGTTACGTAGCCCCCCCCCCCTCCGCCCTCATATGGATTCTAACCCAGCAATCCATTCGGGGCTACAGTGTCCCATGCGCCACCTTTACCGTACCTTTCTATGATAAGAAGGCATGGATCGATGTCGGCGCCGTGGGTAGTGGAGGCAGCGGCGCGACGGAACGAGGCTTGACGTGTGGGAGCTAGGCTGAGGTTGACGGTTCACACACCCGCCTTTCGTAGGAACGCTGTCTCTGTTTCGCGCGCCGCCCTTACCGTACCTTTCTATGATAAGAAGGCATGGATCGATGGCGGCGCCGTGGGTAGTGGAGGCAGCGGCGCGACGGAGCGTGGCTTGACGTGTGGGAGCTAGGCTGAGGCCCAGGAACCCCAGGCAACCCACTTGACGGTTCACACACCCGCCTTTCGTAGGAACGCTGTCTCTGTTTCGCGCGCCACCTTTACCGTACCTTTCTATGATAAGAAGGCATGGATCGATGGCGGCGCCGTGGGTAGTGGAGGCAGCGGCGCGACGGAACGAGGCTTGACGTGTGGGAGCTAGGCTGAGGTTGACGGTTCACACACCCGCCTTTCGTAGGAACGCTGTCTCTGTTTCGCGCGCCGCCCTTACCGTACCTTTCTATGATAAGAAGGCATGGATCGATGGCGGCGCCGTGGGTAGTGGAGGCAGCGGCGCGACGGAGCGTGGCTTGACGTGTGGGAGCTAGGCTGAGGCCCAGGAACCCCAGGCAACCCACTTGACGGTTCACACACCCGCCTTTCGTAGGAACGCTGTCTCTGTTTCGCGCGCCGCCCTTACCGTACCTTTCTATGATAAGAAGGCATGGATCGATGGCGGCGCCGTGGGTAGTGGAGGCAGCGGCGCGACGGAGCGTGGCTTGACGTGTGGGAGCTAGGCTAAGGCCCAGGAACCCCAGGCAACCCACTTGACGGTTCACACACCCGCCTTTCGTAGGAACGATCTTTCGGTATGACTCGTATTGGTAAACAAGCATGTTATCAGTCCACCAATACATCCTTACCAGTCTGCCAGTATGCCGTTCAAGCAGAGTCATTGAGACGGAGTCAATGGCTACACCAGCATCTGTCACTGAGGCGTCTACCGAACCAGCCAGCATTCGCAACGCCAATTGCCACAGGAGCAGTAGGGCGTCCTAGCATACAGACACGGGGCTCTACACTCGTCTCATAGTGAAGGCAAATAGGGCACGGAACACGCACGCACCGCCTGTAGACCTCCGTCACAGACAGCGACCGGTCAAGAAGCGTCTTCCTGCCATGCCCAGAGGTGTGGGTACCATCGCAGCAAACAACCCGCTAACTTCACGGGAATGAACACTCGCCGGTCCAGGCGGCTGCAGCAGAGGCGACGGCGCACGCTGCTGGAACTGCAGCTGCGACGGCCCCGCACTGCTCGCCGCCTGCGTGTTGCCGAAGGGCCCCGCACCGCTCAATGCCTGCGTGTGGCCCGGAGGGCCCCGCACTGCTCGCTGCCTGCGTGTTGCCCGAAGGGCCCCGCACCGCTCGCTGCCTGCGTGTGGCCCGAAGGGCCCCGCACTGCTCGCTGCCTGCGTGTTGCCGAAGGGCCCCGCACTGCTCGCTGCCTGCGTGTGGCCCGAAGGGCCCCGCACCGCTCGCTGCCTGCGTGTGGCCCGAAGGGCCCCGCACCGCTCGCTGCCTGCGTGTGGCCCGAAGGGCCCCGCACTGCTCGCTGCCTGCGTGTTGCCGAAGGGCCCCGCACCGCTCGCTGCCTGCGTGTGGCCCGAAGGGCCCCGCACTGCTCGCTGCCTGCGTGTTGCCGAAGGGCCCCGCACTGCTCGCTGCCTGCGTGTTGCCCGAAGGGCCCCGCACCGCTCGCTGCCTGCGTGTGGCCCGAAGGGCCCCGCACTGCTCGCTGCCTGCGTGTTGCCGAAGGGCCCCGCACTGCTCGCTGCCTGCGTGTGGCCCGAAGGGCCCCGCACTGCTCGCTGCCTGCGTGTTGCCGAAGGGCCCCGCACCGCTCGCCGCCTGCGTGTTGCCGAAGGGCCCCGCACTGCTCGCTGCCTGCGTGTGGCCCAAACGGCCCCGCACTGCTCGCTGCCTGCGTGTGGCCCGAAGGGCCCCGCACTGCTCGCTGCCTGCGTGTGGCCCGAAGGGCCCCGCACTGCTCGCCGCTTGCCGCGCCAACACTGCCAAAGGAGCACAAGACTGTGTCCAACTTCTCCATTGGCGCGCCAAAGTCGCAGCATAGTGGCGGTTCTGGGGGACAGGGTAACAAGTAGGGACGGTAAAAGGGTTTTAACTAGTATGCAACCTGGACGAGAGATGCAACAGCCAGCCCTGACGCTGCCGCCGCCTTCCCCGGCGGAGCTTGCCTCGGCGGCGCCTTCCCCGGCGGCGCTTGCCCGCACCTGGCCCAGCCCTGGCCCAACCTTGGCCCGGTGCTGCCGACACCTGGCCCGGTGCTGCCGGCACCTGGCCCGGTGCTGCCGGCACCTGGCCCGGTGCTGCCGACACCTGGCCCGGTGCTGCCGGCACCTGGCCCAGTGCTGTCGGCACCTGGCTCAACAAGCCGCCACCTGGCCCGGTGCTGCCGCCACCTGGCCGGGTGCTGCCGGCACTTGGCCCGGTGCTGCCGCCACCTGGCCCAGTGCTGTCGGAACCTGGCTCAACGCTGCCGGCACCTGGCCCGGTGCTGCCGACACCTGGCCCAGTGCTGCCGGCACCTGGCCCAACGCTGCCGACACGTGGCCGGGTGCTGCCGGCACCTGGCCCGGTGCTGCCGGCACCTGGCCCAACGCTGCCGACACGTGGCCGGGTGCTGCCGCCACCTGGCCGGGTGCTGCCGCCACCTGGCTCAACTCTGCCGCCACCTGGCCCGGTGCTGCCGCCACCTGGCCGGGTGCTGCCGGCACCTGGCTCAACTCTGCCGGCACCTGGCCCGGTGCTGCCGGCACCTGGCCTAACGCTGCCGGCACCTGGCCCGGTGCTGCCGCCACTTGGCCGGGTGCTGCCGCCACCTGGCCGGGTGCTGCCGACACGTGGCCGGGTGCTGCCGGCACCTGGCCCAACGCTGCCGCCACCTGGCCCAGTGCTGTCGGCACCTGGCTCAACAAGCCGCCGCCTGGCCCGGTGCTGCCGCCACCTGGCCGGGTGATGCCGGCACTTGGCCCGGTGCTGCCGCCACCTGGCCCGGTGCTGAGGCGCGCGAGACGTACTGCGTGACCCGCCCAGTGCGCATTCCAAGACCTGAAGAGCGGCATGGAGGAGAATCCCGGCATCAGAACCCTGTTTCTATAATAAGTCAATGAAATGTAAAGTATGTTTAACATGCCGGGGCTTTCCATCATGTGTAGCTGCGTCGCGTCTTACGCCAGACGGGATGGCCAGGGGTGCACACTTCGGTAATGTACACGACTCATTGGAAAGTGTGTGAGTTGCGCTACAATATTTAAGTGCTGATGAGATGTTGCTGAGACACCTGGCGCCGGCAAGTTTCACAACGGCTTGCATCTTCCCCTTGCAAGCGCTGTTCGCAAGTTGCTCTGAACTGTAAGATATTCAAACGTGCATTAAATCGAGTTTTACCCCAATGAATTGGTGTGAAGTGAAGGAAGTTGGGCATGAAAATTACTTGGTACGGAAGCATGAAAATAAGAAAATTGTGGTACGGTACGACTGTCCAAGGCATGAAAATTAGCTTAGATTGGTAGATTGGTAGAAACCACGTGCCCCAAGTACTCCACCTGATTTTGCGCCCAGTGGCACTTAGACCGTTTCGCGAAAAGTTGTTCGCGGCGAAGGACATCAAGCACCAGACGAAGATGGCGAAGATGTTCCTCCTTGGTCTTGGAGTAAATAAGGATGTCGTCCAGGTAGCATACGACAAATTTGTCGATGAAAGGCCTGAACATGCGGTCAATAACAGCTTGGAAGGTAGCAGGAGCGTTAACCAAACCAAAACTGAGGACCGTGTACTCGAAATGACCGAAAGGAGTACGGAAAGCCGTCTTAGGGATGTCAGACTCAGAAATGCGAATCTGATTGTAACCCTGCTGCAGGTCAATCGAGGAAAAATAAGACGCGCCCTTAAGCCGGTCAAGCAAGTCGTCGACGCGCGGCAAGGGGTAGCGATTCTTAACAGTCACCGAGTTCAGCCCACGGTAATCAATGCACATGCGCAGAGTACCGTCCTTCTTGCCCACGAAAAGAATCGGAGCAGAGTAAGGCGAAGTGCTAGGTCGAACCATTCCCTTTGCAAGCAAGTCAGTCACCTGCCGTTTTACCTCGTCCAGCTCGAGAGGGCTGAGGCGGTACATCGGACGCGAGACAGGCTGCGCGCCAGGCACCAAGGGAATCGTGTGGTCGACCGGCCGAACCGGCGGAAGGCCGGGAATCTCCCGAAAAACATCAGAGTATTCCTCCAGAAGGGCAGAGACGTCAGAGTCCTGCGAGGAATCTTGCGCGACAGCAGCGTTAAGACGAACAGAAGGCCGCACAAGCAAAGCATGGGCACCCTTTCGCAGCAAGCGCATCGCGGCCTTGCGGCCGACAGGCTCGGGAGAGGCGTGCGCGCAGAGAGCAGCAGCAGCAAAGTTGACACGCGGAAGGGCATCAACCGCAGGTTCACCCCCCTGCGAGGCCGGAAGCCACGGCACAACGCAAGCGGAAGGCCCTTTTGAGAGGCGCAACGTGCGCGCCGCGTAATCGAGCGAGGCTGCATGCTCACGAAGGGTGGAAGAACCCAAAATGAAAGAGGCCGCGTCCGTGAGGGACGGCAGCACGTACGGCTCAACAGAGAACCAAAAAGACCCCAGGGAAACGCGAAGAGAAACGCGCCCTAAGATTGACTGCTTGGCCCCATCCGCGAGAGACACATGTGACCACTCACTGGACCGAAGCGGAAGGCCGAGCTGTTGAACGAGCTCCGCGCTCACGAAGTCGTGGGTTGCGCCGGAATCCACCAAGGCGGGGAAGGCGCGACCTGCGGTGCTCAGAGAAACAAGGGGCAAAGAAGACCCAGACACAGCGATGCCAGAAGAAGCTGCAACAAGCACCGAAGTGTACGGCGAAGGCTGCACGGCGGTGTACGGCAGGGGCTCGTCGTACCAAACGTCGACCGAGTACGGGAGGGCGGCGAGCTCCACCGTACGGCCGGCAAGGTCCACGCCGTTGAACAAGACTGAACCGGAGGGGAACGAATGAACCCGGCGCATACAACAGGAGAGATACAACATGTGGGGACCATTGCTGACGATGTCCGTCTGATGTGGTGACGCCCGAGCCAGAGCCCAGCTGCCAGAGCCAGTGCTAGATCCCGGGAATCGTTGAATGCGATGTGTCCGTAGTGGGGTGATCCGCGGATGCTCATGCCGTCTTGTTGTTTGGCAGATCCGTGGTTAGGTGAGCGTGTTGGCGACCCGCTGCTGCATCGTTGGTTGTTTGTGGCTGGGCACTTCTCCAGGTGTTTCCTGCTTGCGTGCAGACTTGGTGTTCACCGTACGTTTGGCATTTTATCTTCGTGTCTCGGCCCTACCGACAGGACGCTTGGATTGTCGTGCGGTCATGGCTGGAACTGCTTCGCACCTGATTTCATGTGCACCCCTTCATTTCCAGCTTTGCTTTCTGCGTTGCACGCTGGGGGGGGGGAGTCCGGGGTAGGCACATGGTTCGTTCGTGTGCAGTCATGTGATCCGACAGCTGTCGGATCAGTTTACCGTCACCGACAGTTTACCGTCCGTATTTCCTGTTATTGCGGATTTGCGTAGTTTGTTGGTTCTACGTCAGTCTTGGTTGTTCGCTTTCGAGTTCGTAACGTATAGTCAGCACCTCCCGGGACAGGACGCATGCGTCTGCAGTGCGGTGGGTCAGGGCTGCCGCCAAGGCGAACCCCCAGGTTTTTGAGGCTAACAAGACCAACCCCTTGTCGCGTGCCTTCTTCGCTCGGGGTTTGGGTACGGGCGTTACCGTGTATGAGCCCATTGGCGGCTTGTGCGCGGGGCTCGAGGCTTGCCTTCGCGCGGGGCTCAAGGTGGATCGGTACCTGTGTTCCGAGTCGGACCCAGCCGCAGTCAGGGTTGTCAACATGCGTCTGGAGCGGCTGAGCGCCGAGTTTCCCAAGCAGTTCCCCCCTGTCGGATCAGTTTACCGTCACCGGCAGTTTTACCGTCCTATTTCCTGATATTGCGGTTTCGCGTAGTTTGTTTGTTCTACGTCAGTCGAGGTTGTTTGCTTTCGAGTTCGTAACGTAGTATAGCTCACGTGAAGATCTCGGGGGTAGGATGTCGTACAGTTGTTTCGCGTATTTTAGTCGAGTCTTTGGCTTTTTGCCTTGTCTCGATTTGCTCTCAGGCAGTCGCCTGTGAGCAACTAGTAGGCCCCTTTCGTTAGGTTATGGACCTGGCCTAGCGGAAGAGACATGTAAGGTCTTTCATCGTCACTCTTTTCCCTTGCCTGTGGCCGAGACACTTCCATCGTCCTCGTATTTGCACCACTTGTGCAATACTGAGCATCATGTGGTCAGCCGTTCTGCGTGGAGCCGACTTCGCCAGCAGCCGGTGGATGATCCTATCAACGTTACGGTGACGCCTCGTCGCGAGTGTGCCGCATTGCCGTTGCGCCATTTATGTATATTTGGCGCATGTGAAACAGCTTTACTGGATGCAGCGCATTTACCCAGCAAATCGAGACCAAGTGCTTGGTTCTTATCGAGCATGATGTCGTGATATTATGATTTGGTCGCCGCGCCTGACCTTCGGATTGAGCCTTGATTTGTGTATACGCAGTGGATTCGTTTTGGCCCGAGACTGATACTGTCGAGTTCTGCGTCTTGCCGGCGGGTAGATGCCGCAACTTCTTCGCCAATGCTATATCCCGGGCCACGTTGAAGGGATAGTAACGCCTACCGACAGAGGTGACGCCAGAGCCCGGTAGCCAGAGCTATATCCCGGGTAGGGGCTAGGCCTGCGTGAAGTGCTGACTGAGGTGACGCGAAGCGGCGTTAGGTTGTCGTGCTGAACCCTGGCAGGAATTAGGCGTCAGTTGAGGCGGGACCAGATCGCTTATGTTATTGCGTAGTGCGTGGCTGTCCGTCGTGTTCCGCGCCCGCCCAACGTGGGCTGGCTGGGTGACGCGCAGGTGCTAGATCCCGGGCCACGTGTGGGGACCATTGCTGACGATGTCCGTCTGATGTGGTGACGCCCGAGCCAGAGCCCAGCCGCCAGAGCCAGTGCTAGATCCCGGGAATCGTTGAATGCGATGTGTCCGTAGTGGGGTGATCCGCGGAGGCGCATGCCGTATTGTTGTTCGGCCGATCCGTGGTTAGGTGAGCGTGTTGGCGACCCGCCGCTGCATCGTTGGTTGTTTTGGGCTGGGCACTTCTCCAGGTGTTTCCTGCTTGAGTGCAGACTTGGTGTTCGCCGTACGTTTGACATTTTATCTTCTTGTCTCGGCCCTACCGACAGGACGCTTGGATTGTCGTGCGGTCATGGCTGGAACTGCTCCGCACCTGATTTCATGTGCACCCCTTCATTTCCAGCTTTGCTTTCTGCGTTGCACGCTGGGGGGGGAGTCCGGGGTAGGCACATGGTTCGTTCGTGTGCAGTCATGTGATCCGACACCCCTGATGCGTACCGCCGGGTCTGGCTCGACCTCCCCTTGTCCCTCGCTAACGTTACTGAGCAAGCCCTTCTCTCAGCTGGCGCCTGCGACGGATCCCAGTGGCTCGTCTTCGCTAGCTGGTGTTGGCATGACGTCGGTAAGGAGGCAGGTTCGCTCGCGCCTGGCGCTTGCGCCACTGACCACGTCGTACGCATAGTGCAGACCTTGCAGTCCATTCAGCGCCGCGCTCCTGCATTTATGTTTGTCTGTGAGCAGCCGCGCGCCTCGTGGCGCAATGCGTCGGCTGCACAGCAGCGTGTTTCGGATGCATTTGGTGAACCGGTGGTTGTTGACGCTGCGCGCTTTGGTTCCCTTGCGCATCGCTTGTCTGCCCACTGGACTAACCTCGCGGCTCCCGAGCTGCTTGCCTTAACTACTTCCCTGGTTCGTCCGGAGCATGATCTTTCCCTCCAAAGCATTTTGTCGCCCGGGCGCACGGTCAAACCCGCGCGCATCCCGGAGGCGCAGGGGCTGTTTCCCTGCAACAAGGTTGGTGAGCCCCTTCGCGTTGCGCCGAGCCTTAGTCGCCCGGACCTGCAGTCCTTGTTTGATCTCGTGCATGATCCACTTGATCCGGATAACGGGACTCTCACCATCACGGAGTCCGAGTGTGCCATGGGCTACCAGGCTGGGGACACGGAGGCCCCTGATGTCACTGACGCACAGCGCCGCGTCCTGCTGGGACTCGCTCCTGACGCCATGTCTACGGCTGGCATTTTGGCCATGTGCCGCGTTCTCTCGGACGTGTCTTTGCATGAGGTGGCAGCATTTGTGTCTGACGTAACCCCACAAGCGGCGCCTGAGCCGGTTCGTGGACTTGCGTACCCTCTTTTCCCTTCGGAGGATCCCTCCCCGTGGTCCGTAGCCTTCGCAGCTGCAGCCCACGCTGAGGAGGCTGAGGCCGCGCGCCCGTCTGCTCGCTGGCCGGACATCTGGGACGATGAGGCGTCCATCCACTTCCTTCGCAACGGTACCCACCTGCCTAACCTTTCGGTAGAGGAACAGCGTCGCGTCGCGCGCCGGGTGGGGTCGTATACCATGCAGGGAGGCAATTTGTACCGTGTCTTTAACGATGCGAAGTCTCGGCTCGTGCCCAAGCCGCCTGATCGGGTTGAGCTCATTAGGCGCACTCACGAGGAGACGGGTCACTTCGGCATCCGCCGTACGATCGCCCTTCTCCTCACCCGGCACTGGTGGTACGGCATGTACCGCGACGTATCCAACTTTGTTCGTCATTGTGAGCACTGTGATCGGGTCAACACTTCTTTTGCGGCCCCGCAGCCCGATCTGCACCCTTTGCCTGTTCAGGGTTTGTTTTACCGGTGAGGGGTAGATTTGTGCGGGCCTTTGCCCGTTACCAAATCGGGGCACACTTATGTCATGATTTGTGTCGAGCATTTCTCCAAATACGCTGTTCTGGTACCTCTGCCCGATAAGGAGGCGGGGCACACCGCTTTTGCATATCTGCACCACATTTTGGGGCGGTATGGGGCCTCAGCTGAGGTTTGCACGGACGGTGGGAGCGAGTGGAAGGGTCCTTTCGCGCAACTGCTCCTTGATTCGCTAATCGACCACCGCCAGACTTCACCCAACCACCCTCAAGCAAATGGCTTAGCAGAACGCGTCGTGCAGACGTGCAAGCGCGCGCTACGCCGCATGGCTAGGCAGCGTGCCGAGGGCCGGGACTGGGACGAGCTGCTGCCGTACGTCATGCTGGGCTACAACTGCTCGACCCACAAGTCCACTGGTTTCAGTCCCTACCTAATCCTGCACGGTGTGGAGCCAACCATTCCGCCTGCCATCAAACCAAGGTTTGACGTTCCGGTTTCGTTTGATGACGGGGAGTTAGCTGCGGCGTCAATTTTGACGCGTGCGGACGCTATGCGCCACCGGATGGCCATTGCTGGGGAGAACTTGCTGATAGCGCAGCACCGGGATACTCTGCGCTATGCTGCGCTGCGTGGGGGCGGGTACCATCCCAAGCTGCGTGAGTTTGACGTCGGGGACTACGTGTTTTATCGCAACACTAGCTCCCGCACCACGCTTGACCCGCCTGCCCAACCAACCATCTTGCGTGTCATTGAGGTGCGCCCCAGTGGCGTGCTGGTTTTGGAGGGTCACTGCGGTCAGACCCTGAAGTCGCACGTGAAGGACTGTGCGCCTTGCCATCTGCCCATCCGTGATGAAGTGGTTGACCCGCGCGTCGCACGCCCGTCTGCCACTTTGTCCTGTGAGGTGTGCCGCTCCCCCAAAGGGGAGGAGTGGATGCTGCTCTGTGATAGCTGCGGTACGGGCTGGCACACGTATTGCATGAAGCCGGCCCTGAAGCAAATTCCCGAGGGCACGTGGGTGTGCCCCAACTGCACAAGCAAGGGCGTTACGCCCGAAAGCGTGGATGCACGTCCCATCGACAGGCCCCGTGAGCCTGGTGCGTCTAAGATGCCCCCTGCCAAGTCGGCTTCCAAGCCGGTGCCCCCTCAGTACTGGTCGGAACTTCAGGGCGCGAAGGTCGTTCGCCAGGACCACGGTGCTCAAAGTGTGGCTGCGGCTAAGAGTGGCGTCGCAACCTATGCTGGTCGCCAAGGGCGCCGGCACCTCTTCGAGGTGTTGTATGATGATGGTGAGCTGGAGCTTGTGGAACCCACGCGCCTGAGGACTATGCTGGCGCCAAAGGTCGCTCGCCCCGTGCGGGCAAGCCGTGCGGCTGCGGTGACCGCTCAGCCGGAGACCTGGAAGCTTGGAGCTGGAGGAGATGTGGCATGTGCGCTGATGGCTGCGATGCCGGGTGAGCACCCTCCGGCTAAGGTGGCTCTTCTCTCTCGTGTTGTGGGTTCTGCGGCGTTCGATACCCCGCCGGTGCCGATTCAGCACGTCCAAGCGTTGACGGAGTACGTGGAGCTGGGTATGGTTCGGGATGCGCTTCTCCCGTGGGGTGCGGACCCCGCGGTTCGATCGGTGCTGGTCAGCAAGGGGATTCGGGTTTCCAAAGGTAAGTTGTCAGATGCGCGCGAGCCGCTCGCGCCAGGGTTCTACGAGGCGGCGAAAAAGCAGTTGTCGTCGGTAGAGTCGGTGTTCCTGTCGGTTACGGGTGCGCCGCTGGATCTTGCAATTCCGGCGGCGCTGAAGGTGGCCCAGAGCTTCGTGGTAGCGCGGGTTCCGATGTCGTATGTCTCGGGTGCGGATGAGGTTCGCATGCGCTGGTTGAAGTCGTTGCAGAGGCAGGATAGGTTGTTGATGTTTAGGTGCCCGTTCGAGGCCGGTCAGGAGCTGTTTATGTGGCTGGTGGTTTTCACGTCGCCCGCCATTCGGCGGTTGGTGGTCAAGCAGAGCGGTTTCGTGGAGGACATCGCATAAGCGGTGCCGTCGTTCTCAAATAATTCAGCGTTTTTCGTCCATTGTAGTCCTACCCGCTGGGGGGGGAACTGGTCACTAGGCACATGTCTGGTCTTTTGTGCAGCCAGCTGTTCCGACAGCTGACAGAGCGTTTGGGTGTCATCGACGAATTGCCGTCAAACGGTTAATTAACGGCAAGAACTGTTTTTGTCTGTTTGCTTATTAGAAGAACTTGATTTCGGTGCAGTCGTACTTGCATGACTGCTCGCCAGTCTGACTGGTGTGATCGCCCGTTCGCGGTCACTTGGTTACGGATCTTTGCGAGTTGTGTGTCGCACGCGCCGCTGTTGGGCGCGTTATGGCGTAAATGTTGTGATCTATTTGTTGTTAGTAAGACGTATCGCATCGCTGTGTGAGCGTTGGTGGTAGGAACACCGGGGCCCGTGTCCGGCGTTCCGTAATCCGGGGCCTTACGCTTATCCGAGGGTTCCGTGATGAACTGTTGTGCGTATTTAAGGCCGAAAGCGAGCCTGTCTGGTCGCTTTTCGGCTCTGAACACTTGTAAAGTTCTGAGCTAGGCAACAGGCCCCGCTCCAGCAGGGTACTCCAGCAGCAGGGTATTGGACGTCGACTCTGCCCTATCTGCCCAGTCAATGGGGCTGAATCTGAAGCTATGATCAACTGCTGACATGCTACGGAGGTTCTTCGAGAGCCGCTTTCCTCAGGCAAACCGGCTCTGGCCGCACCAAAAGATGAGACCGCAGCGGTGGGATGGTGGGAAGGAGGCGACGTTAAGTTGGCGAACGGACGGACCCATGAATCAGCCTGGGCCCAGGGATCGAGGGGCGGGCAGAGGCAGCAGGCCAGCTGGCTTAGGAGGTTGATTAAGAGTTAAAGGGAAGGGCAGGGAACGCGAATCGTAAGCGTATGGTAGGATTCGTGCTCTGCTCCTCTCGCCATCTATCTGCATCGTGTCCGCGGCTCCACGCCCGGCACTTCAAGTGGAGGGCGATGGCCCTGGACGGCGTACGTACGGGTTGGCCGTGGCAATGCTTTGCGATGGCAAATTCATCATTAGAGTGGGGGCGGCAGCAGAGCGGCATGCTCGGTGATGCTAATATGGAGCGTGCTGGAGCTGCCCTACAAAGCAAATTCAAAGTCCTCAGAAGTAGATGGGTTTGCAGGCCGTTATGTGCAGCCCGCCGCTGCAGCAGCCGCGGCTGGCCGCGGCAGCCACGGCGGCCGAATCATCTCGGCTTCGGTCTGCAAGGCGCACGCAGCGCGATAACTTCGTGAATAATTGCTGGGTGTTCAAACTTCTGATATAAGTAGGGCAGGGCCCCGGTGGTGCGAGGTCGCACTGGTCGGTGGTCGCACGCAGAGCGGCGAGTGTTTCCCGTCAACCAGACAACCGTAATGTTCTCACAGTTTGAGGTGCGGCCTTGCGTACAACGTTTTTAGTTTTGTAGCTTATAGATATGGCTTCTTGTGCGATCATATCGCAGTTTTCACCGATACGTGGACACAAGCCGCCAGCCACACCTGCAGTAATAGGGTGTTTGCTTCTCGCTTGCTACCTTGAGAGAGCCGTAGATAGCTTGGTTACTTCGGAGTATTTACTCATTTTATTAACTGGTGTGTAGTAATGACTTCCGACATAATCACTCTGGCCGACGGTGGAAATTGGCTGGAACCCGCGGAAGGTACGCCTTTCATTTCACGCACGCTTCCTGACGCGGCAATGTGCAGCATTTTATCTTCAAAAACATTATGCGTTCAGGGCATCGATGACTAAACAAATCGGTTTCGGATGTTTACGAATGAGGGGCACAGGGGACGCAAGGGCAATGGAATGGCATGCCCTTTAAATCCAAGAAAAAAGCATTTTCATGTAAATTTTATTCTCCTATGGCTGCCGTCACTTCCGAGTGTGTGGCGAATGCTCGCTCGCCTGCTCGACATACTCGCCCACCGGCCCACTAAATTACGGTTCCGGCATCATGGGGCGTGAGAGGGTGCACACTAGTTGCCTGATACACATCTAACTCATGTTATGATAGGTTTATTCATGCGGCCGGTCTTCGACATGCATGCCAACGACGGTGACCGCGCCCGCCCGTTTAATGCAAAGTACGGCAGGATAGGCCAACCAAGGCTTGTGTACATAAAGTCAGGATACAGGCTCTCCGAGACCGCAAAATCTTTTATGCATGGAAGATGGCGAAAGCTAATTACATATTTTTAGCCGCTTTGGCCGTTTCTTGGTAGGTGTCGGAACGTATGTTGGGCCTAGTCACCATTTATGCAGCGATATATCAGCATTTCATATGTCCACGAAGTTTAACTTCGAACCAACAGCAGAATGGCGCTGCGGGACCCAGGGCGTTAACCCGCGTTCATGTGAAACATTTCTTAGCCAACAGATCACTTGTCATTCATGACGGTGTGTGGTCTATAGATATAGGTTATTGTATTTAGCGTGCCGATCACGGGGGTGGCTGCCTGAACACCTGCAGGGCGACCATCGCGGCCGCGGCAAATGAGGACTACGAAGCCTTTGCCGATCAGACCGGCCTTCTTCCCTACTTCCCTTATCGGGAGTGCGCCACAAGAATTGGCGCATACCGGTTTGCTCCCGAGATCCAGTCGCTGGGTGGCGGCAAGTACTGCTTCACCATCCAGGTCCAGACGCAGAACTGCACCAACGCCTGCTGCAACACGGACCTCACCAAGATTGAGGTTAGTGAGAAGAGTGACAAAGCTCACCTACGTTTACTGAGGAAGTGCCGCATCGAGGCCGCTGGTTGCAGCAATTGCTATGTTTGGTTTCATTTCACAGCACGCGAGGGAACCGCGTTACGTTGTGTTGCCACGCCGAAGCACCATTATCTCGACGTGCGCAATCCAGCCCTTCTGAGACTGAGTGGTCTGCATCTGCGGTTCCACCTCCCCCCATCCCGCGGCAGTTCAACGTGTCGGACAGCTGCATCGTACAGCCCGCAATGGAAGTCAAGTCAACCATCAACGGCGTCCCCACCAGGGTCGGCGCCTCCTTTGGCCGCCCCGTGAACGGCCGGCCGGGCTCCGCCATTCTGCGTCTCACGCAGCTGGGGCTCAACACCACGACGGCCAGGGACGCGGAGGTGTGCCTCACCCTCAAAACCAACCGCGGCGGAAAGGGCTGCGGCACCCTCGAGCAGCTGTGTGCAACTCAGGCAAATACTCCCAAGGGGACCTGCACGGTTGCCATGTACGACACGCCGTGCAGGTGCTGTCCGGTTTCTCAGGCCTCCGTGACGCTCGTCCCAATGGCTTACAATCCTCCATCACCCGAACAGCCGTCGCCATTATTCCCGCTATCCCCCACGCCGCCATCTCTGCCCCCGCCCCCTTCCCCACCGCCACCGCCTCCTCCGCCGCCTCCTCCGTTGCCCCCACGATCACCTCCGTCACAAGTGCCGCCTTCACCTTCCCTGAACACCCCTCCTGCACCACCGTCTCCTCTCCCTCCCCCGCCCCCGACCCCTCCTCCGTCTCTCCCCTCGCCGAATATGCCCTTCGTCCCCGCCGTCCCGCCGCGCTGCGAGGTGTGCATCTCCGCTCGGTTGCAGCCGCCCGCCATTGACATACGGCCGTACCGGTACGACGAAGAGACCTGCGAATACATCCAGCAGAACATCTCCTCGTCCATCAATGCTGCCCTGATCGCCTCCCACATTTCCATGTTGCCGTACTTTGCCCCCAACGCCTCCAAGTGTTCGGGGCTGGCGGTGAGCGTGTGCGGTACCTTCTTCTCGTCGGTCGACGCCGAGGCCTTCACCGCCACCGCCGAGGGGCTGCTTCCCTTTTGGATCGAGGTGGCTGCGGGCGGCAGTGTGTGCAGTCCGGAGCTGGAGGGATACAACGTGGTCGTCACCACCGACCAAAACACATGCATGCCGCTGGCCTCGTCCGTCAGCTGCTCGCTGCCAGTGACGCCCTTCCCCAATTGCACGTAAGCAACGTGGCGAGGGCATAAATCAGTTTTGTTTGTGACGTGCTCAACGCTGTCTACGCTTCTAACAGGTCTTGAAAAGGAGGTCCGTCCCTTGCTACGCGCACTACCCCTGCCCAAAGTCTGGATGTGCATCCCTTGCCAAAACCTGCCTGTCCTCCCCTTATTGATTGCCACTGCCTCGCTCTCTCCCACTCTCCCGCCAACTCTCTCCCACACTCGCAGGTGCAACACCACTCAGGGCATCCTGCCCTTCACCATCTCCTCGCGTTACTACCCGCTGCCCCGCCCCAACAAGACCACCACCGAGTATTGCTTCGGGATCGGCACCATCCCACAGGACCAGATTGTGCCGGTGGGTGCTACAGTACCTGGGGACTAGAGGGCTAGAGGGGCGCGTGCTCAATGCCAGGCCTTCGAGCCTCCTCTGGCAGTTTGTGTGCTTCGCACTTCCTTGGGCGGTAGCCGGCTTTCCAGGATTTCCAGGTGGCGGCTTTCCCCTTATCAGCCTTCCTCACATCGCTGCGGGTGCCCGTGCCCGCCCACCGAGGCCTCTAATCTCGATTGCGGCTGCTCCCGGAAGGAGACAGCCGCCGTCTGTTGGCCCCCCCTTGCGCCGTCTTCGGTTCCGGCACTCATCATGTCATCACTCAGCAGCGCGGTATGCACCGATGCGGTCCTGTTCAGTGTACTGCAACCGACCCAACTGACCCACGGCGTGCTCCTGTCTCTCTTGTCTGCAAAAGCTAGCCCAAAAGCTGGCCCAAGCTAAACAGTCCGGGGCCTCCCTCCTTGCTTTGCCTCACTTGGCGCGCCGTCACGCCCGCCCGCCCCACGTCCACACCGTTGTCACCCCGCTTACCTCCCCCTCCCCTCCCCGTTTTTCCCTCGCCTCTCAGAGCTCCTGTAGCGTGGCCAATGAAATTCTCACAAAGATCGAGTGGTACGCAAGTGAGTGCAAATTGCTTGCGCGCCACCGTTATGTATGTGTGTGTGTGTGCGCGTGCAGCGGAGGAGCCGCCGCGTGCTGGGGCGATGGCTGGGCGCTCCGTTACGATGGCGCCCCGTTCAAAGAGCCCCTCGATGACGCATGCGCCAGGCCTTGTGTGCGGAATGAAGCGGGAATACGCGGCGTTTGGAGGGTCGCACCCGGGGCATGGCGGGGTGGGGGGGTCCTTGACCACCGCATCGTCCTGACCTCAGCTAGGAGCTGAGGTGTGTGTGCTGCTTCTGGGTCTGCCCTGTGCGCGCGCCCGCCCCGCCCACGCAGATCAAAACGCGAGCTCGCTGGTGAAGGGCTTCACCCTCTACCCCGCCGTTGGTAACGCCACCAGATTGTCGCCCTCCTGGGGCGCCTCTGGGACATACACGCTCAAAGGTGAGCTGCAACACGGTGAAGAACGGGAATCGAGAAGCGGTGGATGGACACTTGGAGAGACGTAGGACGGTACCGGAGTGCTATGGCGACCCGGCGCGTGCATACGGAGGGCTGGCTCGGGACTCAGCAGGACACGGTGGGAACAGCAGAAAAGGGGTTCATCCACTGATCGGCGAAGGCGGCTTGGAGGCGTCATTGAGCGACGGGAACACGCTATGTGGATACGGGGTATCCGCCAGTTTACGGCCGTATACGGCCTCCAAGGCCCGTAGGTCCAGGGCATGTCCGAATAATACATGTTGCCGCGCCGTGTCACGGCGTCCAAGCATTAGCTTGCCCGGTTGCGTCCGGATCCGGCTGCTGGGTCGGCTCGCGGTAACACGTGTGCGCCGCATACCGGTATGCGAGCTGTCGTGTAACCGCGCCTTGAGCGCTGGCGCCGCAAAACCGGACATTGCCTTCTATCGGGACGTAGCGCCTACTACGGTACCTAGCAATGCCGTGCACGAGTGCCAGAGGGGACTTCATTTCCGTGTTGCGTAGGCCCGTGCTACGCTGAAACCGTGAAACCCGTGTTTGCTGCAATAAGCCGCGGTGTTCACCCAGGCATACGGTACTCCGCGGCGTGTGTCATGGACCTCATGTTAAAACCTTTACCGTACTTCACTCCCTCCCTTCGTCGCGCCCTCCCCCGCCACGCCTCTACCCCGTGTAGCGACCCCTATGAACTGGACCGTTCAGCAAGCCAACGGCGGCCTGGTGTGCATCGAGGTCAAGAAACCATACACGATGGAGCACCTGTGCCTGGGGTTCAACGGCCAGTGGTAGGCTTACATCATGTCGGGAGGGCCGGGGACAAAAGGGCGTGATGCAGATTGAGGTCGGTGTCGCGGGCAGTTCGGAGCGGGACCGACGTACGTGGGGGCCAGCGTGCAGGTCCGGCTGGACATTGGCCTGGTGGCATACATCCTGGCGATTAAGGTAATGACCGTCTAGGTGTCGCCAACTGACAGGGCGCTGGCGCGCTACGTACGTAAGACCGTCTTTGTGGTGTCACTGGCAAATGGCGCAGCCATATGCGATCAACGTTGCACTTGTGCTTAGTCCCGATCGAGTAGTTAACACTCAACCCCCCATCTCCGCCTGCTATCCCTCCGCTCGCCCACTCCTCCTTCGGCCCGCGCAGCTACGCGAGCACGTTCAATAGCAACAAGGACTGCTGCCCCACCTTCCGCACCGGCATTACGCCCCTCGTGCCCATCATTGGCCGCCGGCGGTAGCCCGGAGTCCGCGACGACTCTGATGAGAGTTTAGTTTCCCTTTTATGTATCGGTAGGGTTAATCCGAGCACAAGCGCATCTCGCAGCGGTGCTTTTTAGAGCCGGCCACAGGCCACAAGGCTGGCAGGATGTAGGTCGCACCAATGGTGCCACAGAGGATTAGTAGTACTTGTAGACCTCTCGGCTAGATGGTGGGCAGTCCCGCATGAGAGGTGGCCAACGCCTCGGCAAGAAATCATTACGCGCCAACGTGCGGCTTGCAGCGCAAGCGGCATATGTTCGCCGAACGGTTAGGATCAGAGGAACAGAGACAGCGGGCACCTTGATGATCGTTTGTTTTATTTTACGTGACATATACCTTCATGCACAGGCAACAGCGTGTGCGGGGACTGACGGAAGGGACCGACCTTGTGGCGCGGCAGTACTGTGTACGGGCTGCATTATTCCTGCGTCATTGATAGAGAAGGGGAACGGCTCCCTGTCGAACCGTTTAACGGCGGACCCGCCCCGCACTATTGCATGATGAAGTAGTTACCGCATCCGCGTGTGTTGTCCGCGTGCGATGGCGGGTTTGTGCGTGTTTGTCGACGAGACCTACCGTTACACGGGTTTAGAAGAGGCGAGGCCCCTCTGGCGAGCGAGTGGGAAAAAAGGCCGGGGCGCACTTTCGCCGCCGGCGCTGAATCGTTGGCCTTCGCCTGGAGATCTAAGAAGGTCGGGGTAAACTTCAGTTGGAGATTTCGGCTTCCGTACTAGATAGGCTGCGCTTACTGGCCTCGGGCTTTGCGGCTGTGTTCTTTGTTGCGTTGTCTTTCGTGCCGGCTTTGTGTGCTCCGTGCTTTGTTCACCAAGCCAGGTAGGTGACGGCGGTTTGGACCAGTTCCACTCGCATTTAGATGGGCGTCGTGTGGTACCCCTCCCCCCCCCCCGGAAGCCATGCGAAGTGCCCTCGGGCGCTCGGTAGGTGGGACAAAGGTAGTAGTAGTGTAGTACACTTATTACAGTGGGCTCCAGGCCCCCGGAAGGGTAGAGTCGGCGAAAACTGCGCTCGCTGCGCGGATGGAAGCGTGCTTACGGTTGCGCACGGCGGGCTGCTGGCCCCTGGATTTTAAACCGTGCAGCGATGCGCTTGGTCTTCTTGAGAGGCGGGCGTATCATTATTATTATTATGAGAGGCGTACTGCAGCGCATGGCATGTACCCCGCTTGGCACCCGTATCACCTCACCCATGGACGTCATCTCGCCCGGCGCATCGGCGCAACTGGCATGGTCGTCCTGGCATGGTTCTGTGCCCTTCCATAATGCCCTGTATGTTCCCTTACTTGCGCCCGCATTGCGACGAACTGCGACCTCGCACCGGAAGCCCGGGACACAACCGGAATAATCCTGGTCGCCGGAACGTCGCTGAGGCTCAGTGTGTACTGGTGTGTACGCTGACAGCGTGGTTTCGGGCAGTTTCACCGCAAGGGTTTTGAGATGCAGTTGAACTTAGTCAGCTGGTGGGGCTTCGGCCCTGCCCGGGGAGTGGGCCCCGTGGACAAAGTGGCCGTCTGACATACACGTGGTGATGTCGCCCAAAGGCGGCGCGGAATGTACGTCCGTCCGGCTGAACAGGTTGGCTCCTGTCCACTAAATACCGGTATTCCCGCCAGTCCCCACCCCGCATCCTAGGGACTTGGGAACGTTAGAAGGCGTGCTAGTCGGAAGAGACGGAGTTAAGGATCCTGTCGTCTATCTACATGCGCGGGAGACCCAAAATGGGGTTAACAGCTCTTCATCAGCAGCTCTATCTTGACAGCGGATCTCGACAGCCATGCATGACTTCCCTGGTGGAACCCGTACGGCCCGGCCTTCCCAACCCCAACCCCGCCGCGTGCCATTATAAGGTTTACAACAGATGTTCAAAGCCGTCGCTAAGTCGCGCGTCGCGAATGTCACTATACTGCACAGCGAATATCCATTTCTACCAAGTCTTGCCAACTGACTTGTTGGGCGGCCCGCAGAAGACCGCATCGTGCTGGCATCCTCATGCATTTGCGGCTTCGTTGGCGACCAACAACCTGTTTGCCCCTCTTGGTCTGTCCCTTGCAGCCTTTGTTATTTTTGCAAGTAATAGACATATGCGTCCAGGCGGTCGGACCGGCTATCTAGCAGTGCTGTGGTGTGGCCTCTCCCCAGGTAGGGCGCCTCGCGCTGGGGCCCCGCCCAAAACTGGAACAGACGGCGCGCAGGCGCCACAGGCGCCGCCTCAACAAATTGGTGAATAAATATTGTAAGGAACTAGATCGATTGCACCTTTTGATTGGAAAGCAGTCAACCGCATAAGGGAGGCGCACTTATAAATAAATAAAGCGGCCGAGTGGTATCGCAGCCGCGGCCTTCAACCTGGATATCGGGCCTGGCAATATCGGCACTATTTTACAGGTGAAGAGCCACATCATATGGAGGTTTCACCATGTCCAAACCCTTGCCTTGCGGGGTCGGGGGCTGAAGGCCCGACCCAGGGCCCGATGCCCGGGCCCCGGGCCCCGGCGGGCCCCGAGCCCCGGCGGGCGGGCCCCGAGCCCTGGGTCGGGCGCTTTGCTAACTTCAACATGCAAGCGCTATATTAATGACACACTATCTTTTCACATCGGAATGCCCTTCGACCCAATTACCCAAAGCTTCCTGCGCCGATCAAACCTGCGTACGATCGAGCATTTCGTACGTACGCGCATAGGTATATAAACGAGTGATCTAGTCTTTCAAACTTGTACCTCTACCTTGTCCTTCTAGCCTCCTATTTTCATATTCTCGTGTAATAACGTGTACACACTATGAAAGGCTTAAGTTCTGGGCTTTCGTCCTGCTGGTGTCTGTTACTTATCCTAGCAGCAACAGCGGCAGCCGCGCCTTCACAGGCGGCGATTGCAACCTCTGATGTAAGGAAGCAGATAGAATTGCAGGCCGCTCCGTCGTCATGTATGTGCTGACCGGGATTTCGTTGATTGGATTTGCTGCCTGTCTGCTGCTGGTGCAGGCAACCCGGCAGCGGCGCCTCCTCGGCGCTGTGAAAGAAAGCAAGCTCTGCATCTTCAGCGATTCCACCTGCACAGTTGATCTCCGTGTTTTCGCCAACATGACGGATGCTCCGACGAACGACATTCAAAAGTATGTTTGGCTGATTGTTTCGCCCCAGGATGCAGTAGCCCTTGCTTGGCTATGCATGGGTGATCATCAGCGAAAGCCGTTGTACTCATGATTTCCCAGGCGTCGCGTGTTATTGATAGACTGCTGAAGAGGAGGGTAACAAGATAAACGTACCGCGCGAGGTCATGGGTCTGGTCCCAAAGATGAAACAAGGGGTTGGTGTCGGCTTCCTTGAAGCCGGAAAAAGGGCGGGGCCCCACTAAATCCGTACGGGTGAAGTTGAGTGCTAGGGCGGCGAGGGCGTGAAGTGTGAGAGTGTCGACATTCCTGCTGATAGACAGCCAGAGCTTTTTCCCGAAATGCCTGCTAGCCGAGTCGTTAGCAAGGCCTGCCGGCGCCGCGTGAAGCGCGTCATCCCGTCGGGTGCATGAGCGCATGTGCGCATCGACCGAAATACGGCATTTCCAAAGCGAGCGGCGAGGGCGTCAACTGTGAGAGTGTCGACATTCCTGCTGATAGGCAGCCAGAGCTTTATATCTGAAATGCCTGCGGCTTCAGCAATCCGACCCATGCGTGTTTAGCATCGCGCGCCGTCTCGGCACCGTGCAACTCTTCCGGCCAGCGCATTGGCTGAAGTTACTTGACAGTAGACATGGAGTGTATTATTTACACATCACGCCGGCTGACTTGCCAATAGAAGGACAGCGGAACTGTTTGCGAGGGTTGCGACGACGTGCAGTTGCCGACGAGAGTGCACAGGCTTCGCTACTGAGGTATTCGCCATAGAGGAGGCTTTACTGCTTTAACATTAGGACAGGGAATGTAGAAGTCCATCCCCTAGGTTGCCGACTGGACTTGTTGGCGGCCCGCAGAAGACCGCTGCATCATGCGTGCATTGGCGGCTTGGCGTCCAACAACCAACAGTTTGCCCCTCATGGTTTGCTACTTGCAACCTTTGTAATAGCAATATGCGTCAAGACGATCGGACCGGCTAGCAGAGCTGCTGTGGTGTGGTCGCGGGAAGAATGTTCGCAATGCAAACATAGCTGGTTGCTTGCCGAAACGAAGATTCATTTCACGCCGTCATGTCAGAATTCCACTTTAAGGAACGATGAATCTTCTGGAATTAATTATAGGCCGAGAGGTGTTGGTTTGACCTCGGCCTCGGTCCATGGAGACTGCCAAACTGGCTTTTACTCATACGAGGTTGGGTTCCTATAATAAATTTACCGTGCAATAAAGAATGTAATATTTTACTTATGGAGTCTTTCCGTTGGCCGAAATTCTGCACTTGTCCAATTACTTCCCAGATCCCAGATCCCACACACGCACGGACATGGGCAATCCTACAGGGCGGGGCCCCCCTGGGCGCTTCGCGCTGGGGCCCCGCCCAAAAATACACTCTGGGAACGGCCAGGCCTTAATGGCGCGAAATCCCTTCATGGCCACTTCATGGCCACTTCATGGCCTCTTCATGGCCAGTATATGCCGCCGCCATGAAGATGTTTGGGTACCGGCATGAAGGGTGGTCGTCGGCATGAACAGGGTGAGCCACTTCATACGGCAGCAACCGTCTTAATAACGAAACCAAGTTCGCCATGAAGACCGGCGGTCCTTTGCCCCTCTTCATTGTCCACAAGCGAAATATGCTTGATAGTATATGTAGGAACAGTTTGGAGACTACTTCTAACTTAATGGCAGTCAAACCGCTCTTAAGGGCAAAATATGGCCTTACGGTGTGCCCTAAAGGTCCAACCGCCCTAGGACTTTTGTACTTCGGTAACAAGTAGTGCATGCAAATACTCCAGCTTGGCAGGGTGTAGGTTTCCTCACGTTAGTTGGCCATGGTTGCCCTCCTCCAGCGTTCATAGCGAAGGTCGCTTTTTACAGTATAGTTTCCAGGCTATTAATATAAACAATTTTGACTGTACTGGCGAATACTGCAGCAGCTGCAGAAGCAACTTTGCGGGAATGGTTGTGCAGCTTGCCGCGGGCATAGCGCAAACGTCCGCATGCCGCATGCAGGGTTGAAGGGTTCTCCTATCTGCTTGCGTGGGCTATTGCAAGGAGCTGGCCGGGCACTGTGCTGCAAAGGTGCGACGGGTTCGCAAGCGAGTTAGTTGTGCAGCTTTGTCACACCCCAAGCACCCGACAGCGCTCCCTTTCCCTTCCCCGGGGCCAGCAGATCTGCCCTGTCGGGATTCGGGTGCGGGTCTGGGCGCCAGTTGCGGGTGCATCTGTTCTGAGGGAGCGGGTTATGCACCTGGGGCCGGGGATCTGTCCCGTCGGGGTTCGGGTGCGGATCTGGGCGCCAGTTGCTGGTGCGTCTGTTCTGAGGGAGCGGGCTGCACGCCCGGGACCAACGGCCCCGTCGGGGTTCGGCTGCGCGTCTGGGCGCCAGTTGCAGGCGTGCTTCTTGCGGGGTTCCGGGTCTGGTGCCCGGGGCCGGTGGCGTCCATGGTCGGTTGTCAGGCCTTTGTCGGGTTTGCGCCGGAGAACTCCCTTTCTTTCGCGCCGTGCAGCTGCAGGCAAGCAGGCAGGGGTGTGATGCCTGCCTGCCTCCTTCGCCCTTGCTTTTATCACCATTGCGCCGGTTGCTTTAACCCCCTTCCCTGCTGCCCATTGCTGCCGTACACGAGGCCAGGGCGCGCGCGGGCAGCAGCAGCTGGCTGGGGAAGATGCCATGTGCGGCCTGGTGCAGGTAAGCGCGGGGATGGGTGAGGGCAGAAGCGATGCGCCGTGCTTCCGGCTGTGCATGGGGGCAGGCAGCTGGGCCTGCGGCTGATACGGGCAAGGCTGCACGCTGGGCTGCGGGCACTTGAGCGTCGAGGGCGCGGATCATCACACCCCAAGCACCCAACAGTGCTCCCTTTCCCTTCCCCGGGGCCAGCAGATCTGCCCGGTCGGGATTCGGGTGCGGGTCTGCGGGTCCGCGGGAGAACTCCCTTTCTTTCGCGCCGTGCAGGTGCAGGCAAGCAGGCAGGGGTGTGATGCCTGCTTGCCTGCGTTCGCCCTTGCTTTTATCACCATTGCGCCGGTTGCTTTAACCCCCTTCCCTGCTGCCCATTGCTGCCGTACACGAGGCCAGGGCGCGCGCGGGCAGCAGCAGCTGGCTGGGGAAGATGCCATGTGCGGCCTGGTGCAGGTAAGCGCGGGGATGGGTGAGGGCAGAAGCGATGCGCCGTGCTTCCGGCTGTGCATGGGGGCAGGCAGCTGGGCCTGCGGCTGATACGGGCAAGGCTGCACCCTGGGCTGCGGGCACTTGAGCGTCGAGGGCGCGGATCATCACACCCCAAGCACCCAACAGCGCTCCCTTCCCTTCCCCGGGGCCAGCAGATCTGCCCGGTCGGAATTCGGGTGCGGGTCTGCGGGTCCGCGGGAGAACTCCCTTTCTTTCGCGCCGTGCAGCTGCAGGCAAGCAGGCAGGGGCGTGATGCCTGCTTGCCTGCTTTCGCCCTTGCTTTTATCACCATTGCGCCGGTTGCTTTAACCCCCTTCCCTGCTGCCCATTGCTGCCGTACACGAGGCCAGGGCGCGCGCGGGCAGCAGCAGCTGGCTGGGGAAGATGCCATGTGCGGCCTGGTGCAGGTAAGCGCGGGGATGGGTGAGGGCAGAAGCGATGCGCCGTGCTTCCGGCTGTGCATGGGGGCAGGTAGCTGGGCCTGCGGCTGATACGGGCAAGGCTGCACGCTGGGCTGCGGGCACTTGAGCGTCGAGGGCGCAGATCATCACACCCCAAGCACCCAACAGCGCTCCCTTTCCCTTCCCCGGGGCCAGCAGATCTGCCCGGTCGGGATTCCGGTGCGGGTCTGCGGGTCCGCGGGAGAACTCCCTTTCTTTCGCGCCGTGCAGGTGCAGGCAAGCAGGCAGGGGTGTGATGCCTGCCTGCCTCCTTCGCCCTTGCTTTTATCACCATTGCGCCGGTTGCTTTAACCCCCTTCCCTGCTGCCCATTGCTGCCGTACACGAGGCCAGGGCGCGCGCGGGCAGCAGCAGCTGGCTGGGGAAGATGCCATGTGCGGCCTGGTGCAGGTAAGCGCGGGGATGGGTGAGGGCAGAAGCGATGCGCCGTGCTTCCGGCTGTGCATGGGGGCAGGCAGCTGGGCCTGCGGCTGATACGGGCAAGGCTGCACGCTGGGCTGCGGGCACTTGAGCGTCGAGGGCGCGGATCATCACACCCCAAGCACCCAACAGTGCTCCCTTTCCCTTCCCCGGGGCCAGCAGATCTGCCCGGTCGGGATTCGGGTGCGGGTCTGCGGGTCCGCGGGAGAACTCCCTTTCTTTCGCGCCGTGCAGGTGCAGGCAAGCAGGCAGGGGTGTGATGCCTGCTTGCCTGCGTTCGCCCTTGCTTTTATCACCATTGCGCCGGTTGCTTTAACCCCCTTCCCTGCTGCCCATTGCTGCCGTACACGAGGCCAGGGCGCGCGCGGGCAGCAGCAGCTGGCTGGGGAAGATGCCATGTGCGGCCTGGTGCAGGTAAGCGCGGGGATGGGTGAGGGCAGAAGCGATGCGCCGTGCTTCCGGCTGTGCATGGGGGCAGGCAGCTGGGCCTGCGGCTGATACGGGCAAGGCTGCACCCTGGGCTGCGGGCACTTGAGCGTCGACCCCGTGACCAGCTGGCATGCGCGGGCCCTGCACCGCATCCCAACCGAGCCGTTCAATCGACCTAACTCGCCAGGCCAACGCCCCTTGATGTCAGGAACGAGTCTGCAAGGTTTGGCTCCGAGGTTTTGACGGCGTGCGTGTTGTTCCCAGATTGCGAGTCGATGCACACAGCCCGCCCGCCCCCGCCCGCCTGCCCCCACCTGACGGCCCCCGTGACCAGCTGGCATGCGCGGGCCCTGCACCGTATCCCAACCGAGCCGTTCAATCGACCTAACTCGCCAGGCCAACGCCCCTTGATGTCAGGAACGAGTCTGCAAGGTTTGGCTCCGAGGTTTTGACGGCGTGCGTGTTGTTCCCAGGTTGCGAGTCGATGCACACAAACCGCCCGCCCCCGCCCGCCTGCCCCCACCTGACGGCCCCCGTGACCAGCTGGCATGCGCGGGCCCTGCACCGCATCCCTCTCGAGCCGTGCGACCGCCCCATTGCGCCAGGGCCTCGCCCCTTGATGTCAGGAACGAGTCTGCAAGGTTTGGTGCCGAGGTTTTGACGGCGTGCGTGCCGTTCCCAGGTTGCGAGTCAACGCACACAAACCGCCCGCCCCCGCCCGCCTGCCCCCACCTGACGGCCCCCGTGACCAGCTGGCATGCGCGGGCCCTGCACCGCATCCCTCTCGAGCCGTGCAACCGACCCATTGCGCCAGGGCCACGCCCCTTGCCGTCAGGAACGGATATGCAAAATTTGGCGCTGAGGGTTTGACGGCGTGCGTGTTGTTCCCAGGTTGCGAGTCAACGCACACAGCCCGCCCGCCCCCGCTGTACGGCCCCAGCTGGCATGCGCGGGCCCTGCACCGCATCCCTCCCGAGCCGTGTAACCGACCCAACGCGCCAGGGCCACGCCCCTTGCTGTCAGGAACGTATCTGCAAGATTTGGCGCCGAGGTTTTGAGGGCGTGCGTGTCGTCCCCTGGTTGCGAGTCGATGCACACAGCCCACCCGCCCCCGCCCTGAAAGGGGGAGGACGACACGGAGGCAGCTGGCAGGCTCACAGACAGCTGGAGACCCCACGCCAATTCCGTGTGCCCTTTCCCCCTCGCCCTGGGGGAGCGGGCCCGCCCCGGGGCCACTGGCCCCCCCGACACTGGGGTGCAACCCGGCAGCGACCCGACGACAAGCACGGAGCCCCACACCGAATCCCGACGGGACCGCAGGTGGGAAGCCCGCTCGCTATCGCAGCAGACGCGCCCGCAAACGGTGGCTGGACCCACACTTGAACCCCGTCCACAGGGAGTCCCGGCCCTGGACCCGTAAGACCCGGGCCGCAAACGGACGCGCCCGCAACCGGCGCCCAGACCCCGACCCCGTACCCGAACCCGGTAAGGGCAGATCTCCCCCCGGACACCGGACACACAACCCGCTCCTCGCCCCAGACAGGCGTGCCTGCAACTGGCGCCCAGACCTACACCCGAACCCGGTCAGGGCTGATCCCCCCAACTCCGGACCCGCAGCCCGCACCCCCAGACAGACGCGCCTGCAACGGGCGGCCGGACCCGAACCCGAATACCGTCAGGCAATCCCCGGACCCCGGATACGCAAGCCGCTCCCCCAGACAGACGCGGTCGCAACCAGCACCCAGACCCGCTACGACAAGACCCGGCGCCCAGAGAGCCTTGGGGACATGTTATGCATAGACAAGGCATGAATAAAACGCGACATGGCAGGCGGATGCTGCGTGCAGGGCACTAATAGCTCCGTCCCCAGCTTTTAGGCTACTAGCCCTGAGCCAGTTTTGGCGCCCAGGGAAGCCCGGCGCGCCGCGTGAGAGACAACAATGTACAACTAATGATTCATATGACACTAGCATGGGTTGTCGACCCTGTCCCTGCCCCTGCTTGACACGCGCCACTGGAATGGTGCCATCTTTCCCGTTCCGGCCAGCGCTTGCCTACCATCCAATATAATCCTCCTTACATTGTATCGGAAGCGTTTCAAATACTGCCTTATTCATTAGTGCAGAGGGCACGACGCGAAGTTGCAGTTGTTTCGGTTCGATTTACAACGTCGCAAGAAAAAAGCCGACTTGACCGGAACGTAAGCGAGGAAATTTGTTGTTTGCCTTGCAGAGGTGCATCCAGTATTGTCAGAGGCCACTTTCGCACCGCCTGGCGCCTGACGCCCGAAGCGCGTACGGCATCCATGCTCGGGCTGGCTTGATGCAAACCAATCGGAACTGCTACGTTTTATACGCTGGCATATATAAAAAATATTGTAATAAACAATAGAGCTACTGCTTTACTAGATACCTTGCGTGTGTGCGATGTTTTGACCGCGGTAACAACCAGTCAGCCAGTCACCTTGGCAGTCCAGACACCCTCACCGAGTTCGATACAATGCTGATAATGGTGCAAGGTCATGCTCAAGGTAAGGCACGAGTCGTTAGCGTTGACAGCGGGCCCGGTTACTGCTTGTGTTGGCACCACACGGACGTTTACCCAACGAGCATGGGCAGCAACGAGGAACTAGTTGCAAAAGTAAGTTAAAGTATTGGCGATGCAGAGGACGTCTAGCCTGTATCGGAACTGTTATGTTCAGTGTTCCACTCCATGCTCAATGTGCTGACCATGTATGGCGAATAGCTAAACCTCATTCTGTTGTTCATCACACCTCGCAGGCTGCACGTTCAGGCTGGTGCAAATGCTCGGACGGCCTGGGTGGCGAGCAGCTTGGAGCTAGCGGCCTGGCGTGGGCTCCCTGGACATGGCGCGCCGTCGTGGCTGGCACGTCGTGGCGCTAGCGGCCGGGAGAGGACTTGGCTGGAGTCAGCGGCTCGCACAAATGCTCTTCCAAGTGAGTACAGCCGCCGCCAAGTGGATTTTTAGCCTTAGGGTAGTTCAGTTCACGGTTTGGCACCCGAGCTGAAAGGAACTCATCGCATACGGTGGTTTTTACCGCCTTGTAACTCTGGACATGGTTCTATGCGTATGTTTGCCCAGTATGGGAGCCGTATGAGAGCCGTATGGGGGCCGTATCGGCCCAAATCGCGACCGTACGGGCTGTACCCTTCATAGAGATCTACGGCTCTTTGTGGCGAATCAGGAAGATTCATGGCGCTCTTCATGGCGTGGTTAATGGCAGATCGGGAACCCTTCATAGGGCTCTTTGTGGCGAATCAGGAAGATTCATGGCGCTCTTCATGGCGTGGTTAATGGCAGATCGGGAACCCTTCATAGCGTCCTTTGTAACGTCCCAGGAAGGTTCATGGCGCTCTTCATGGCGCCCCATGAACGCTCTTAATGAATCCGTCCGCATGGCAAACGTTCCCATGAAGCACGCCATGAAGCGCGCCATGAACCAGCCCATGAAGAGAAACCTGCCTCCGCCATGAACCCGCCATGAAGTGGCCATGAAGTAGTGGCGTTCCCAGAGTGATAGCCATTATGGATAGCTTTGGAGGGCTGTTACTTCGCATGGAATGGGGCTAGATAGGGGGTCCCTAGAGCCTAGGCCCAAGCCGAGATGAGGCAGGACACCCCTGCCTCCATCCGTGCTGCACCCTGCAGGTTGCTGGCGCGGAGCATCGCGGACCAGTGCTACCCGGAGGACACCGCCAATGTCACTGCAAAGGGCTGCCCCCTTGATTCACACAGCATCTTCCATGCCAGTACCTCGACAAACATTTACCCCTTATGTCGTGCACAAAACGGTTTGAGACCGTTCTATTTAAGCTCAAATAGGGCCAACGGGCTGTGGGGGTTCAGGGATGGAGCTACGCATGTGGAGAAACATGAAGGCCTTCGTCCGCTAGGAAGTGCTTGAGAGTTTGGGCACGTACCTGCCTTCCGATAGATGGATGGATATAGTGACAACAGTCTGCTCCCTTCACACACGCCAGGGGTGTTGGCCCGGCGTAGTGCTTTCTGTTACCATGACCTAACAATAATAGGTACCCAGCCGGGGTTGTCTGACCAGGACAACTTTTACGATACACCCAGGATACAACACTTTCTTTCTATGGGCGCTTCATTCGGCGCCCCTCGCTTCACACAACAGTCCGTGCGGTAGTATCACGTTGTTCTCAACCGCCCGCACGTCAGCCACGACGACTGTGCGTAACAAAGCCATCGATATTCGCCTCGTTACGAATGCAGTCCTTCGTTGTTTCGGCTAGTTTTCGGCGAGTCTTCCGCTGCTGCTGATGTACGTGCCCACGTGCAGTTGCTCCGGAACTTTGTCTACTGCCCCGGTTCGCTGCTGGACCAAGCCATCACCTGCCTGGCTGGAGACCACAGCCGCGGACAGCTGCTCGGCCAATGCAGCGTGCGTGTGGACTGACCGCTACCTCGGCGTGTGGGGTAGTGGTAACGGGACCAATAATCCTGCCAGTATGAAGATGATGTGGGCTGTGGACAGCGCCATCTCCGGATCTGTCGGTTGGCTTAAGGGCCCCCACGACACGGATCTGTCGGACAGCCGTTACAACGAATCCGTGGTGATGTCGTTCAAGTACTGCGCGGCGAGGTATGTGCATACGTACCATACATGTGTGCGTGCGGGCGGGGCGGGCTTGCTTGGAGGTTGTCGGTTTTGTTGGGCGGTCGAATAATTGTGCTGCTGTGAAATGTTGCGCCCAGAATGCTCCGCGTACCCTACTCTGTCGGCTCGCAACCGTCTGCTGCTGCTGCTGGCTTGGCCCCAGACACCGGCCTTGTATGTTCTGCGGCCCCGCCCCTACAACAACATTCGTTCGGCTCGATGGATCCCACCTACCATACATCCGTGCAATTCTGTGATACCCCGCGTATGTTTGTTCCAGGTGGACGATTAACGAGACTCTCCTTTCATCGCTGTACGACAGCTTCAGCGGGTGGCAAAAGGTAAGAGCGGCACTCATGGCTTGCCAGGACATGCAGGATACCTTGTTTGGTGCGGTGCAATACGTAGAAGATACATCCGTGCTGCCGACTCCATATTACTTTTGACAAACATTAATGTTCCCGTGTTATTTGTTGGTTACCGCACGCAGGCTGCGTTCTCTGATTATCACGGCATGGAGACCTCTGCTGCGGCGCTGCTGTGGACAGCCGGTCAGGCCATCACCGGCACATGTGCGGCGGGCAAGCGTTTCACGGACTGGGCCTCCGTTTGCACCAACGCCACCAGCAAGCAGACGTGCCCAGACCGCCTCAACTCGGTGTCCTGCCGCTGGGACTCCATGTTCGGAGTGTGCAAGCCGACCAGACTCACAAATCTTGTACTCGTTGGTCATACGCGAAAAGAGACTTACGATGCTTTTGCCTGGACATCCTACCACTTCGATACCATCATAGCGTTCTTTGCGGCGTGCTGTCAAAGTGTTAAAGAGTTTAAGTAAGGTGATACTGTATTGGTGGCTCGTCGGGTGAAGAGTCTCTCGTAACACCACAGACCACGCGTACTGCGGGTACGCGGCAGGACTGCCACATCTTACGTCACCTTCACAGTTCGAGCCTGATTAATACATAAAATAATATTTGTGTAAAAGAAGCAAGAAGGAACGCTGTAATTGGCTGTTCGAACGTTGTCCACTAGTCGAGTGGGTTTGGTTGCCCACTCCAGTAGTGGACTCGAATTGTTAGGGTGAGCATCTTTTCCCGTAAAATTCGGATGGCCGGACCTGTCACAGGAGACAAGTGAAAGGTAACGGCAGAATATCGGTTGACTTTATTGTTTGTTGCTGTCATGAATTTGGCACAATAAAGTCACCTGACGCGCACCAGTGTAGGTTCGCAAGTCATTCGATGGGTAGGCACGGCGACTGGTCCGAGGCCTATCTAAGCTAGTAATGGAATGGGAAGGCGAGGTGACACGAGTAGAAGAACGAAAATATATTCGGACGCTAGGGCAGTACACGTGACATGGTGAACACCCTTGAGCGTGCGCGTTCCAACACGCTCCCGCCAGGCCATGCGAGGATCCTGAACCGACCTTAAGAAACGTTGACGAACGTGGAATGCGAGCTGTAGTGGGGCGAGCGAATGGCCAGCCCTATCGAATGAGAAGGGACAAGACCGACTGTAACAGTCAGCAATGCCCCGGGCTGGTGGCTCTGCTGAGACTGGAACAATCATGACTGTGCCATTAACGGACGCACACGCGATGAGCCGAAACTGGCAGCCCCCGGGAGTTACATGACAACGGAGTTCAGCCAAAGCCACACCACTCGGACCCACTGTCACCCTGGACACTCCCTGCACGCCACGCCTCCCTCCCACCCGGCGTGCCACGGCATTGTGAGGCATGTCCTCACCGCACTCATACCCCAACCGTGCTGCCAAACCCCAAAGCCCTACGCAGTGCGACGCAGCAGTGGGGGACTGCCCCAACCATCAACGTGCGCACACATCCTTCTGACCACCCACACATCCATCTGACAGCCGAGATGAGGCAGGACACCCCTTCCTCCATCCGTGCTGCACCCTGCAGGTTGCTGGCGCGGAGCATCGCGGACCAGTGCTACCCGGAGGACACCTCCAATGTCACTGCAAAGGGCTGCCCCCTTGATTCACACAGCATCTTCCATGCCAGTGTAAGCTGCTGCGGCGCGCGATTCCGTCCACAATAATAATAGGTACCCAGCCGGGGTTGTCTGACCAGGACAACTTTTATGATACACCCAGGATACAACACTTTCTTTCTATGGGCGCTTCGGCGCCCCTCGCTTCACACAACAGTCCGTCCGGTAGTATCACGTTGTTCTCAACCGCCCGCACGTCAGCCACGACGACTGTGCGTAACAAAGCCATCGATATTCGCCTCGTTTCGAATGCAGTGTTGCAGTCGTTCGTTGTTTCGGCTAGTTTTCGGCGAGTCTTCCGCTGCTGCTGATGTACGTGCCCACGTGCAGTTGCTCCGGAACTTTGTCTACTGCCCCGGTTCGCTGCTGGACCAAGCCATCACCTGCCTGGAGACCACAGCCGCGGACAGCTGCTCGGCCAATGCAGCGTGCGTGTGGACTGACCGCTACCTCGGCATGTGGGGCAGTGGTAACGGGACCAATAATCCTGCCAGTATGAAGATGATGTGGGCTGTGAATAGCGCCATCTCCGGATCTGTCGGTTGGCTTAAGGGCCCCCACGACACGGATCTGTCGGACAACCGTTACAACGATTCCGTGGTGATGCCGTTCAAGTACTGCGCGGCGAGGTATGTGCATACGTACCATACATGTGTGCGTGCGGGCGGGGCGGGCTTGCTTGGAGGTTGTCGATTTTGTTGGGCGGTCGAATAAGTGTGCTGCTGTGAAATGTTGCACCCAGAATGCTCCGCGTACCCTACTCTGTCGGCTCGCAACCGTCTGCTGCTGCTGCTGTCTTGGCCCCAGACACCGGCCTTGTATGTTCTGCGCGCGGCCCCGCCCCTACAACAAGCAACATTCGTTCGGCTCGATGGATCCCACCTACCATACATCCGTGCAATGCTGTGATACATACCGGTATATGTATGTTTGTTCTAGGTGGACGATTAACGAGACTGCCCTTTCATCGCTGTACGACAGCTTCGGCGGGTGGCAAAAGGTAAGAGCGGCACTCATGGCTTGCCACCGCAGGGCATGCACGCAGGATACCTTGTTTGGTGCGGTGCAATACGTATAAGATACATGCGTGCTGCCGACCCCATATTACTTTTGACAAACAATAATGTTCCCGTGTTATTTGTTGGTTACCGCACGCAGGCTGCGTTCTCTGATTATCACGGCATGGAGACCTCTGCTGCTGCGCTGCTGGGGACAGCCGGTCAGGCCATCACCGGCACATGTGAGGGGGGCAAGCGGCTCACGGACTGGGCCTCCGTTTGCACCAACGCCACCAGCAAGCAGACGTGCCCAGACCGCCTCAACTCGGTGTCCTGCAGCTGGGACTCCATGTTCGGAGTGTGCAAGCCGTTCAGACTCACTGCAAGCGACTCCATTCTGGACATGTACGACGACAACGACGCATGGCTTGGATATATGGATTATGCCACGACGACCATGTGTCCGTACAACCGCACTGCTACAGCCTGCACCGCTGCGGGGACCACCTTCACCTATGATACCCCAACGCTCGAGTCCTTCAGCACGCTCAGGACCTCGTGGCACTACATCGACCCTGTTGCGCCGCCCAGCCCACGATCGTCGCCCAGCCCATTACCGTCGCCCGGCTCAGCGTCCGCGCTGCGGCTCGGGTGGGCGGCTGTCCTTCTGCAAGCCGTGATGTTTGCGTTGGCGGCTCGAACGGGTGCCGTTCTGGTAGCTTAAATGATTATAATATTTTCAGGTGATACGTGCGTATTACCGGTATGCCGGCGCAGTGATAGACTGAGAGAGGTAGCGCCCTATAGCAGTCAAAATGCCCTTAAGGTCACTAAAGGCTTCACATATGTACGCGACTAGCGACGTAACGAGGCAGGAGGGTCCGTTGTGTTGAAGTCAGCAAAGCGCCCGGCCCCTCCAGGGGCCGTATTGACTGCTACGACTTCTCTTCGTATATGAGTGTTGCTCACTCACAACACTCCCCCGTGAGCGACACTCCATAAGTCCTCACGTTCTCCCCCAGGCTGCCTCGTCCCGGTCCCCCAGCCCTGGTCAACAGCCAGCGGGAATCGAACCTGTTGGTGTGTCTGTTGGTGAGGTTGGTGTAATTGGTAATCTGATCGATATAAAGTCAGCTGAGGCTGCATGTGCAGGGGTCCGTTCTGAACATTGGTCTACGCGTATGCACGCGCGCGAGGACAGCGACTGTCGGCCCGTTGCTATAATCCTTGGCCGCAATCATACATGATACTACCTATCAGAAATGGTTTCGCTGTAATGTTTCAGACCGGTTTCAGAATACTCATTTTCGTGGACGCAGCTACCGTACACGTCACGAGACCCTTTCTCGCTTCCTCCCGGAGGAAGAGTTTTTTCCATAGCTTAATGTATTTCCATCGGAGGAATAATCCTTCTCGTATCTTTGTTCATTTGCGCTGATTTCAGCCGATGGAGGACGTTGCAGCAGCGCGCGACTGCAACGTCCGTCCTGGTCGCAGATGTAGTTTGGACATTTATACGGTACCTCAGCATTTGGCTGCCCCCTTCAGCAAAATAATGGGGCCCGTGTGCGGAAGCTGACGCTGCGCGACAGCTTCCCGGCTATACCGTACTCAGCGGAAACTGACAACGGAAAGGTCGGCTTCTACCCTCTTCTACCGTCGCATAGGTGACAGAACAATGCTACTGTCACGACCGATCGAATGTAGCAAATCAACTGTTGCAGAGCATGCAATTTACGTTCCAGGTTACGACGGACGGCAATCCGCCGGGTAGCAGCTTTCAGCGTGCGATCGGTCGACACAGTGCCGATCTGAGTGCGTGAGCTCTACCCGCCGGGGAATCAGCAGCGAGTTCCAGAGAGCCCAAGGACCACAAGCCAATCTTCTTGACATAACCTTCTTGACACAATCTTCTTGACACAACTGTCTGCTGCTTATAGTCGCATCCGCGCGGATGAAGGGTTCCCCCAATTTGAGGGTATGGAGGAAGCGATGAGATGGGATCCCCCTCGTTTGGCGAAGATGCTTGAGCGCATCTGGGCCCAACGCAACTGTCCCCTTTGGCCGTTAATATCTCCCTTGTCCCTTCCTGCATGGGCGGCTTTTCTACTGTCGTGCTTTTAGGCGTCTTTGTTCCCTTGGGCCCTCGGCTCGTACGGTATGGGTTTTTTGTTCATGAGAGGGGCACGCACCCCCAACCATGTCACAAACACATACATCTAAGCACCTGCATCCGGCACTAACACGTGTACTGACGTATACTATGATACTCCCAGCCGATCTTACGGAGGTTGGGGACAAGCTTGTTTGCGTGGGACCGCCGCCTCGTCGCAAATAAAGGCGACCATCCGTAAGCGGTAACCCGATGTCGCTCGTGGTCTGGGCGGCGGTCGTGGACACTGGCGCGGCTTCTGCCCGCCTGCGCCGCCTTTGTCCCTTCCTCCCCGCCCTTCGCTTCGGTGGTGACATCATGACGTACTACGGCACAAACAGTGCGTTTCACCCTGTTGGGGGCTGGGGGCGCCCAGCGATTTGGTCAGTCGCTTCCCTTGACAGGCCATACCGACGCTCTTGGGATTTGGATGGCAGAAGGCTGGCAGGGATGCCCGCGCTTGGCTACTCCCCACTCATTGGTCTTTGGTCCATTGTGCCTCCATTGGGCCGCCCGCGGACGATTGGCCCTACGTCAGGCTGATCATGGCCCGGGTCGAGCCTCTGGCTGCCTGGCACCCTCCGGGTCGGTACCCTCCGGCGCGGGTCGGGCTTCTGCCTCACCGGTGTTTGTTGCCTTCTCTGGCAAGCACCCATTACACCTCGGGGAGTGGGGGTCCCCTGTAACCTGCTGTAACACAGACAATTACTACTACCCAAACCTACATTTTCGGCCGCGTCTTCCTTCCCTTCTTTTTTTCAAGATAATTTTATCAACAGCTACCGGTGGGTCTTGCGGCAGCGGCGGTTTGTGCGGCCTCCAAAGGCCAAGGGCGTGCTCGATGCTCGCCAAAAACAT